>QGNR01000076.1:4199292-4211862 GCA_003435085.1 Syrmaticus mikado | reverse complement strand
TTTTTTTTTTTTTTTTTTTTTTTTTTTTTTTTTCCCAGTAAGACATAGTTCATTATTCTGGCTGGAGAACTTGTTTTGGGACTGGGTTTAGTCTTTTAGCTAAAATTCAAGTCCTAGACTGATAGCATCAAACCACAACTGTAAAATTCCAAATATACACAGGTTTTCTTTTACAGCTGAAGGCTTATTTTAACTTTACTTTTCCTGAGTGAGCATATTTTATGTTGTTTTTAACACACAAATTAGCACCTGGCATTGTGATATGATATTATATTCCTTGGAAAATAGTATTATTTAAATTGCATTAATTTTCGTGTTTTTTCCTATTGATGATATGACAATTTTTCAATACAGAAATGACTTGACATACCAATGATTTTGCTTTTTGTCTGTTCCCAGCAGTTAACAGTTATTAACATGTACATAACTGTCTCTATGACATTGAGTCATTGGTGTTTTTATTGGGATTTCTCCCCAGATTAGGAAAATAATACAAAAAGTGAACAAGAAAAATATTTCAATTTTAAATATCATTAATTGTTATTGAACAGAGTTATGTAAATTGTCTGTTAACTTCATGTCATTTTTTACAATTAAAAAGGCAAAACAGCAAAACAATATCTTCCCAAATAATTTAGAGAAAAGTGACATTTCAGACAAAAGGAAAAAAAAAAAATAAAAAAGGGAAGGAGAGATGAGGATGGCCATTAGTTAGCAGGTAAGATGAAAATACTGGTAGGACAAGGGTAAGCTTTCCATCTATTCTTCTTTGGTGAGATAACCTGTTTAGCCTAATAGCCTAACTTTTGTGTATATTTCTTAATTATAACATCTATATATACATTGATTATACGCTTGGTGAGCCAAGCAGGCCAAATATACTAAAATTTATATCATGTCCTTTCTATGGAATTTCTATAAATGGGTCAGGGGGGAGAACATTACCCCCCTAGATAAAATGACTGTGGGACAGATCCCAGCATTTGGGGAATCTCCCAATTATGAACTGGCATTTATCACTGAAAGATGGGGTGTTATGGGAAATTTCTCCCCATATCACTTGGTAGACTACTTTCACGGACTTAGCAAGGATACGCTAATCACAAAAGAATGACAATTAGCTGCCTCCACAGTGGCGTGGCCACTATTAAATTCTTTAAATCATGCTGAAATGAGGAATAATACTTTAGAAAATGAAAACCAACTTTTGAGAGACTGTATCGAAAAGTTAGAGCAAGAACTTGGCATATTAACAGAAGAAACCAATTCTGTATCTTTCAATAGGTCAAGTTTACTACATTTCAATAGAAAATGACCAGACTCCTGAATCAACAGACTTCATTGATCAGGAAAATAAAAATTCTAAATTAGGTCTCCGATTAGAAGCTCCGATTGCAACAAATCTGTCTGTCCTGTTATAACTCAGAAAACAAAGAAAGTACAGGATAGATGCAGGGGTGCCACCTAATCAGTGACCCTCTGCCCAGACTCATTTGCATGTAACAACCTGGCCATACACGACAATGGAATTGATGGATTTAATTTCAGCAGAAGCCTAGTGAAAGTGTGCCAGCTTGGTTATTAAGATTGTGGGATTCTGTGGCAGAAAGTTTTGTGGTGTGAATGGCATGGAAATATCCAAGTTGGCCACCATGACTGTCCATCCTGCCCTCAGGCAGAGGTTATATGCTGGTGTTCAGTATCGTAATGAAAACCCTTCTATAATAGAATGGTTAATGGTAGCCTGCAGTATGGTATGGCTAAATAAATCCGATATACCTCCACATACAGAGATGTGGTCCTCCACGGAAGACCTTCAAAATTATATCCGTGAACTAGGTGTAAGGGAAGCAATTTATGAAAATACATTTGACCCTGATATGGTCAAATTCTCAGCAGGAATGAGAGACTGGATTCTACAGCAAGTCCCCTCTCATCTGTACAGCACTTTGGTCTCTCTATTAAATCCCCTGGTGGCCTCAGAAGCATTAGTCCAGCAGGCTCCCAGTTAGTGGCTGACAGGCTGAAACAGAGTGCCTGTGGACTAGGCGCAACATCTCAGAAGAAGCTGAGGTCCTGCCATATTAAAACCAAGAGGCTGGCTACTCGATCTCCTCAATTGGGACCCATAAGGGTTTCCCGAAAACAAATGTTTAATGATTTAATTCAGGCTGGGATCCAATTTGCTAAGATTGACTGCCAGTCCAATCATGTCTTTCTCCAGCTTTGGAAACAACTAAAGGACAATCAAAATTTCAAAACTACCCTAAGAAACCTAGGGTAAGAGTTATAAATAGGCTACCAACTACAGCGTGGAATTTTAAAGACTTTATAGATCCCCAATAGAGGGAAAAAAAAAAAAAAAAAGCCTCTTGGGCCATGATGCCTGAGCCACTGGAGGCAAAAGAATTGGCCATAGCACAATTCATGGCATGATGAGGGATGTTAGTCCCCTTAAGGCCTCCAGAAGGGACCAGAGGCCCTATGTAGAATTAATGATTTATTGGTCCTGAAAAAATATTCTGAGATCTATGGCATTAGTGAACACTGGAGCAGAAACATCAATTATCTACGGAGATCTGACTAAATTTGATGGAGACAGAGTGATGATTGGTGGTTTGGGGGACAGACTATTTTTGTCACCCAAAAATGGTTGGAACTGGGGGTTGGGCATCTCCCACCCTGGGATTATAAAGTGTCTATTGCCCCAGTCCAAGAATACATCTTGGGCATAGATATTCTATGGGGTCTGGCTCTCCAGACAACTGTGGGAGGGTTTAAACTTCAAAAGAGATATATTGGTATCTGGGCGGTGCAGGCAATATTAAGAGGCCATGCAAAGCATGGGCCTATTTGCCTGCCGAAACTGTGCTGGATTACTAATGTAAGACAGTACAGACTCCTGAGTGGGCAAAATGAAATATCAAGAATGGTGCAGGAATTAGAAAAAGTGGGCATAGTAAGAACTGCACACAGCCCATATAATTGCCCCATATGGCCAGTGTGAAAGTCAGATGGGCACATGGAGAATGACAGAGGATTACAGAGAACTTTGTTTCTCTGTAGTCATGCTGCCTTTTCATGCAGCTATACCCAATACTGCCTTCCTCGTGGACACATTAAGTAGGGTGATAAAAACCTATCATTGTGTCCTATATTTAGCAAATGCATTCCTCAGTATCCCAATTGCTGAAGAAGCACAAGATCAGTTTGTGTTTACATGGGGAGGCAGGCAGTGGACCTTTCAGGTCCTGCCACAGGGGTACATGCATTTGCTAACATATTGTCATAATCTAGTTGCACATGACCTGGCTAATTGGAAAAAAAANAAAAAAAAAAAAAAAAAAAAAAAGATGATGTTAACTTATATCATTATATTGATGATCTCCTGTTGACATTTGACTCAATGGAGGCAGTAAGACAGGCGGCAGATTCATTAACCGCCTATTTGCAACAGAGAGGATGGGCTATAAATCCTCAAAAGGTGCAAGGTTCGGGCCTGTCCATAAAATTTCTGGGGGTGGTTTGTTTAGGAAAGTCCAAAGTACTACCCAGTGCTGTCATAGATAAGTCTCAGGCATTCCCAGTCCCTACAACACCAAAGCAGCTGCAAGAGTTTCTAGGTGTACATTTGATCCTACTTTCCCAGCCGAGTTGGACATTCACATTACTCAAGACAGCTTTGGTTGGGGCCTGTCAATGCCAGTGTTCTGTTTGGACCCCCATTGGTTTTTGATCTCAGGTCTGGCATGGAGCAGAAGAAAGGTACAGTATGATTGAAAAACAGTTATTGGCTGCCTATTCTGCATTACAGGCAGTAGAGCTGATAACTCAAACAGCTGAAGTTATAGTTAAGACCATTCTACCAATCCAGGAGTGGGTGAAAGATCTGACCCACCTTCCTAAGACAGGGTGGTCCAAGCACAAACAGTGGCATGATGGGTCGCCTACCTCAGCCAAAGGAGCAGTCTGTCTTCTTCACCCTTGAAAGAAGAACTTCAGAACATTCTAGGCCCAGTGACATATCACAGTGATGCTCTAAAAGAAACATTGGTCACTCCACCAGAGTCCTGTTCAGGAGGGAAGATATCCTGTTCCTGAAGATGCCTGGTACACAGATGGGTCTAGCATTGACAACCCGAGCAAATGGAGAGCAATAGCATACCATCCTTCAACTGAGACAATCTGGTTTGATTATGGGGATGGTCAGACCAGCCAATAGGCAGAATTGCAAGCCAAGTGGATGGTTATAACCAAGGAACCTGGTGATGGTATTCTGAATCTCTGGACAGATACTTGGGCTGTGTACTAGGGGCTCACTCTTTGGATTGCACAGTGGGCCACTCAAGAATGGACTATCCACGCCCAACCAATCTGGGGCAAATACATGTGGTTAGACATATGGAATACAGTCAAACACAGGACTATATGTGTATATCACGTTTCTGGTCACTAGCCCCTACAGTCACCGGGAAATGATGAAGCCGATACGCTGGCCCGAGTTCAATGGATTGAGAATTCACCATCTGAGAACATTGCCTGTTGGTTACATCAGAAGCTACGGCATGCGGGACAGAAGACAATGCGGACAGCTGCTAAAGTATGCAGACTGCCAATACAGCTACCTGACATCACCCAGGCATGACGAGATTGAGTCGCTTGCTCTAAGACAAGACTGAGATTGTTGCCTGGAACAACCGCCCATCTTGCTAGAGGACACAATCCTCTCCAGCGATGGCGGGTCAGTTACACTGGGCCCTTTCGTTGGTCTGAGGGGGTGAGATATGCCCTGACCTATGTCAACACTGCAAGTGGATTACTACAGGCCTATCCAGTACCGAAAAAGCAAACCAGGCATATACTATCAAGGTACTCACTAAACTGATGTCTGCCTACGGAACACCTCAAGTTGTTGAGAGAGACCAATGGACTCATTTTGCTGGAGCAACAATACAGCGCTGGGCAGAAGAAAATAGCATCACATGGCGATTCTACTTGCCATATAATCCAACAGGGGCAGGCTCATTGAACATTATAACGGTATTTCTTAAGGCTGCCCTGAAGACAGACTCCCAGTCCGTGCAGGGGTGGATGAAAAGACTCTATGAAACCTTGTGAGACCTGAATGAAAGACCCCAAGACGGCAGAACCAGAGCCCTGATAATGTTACAAATATGGGCCACCCTGCTTAGGATCCAAATTACGGGCACTGATAATCAGGTAAGACCCCAGGTTGGTAATGAAAATCATCTTCTACTCCCTGCCCCTGAGAATTCAGATTCAGGTATCCACCTAGAATAAAATGGCCTTGGAGGTGCAGGTAGGACTAAAGTGGTGTGGCCTACTTGCACCCTGGGGGAGATTGTTGGAGGTGGGAAGCTCAGTAGTTCCTCCAGTAATAGGTACGTGGCCTACTGATATTGTGGTCAACACTCCAATCTTCGTAGCTAAAGGGACCCCCATCATGTCCCTATGGCAGATCAGGACACTCCCTTTGGTGCTTGATGTAGTTACGCAGCCACAGACATCTGGCCAGAAGGTTTGGTACAGGCAGCCAGGACATGCCCCAATACAAGCTGAAGTGTTGACCCAGGATAGAAATATGGCCTGTATCTTGCCCTGGAGAGCAGACCTTCCCCTCCTGGTACCCCTGAAACACCTGTATTACTCCCTGTGAGTCTTTGAGTCTTCAGGATCACTGGAAGGAATGAAATGTCATGAAAGCATTCCAGTGTTACTGTCAGATCATGTGAAACACCCGGTGATGGTTTACATGGGACTAATGGAGCATAGGACAGACCTCCACCTCATGACCACATGCCTCCAGTAACATCATTGAGCACTGGCCCATAAAAGAGTACAAATGTTCACCAATTGTCACTCATCTTGAAGTGTATCAACATGTGTCACAATGGAACTTGTATAAATGTTGTGATACATTAGAACTCTGTATTAGGAAAAGCTTACCGTTTAGTCAACTTGATCATTGGTTCAAGCTGTGAAGGGGTGGAGTGTATGGGAACTGCTGAATCATGGTCTGAACCTCTGATTGACCACCTAAGGCAAGCAATGAGTCAGGTGAGGTGAGGGCATTTCACCTGGAACCCATTTAAGAGCTGACTACCAGTGGGGAAGGTTCTCTTTTGGAGACTGCTCCTCTTGGAGTCTTCTCAGTGAGCTCAGAACAAGGGTAAGTTTTCCATCCATTCTTCTTTGGTGTGATAACCTGTTTAGCCTAACTTTTGAGTATATTTCTTAATTGTAACATCTGTATAACCATTGATTATACAGATGTGGAAGATATGCATCAATAAAAAGCCACTGGTAGGTGCATATTATCAAACTTTTGTGGTTTCCCTGTTTGTTTGTAAGGAAAGCTCATATTCCATTGTGATTATCTGGAAAGGAAAGTTACTTCTCAATAAAACCATCTAGGATGTATTCCCACTTGTAGAATTTTAGGAAGTCACGAGAAATCAGAGATCAGAGGGCTGGAGCACATTTCCTATGAAGAAAGGTTGAGAGTACTGGGCTTCTTTCTCTTAGAGAGGAGAAGGCTTCAGGGAGACCTCATTGTGGCCTTCCAATATTTAAAGGGAGCATATAAACAGGAGGGGCAGTGGCTGTTTACAAGGGTGTATAGTGATAGGACAAGGGGGAATGGTCTTAAAGTAAGACAGCGGAGGTTTAGATTAGATACTAGGAGTAAGTTTTTCACTCAGAGGTTGGCGATGCACTGGAAGAGGTTGTGCAAGGAAGTTGTGGATGCTCCATCCCTGGAGGCATTCAAGGCCAGGCTGGATGTGGCTGTAGGCAGGTTGGTTGAGTGGTTGGCAAACTTGGACACAGCATCCAGCGTCAGTGTTGAAATTAGATGATCTTTAAGGTCCTTTACAACCCAGGCCTTTCTATGATTCTATGAAATATAGATGCTTAAATATTTGATACTAACTTACAAAAAAATTGTCAATGGTTACATGTATGGACTCAGAACAATCATGTCAGTTAGGCAAATCTCCGACTCTCACAGTGAAGCCTGAATAATCATTGTGGGATCTCACTGATAGAGATTTATTATTTAAAAAAAATTCTGGGAAAATGAATTCATTTAATTGAAAGACAAGATACAGTATTCAACAGTTATCATAGCAATAAAAGAAACAACAAAAAACTTACACTTCTCCAAGGCACATCCTGTAGTTGTGTCTCAGGATAGAGTTCTAAAAGTAAAATAAAATAATAGTAATATCAGATATCATTGTTAGGGCAATCATCAAGTATCATATTTTTATGCATACACTATTTTTTATTGGGAACTGTCATAATTAATATTTATCAACATTGCAGTATTTGATAAACAACAGAAAGGAACAATTAGTGAGGAAAAAATAACTACACTTCTGGAGGTCGTTGTTTTCATACAGGAAATGCTATCAAATTTTCTTACAAATCTTATATCTGAGATTTTTTTTTAATTTTAATTATCATAATTAGACATTTAATTGATGTTATATGTGAAAGTCTAAAATAATTCACTTTTCAGTATTTGTGCCATTAATCATCCTTGCAAAATGTATCTCTCTGATTCTTGAAATATTTCTTATGTTTGAATTGGTTTAGAGATTGCAATGTAATTTAAGGAACAATTCAAATAAAAATGTAGAATGCAAAACATAAATGAAGGGTTTGCAAGGCTTTGTAAAATATTCTATCACATTCTCTCTCTCTCTTTGAAGTCAGACTCAAAAAATAAGAATCAGATAACAGGCTATTGACATTAACTTCAGTGTTCTTAAATTTGTTGTTCAAGTGTTACAATAAAAGTATTTTTTCATGCAGAATTTCATTATGCCATTTCAGAGCTCTTATATTTTGTGAGGATTAATGTTTAAACAGATTGATTTGAAATTTTTCAGTTTATTCACAAGTGGATTAGTCACATGTAATATCTATTCTAAAATCTCTAATGTGCACATTTCAAGATCATCATGTATCCAGGAGGAATAAATGATCAAAAGCTAGGGAATTTTATTCTTCGATTTTCCTCTTTTTCTTTTCCTCCCCTGTTCATACAGCTATATATGCACAAATGTAAGGAAATATATATATGCAATGCTCAGGTAAGTATTCCGACTGCTTCTCTTCATAAAAACTCAAGATAACTTGAACTCTGAAACTACGAGGGCAGGCAGATCTTAAAATAACTTCAGATATTAATAAGCTGAATTCCACTATACCAATATCATTTGTTTTTGTTTTTTTTTTAACCTGGCAATAATCAGAAATGTTGAATATTAAGTACCCAAACAGAGGATGAAAGCATACAGTACTGTTTCAAAATACTTAATAGCAGTTTAAAACAACTAATTAGAAGGCAAGGCAAAACTTATTTCACGTTATAACTACCTAACTTCAAGTTATTTTTCTTAGAATAATAAATATGCAGTAAAAAAAAGAATACACTAAGAACCCAGTCTTGACTATAAGAAAGTGGTGACCTCTCACTCAAGTGTTGTCTACTTGGCTTCTGCGTGGCATGCTTTCTCATGAAATAGTTACTTCCTTCTGTCATTCTCCCTAACCCATTTTTCAAAATACCAGCACTTTACAGTCAGAGGTATTAGAAAACAGTATTTCCAGGTAACTCAGTAATTGCTTTTCAATAGAAATCCCATTTCCTCCCATTTCTGCTCCTCTTTGTCCATTTTTCTAGATCTGAGCATGAATTATGGTTTACAGGAGTTCCAGAAATAAAGACTTTATTAACAAGAAGAGTGTCAGGAACTGGGAAAAATATGTATACCTATATATATCCACTGAACAGAAACAGAGGTCAAAGACATTCTGAAATCTTTAAAATGAAACAGAGTAGGTCTAAAGCAAACCAAAAACTAACAGATAAAAAGGCAAAAATAGTCTCTATAGTATAGTCTCTTTAAATGGGCAAAGATAGCATTTTTTTCAGTTGTTTTGAGATTTGTCCACCCACTTCATATGTGAACAGAAAGTAATCCTCCCACTTACTTCATCTTCTCAAACATTAAACTGTGATTGAGCTACATCATACTTCTTCTTTCAGGCTGTTCAGAACCAGGGAGGGGGAAAAAAAAAAAAAAAAAAGCCTTTATGTTTATAAGTATTTCCAGTGTACACTGATCAGTGTTATTTGTGGTAAGAAAAAATGTTTTCAGAGAATCACAGGGGTTGGAAGGGAACTCTAGAGATCATGTAATCCAACAGCATGCTAAAGAAGGTTCCCTACACTAGACTACATAGGAAAGCATCCAGGCAGATTTTTGAACATCTCCAGTGAAGAAGACTCCACAAAAAATCTGGCCAGCTTGTTCGAGAGCTCCATCACTATTACGGTAAAGATTTCCCTATGTTCAAGTGGAACTTCCTGCATTCCAGTTTTTGCCCATTTATTCCTTATCCTGTTACTGGGCACCATTGAAAAGAGCCTAGTCCCATCCATCTGACTCTTGTCCATCAGGTATTTATAAGCATTGATAAGATGTCCTTCTCAGTCTTCTTTTCTCCAGACTGAACATCTTTTCTTCATAAGGGAGATGCTCAAAGCCTCTAATCATTTCTGTGGCCCTCCACTGGATACCCTCTAGAATTTTTTTGTCTTTCCTGAACAGAGGAGACAAAAGTAGGAGACAAGGACTAGACACATGTACTGACTATTACCTCACCAGGTCAAAGCAGAGAGGAAGGATAACCTCCCCTGATCTGTTGGTCATGCTCTTTTTAATACATTGATCTTCTTGGCCACTGATGGCTTATAATCAACCGTTATTTGCAAGGACACTTAGGTCCTTCTTTACAGATCTCCTTTCCAGCATGTCAGCCCATGACCTGTAGTCACTCCTCTCCGGGTGTAAGACTTTGCTCTCGCCCTTCTTGAACGTTATAAGGTCCTTTCCAACCTATCCAGGTCAGTTTTCACTGAGCAGAAGTTTCGTAATGCTCTAAACTCCTATTTATAGTCCTTAATCTTCCTGTGTCCATAATGTAAAAATATAGAAAAGGAAAAGGTATTCTGGGTGACATATTTCTCTCTTCAGGCATAACTGTGTCTATGTTATAAAAGAAGCCTAATCCTTAAGTCTTTCAGAGGGTAGTCCACTTCTACTTGAAATATATATGTAAATTTGCTGAAATATTTAATCATCTAACCTTCATCAACACCATTCCAAAGACACCTGTGTATGTTGGATATTCAGGTGTTTTTCTAAATGTGCTAATTTCTTTGGAAATACAGCCTGCAATTGTTGTTTCATAGTTCAAAATTAAAAGGGATTTATCATGCTTAGACAGATATTAATGGCATCAACAGTTATTCTCAAATTTACTATGGAGGCATCTTAATCAAGAGCATCTGATCCTTCTTCTGGGACTTGGACTGATGGGAAATATGTGATCTCAGCAATTGTAGTTCTGATGGCGTGTGTGTGAATATTGCTAACATGGATAGAAAGCTACACAGTAAACATTAACTTCACTTATGGAAAAATATTTCAGGAAAAATAGTTGCAGCTAGAAGCCTTTAAAATAGATCTGACTGTTGTATATTTACTGGTGCCAAATGTGAAGTGTCAGTCAGTAGCTTAAAATATTCACTATCAGAGGCAAATGGTAATGAAACGGAAAGAATCTCTATCAAAATTAAACCTCTCTTGAAAATGCACTCAATTACTGTCAAAAGGCTTAAAGTATTTAACCTTTAACATATGAATATTTGCCTGATATTGATTTATTAGGAATTACAAGCTAAGAAAACGTGGTAATTGAGCTTGTTGATTGCCTTCAAAGATTTTCTTTGCAAAGGCCAGCTAGCTAGGGAATACGTAACTCCTTGTCAATTACAGGCAAATACACATAATGAAAAAGCAAGAAGATTCAGAGTAGGGGCAGTAAACTGAAGAGTTATTTCAAATATCAAAATCTTTCTACTGGCAGACAGAAAAATTGATAAAAACAGATAAAATTCACAGCTTATAAACACAGCTTATACAAATCTACATAATGAAAATAAATAGCATTGAAAGGAAATCAATAAGTAGAAAAGCATTCTTCAGGGCATGAGTGCATAAACATATCATTAATTAACATAAGAGGAGGAAAAGTAGGGAAAGTTACATTCAGAAAAACTGTTTTGGGATACTGTCCAGGAATCCTCACTGTATCATAGTCAATTTCATATCTGTATAAGCAAGTTTCCTTACATAACAGTACACAGGAGAGCAGAATTTGATATCTTAAATACAATCTTGCTAGATTTTGAGTTAGAACAGAAGAATGAATCTAGTGAAAACATATTAATCTCCAAAATCCTCTTCGTATTTTACCCCTACTGATAATTTTCAAATATTACCAAATCTTTGGAAATGAAGAAATTGCATTGTTTTTCTCTTATCTATTTAGTACTTAATATATTAATACTTGTAAGTTAGTTAAAAAATAATAATAAAAAAAATAAAAAATTTACATCATCAGTTTTTTATCAGATGTTCAGAACAAAACAATGAAGTAAGAAACGTGGATAAAATATTGACTGTTTTCCTCCATTTTTAATCTTATAAATAGTGAAAACCACTGAGAAAGCCCGTCAATATATCTTTCTCTTAGTATGTGTAAGGAAGTAGCCATAAAACTTAACTAAGACTTATATTAATATTGGCTGGTATAACAATAAAGAAACATAAGCTGTCCTCAGTATACTTTTTTCTTTTTCTTTTTCTTCCCCCCCCTCCCCCGATGATCATGAAATTTAACAAGAACTTTAACTCCTTTAACACCAAAGAGGGGGTTTAATCCTTATCTTCTGCCTCAGCAACATTGAGAGTAATTGTTCATTACTTAATCCAATTTTTTAGCTTTCTTTTTTTTTTTTTTTTAAGGTCCATTTATTCATATCTTCATTCACTGCCTTTAGTAATAGTCCCCAGAAGTGTAACAATGTTTTCTATTTCAGTGTCATGTCATCCTCAAAGGATGCAGAGGTGAAAAAGCCTGCAGGTTGAATATAAACCAGGTTTGTTTACTTTTGTGTATTGGTTATGGAGATCTTTTACATATAGAAAAGCAGAACACATAAGCAACAGTCATTATTTAGAATCCAGAACAGTTATCTTGAAAGAATATGTACAATTTTGTTATAATATGTATGGTTCTGGCAATTTACTCTGCACCTGGCATGATAGCTGCAGATGGAAGTAGCCTGTCTCCAAGGGGTAAGAGGATCCTAGCTCAGGAACTGGCAGGGCTCATTGAAAGATGTTTAAACTAGGTATGAAGGGGGAAGGGGACAGAATGAGGGCCACTGGGGTTGAGCAGGTAGTTCGTGGCTCAAAACGGAGTTTGACGGGTGAAAAGGGTGGAGGTCAAAGGGATGGAGAGGGGCAGGGGGGTGCTGCTTCTCTAAAGAGTCTGTACACTAATGCGTGCAGCATGGGAAATAAACAGGAAGAGTTGGAGATCTGTGTGCGGTCGCAAGGCCATGATCTCATTGCGATCACGGAGACGTGGTGGGACAGCTCGCATGACTGGAATGTTGTCATGGAG
>QGNR01000076.1:4171297-4189092 GCA_003435085.1 Syrmaticus mikado | reverse complement strand
AAAAAAAAAAAAAAAAAAAAAAAAAAAAAGTAATACAATTTTTAATAAAAAGAACTTTGACCAGAAAGATGGTAGCTACTGAATGACCAGCTAAGGAACAATACAGCAAAAATAACAATATGATTATCACTATTACTATCATTAATGATGATAATAATGATGGTGATGATAATGATGATAATAATAATAAACCTTGGGGTCTTAAGTGGGACAATGTCTGTGTTATTTTAGTGCATACGGTCATTTCTGATTAATGACAACAGATAGAAAATCATTTTAAAATAATATCTACCATTTTTTTAGATTAATTGTGATGATAATTATATATTTTTAAATTTGTCTGAAGCCTTTATCTGGCAAGTGATATAATTTTACGGGCAGTTGAATTTGAAAATATTTGTTTATATGTTTTCATATACTAATTATTTGTAATAAAATTATATAAGAACTAATGATTGCAATGTATATAAAAACCTACTATAGCATTAAATATTTCTACTCAAATAAATACATATTTGTATATTTATTGAGTCTTAATATTTTTCTTATTTTTTCTTATTTTTCTTATTTCTTAAGAAAAATATTCTTAAATCACTATGTCTGAGTTGATCCAGGCATTACAAAGACTAAAAAAAAAAAAAAATAAAATAAAAAATCAGCAGTTTAATGTTTTAACTTGCAGGATAAACTATAAATACCTGAAAGATGGTAAACCCTTGATTATATAGAAGTGACCCATATACAATCTATATTTCAAAAGTAATTGTAGTTTTTGTTAATTAATACTCATAATTAATGCAACATTGTGAAATACAGTTAAGTACAGATGTTGAATGCTCAACATCTCTCTATTAAAATCATCATTACAATATATGTAAATGTTACCTAAAATTCAGCTGTCCAAAACACAGAATGAAATTTGTGTGTGGTGGTTGAAGAACTTTATAAATTAAATCTATACATTCATTTAGAGTTTGTGTAAGTATTAATTCCCTTGTTAAAAGAGGATTATGAAACTAGTGAGATCACAGGGCTCAGTAATGGGAATTGTTTAAAAAAAAAAAAAAATATATATATATATACAAACAACATAGCAATTTGAGAAACTCATTTCTCTGTAGCATATTATCTTCGTGCATGAAGGGATGAGAGAATTGGATTTCAATGACTGTTTAGAAAAACAGGTGTCTAGAATATTAACATTTGGTTTTCAAATGTTTCAATTCAAGTATTAGCTGCATTGTTGTTTTCTGATATTATGTCTGGAGATGTCTTTACCTTTCCCTCATATTTTTAAATGTATATTTTAAAGTTAATGTTGCTGTTGCTTTGCCTTTATTTATTTATTAAATTCACTTTTAGATTATTCTTGTATTATTACCTGGTTAAAACACAAAATGCAACTTTGAAGACTGATCTTCTCCACTAAACTAATTATTTTTGGAGAGAGCTAATACTTAGATGTATCCATCCATTTCTCTGCCACTGGAGCAGACTCTATGCAAAGTTCTCTCTTAGATTCATTCTCTGCTGAAGGAATCAGCCTGTGCCCTTTCCTTTTTTCACATCTCTGTGTGTATTTGTCAGTCCATGCGTGTGTACTTATATCTGTTTATCCATTTTTCTGTCTGAGTGGCACATTTTTACATGTTTTTTTGGGTGGTTATAAAGTTCTCCTGGGCTTGCTGGAAAAGATGAATTAATGACTTTTGAATATCTCCATTGTACATTTATACTTTTTCATAATGCCTGAGCATAATAATCCTAAATAAGTTTTAAATGTATGTTATTTGAATAAGCCCAATCGACAGTTTGACTAAACAAATAGGTACTATGTATATGAGGATGAGTGTAGGAATCACATCTGGCTTTTTCTGCTACAGTTATAAAACTATTGACTAATTTAGGCAGGAAAACATCTCTGGAAGTCATCTTCTCTAACAATCTCTATGCGTGGCTCACCTGCATTACCTAGTACTGTTGGCCCACATACACACAGGCAGAAGTTGTAGGAATAGTAGTTACAATAGAACTTGAAAACTGGTAATTTAGTTTGTATACAGATATTTGTTTTCATTATTTATTTAGTTAATTAATTATTTTTTAATAAAAGGGACTGATAGTTCTTACATACCCTTATATCCCTCTGAAAGGTGGTGCTAATGAGGAGGTCAACTTCCAATTGGTAGATAAACAATTTTGCTAAGGAAGACAAACGAGATTACTTTATTTGAGAGAACAAATTTTCTAGAAATCCAGTTAATAAGCTTGGGTATTTTTCAAGTCTTTCCTTCCTTTCTCTCTGTTGGGATGAAATGTGTCAGTTACTCATGACCCTTTCACTTCTGAAGTCCTCTGCGAGGAAATCAAACACAGTACTTAACATTGTGTTGTTTCTTTGTTCAATATTCTATCAGTACTTGTTTTTCAACTTCAAAGATGATGGTTGTGTGCTTCTTTGTCTAGATTCCAGCATTTTTTTTTCTCTCTGTAAATGTAATGACCTTTATGCCTCTTTCATTTATAGAACATGACTTAGAAGTTTTCAGCAGATAACAACACTTCACCCAAATCTAGGACAAACAAACTGCAACAGTCTATGCCAACAGATGCATCTTCTGCATATGCAAATGCCCTATCTACTTGGTTATGTTTTACAATGTCAGATCACTACTTCTGTTTCCAGAAGTTGTTAAAAGTCAAAACAGAATGTCTGTCAAGCTGACTTTCTGTTCTGTTTTCTGTATAACATGTGCTGAAGTTGACTTTCAGGATATATGCTCAGCCATTTGGAAACTATTGCCAGCTATAATGGCTAGAGATTTCCTTACCATTCCACCTATAACAAAGAGTGATCACACATGAACTGAATTTATTAGTCCTAATTCTAAAGCATGTGATGAATTTGTCAAATAAGATTCTCCCGAACCATTACATAATGAAGAGAGCTGCTCAGACTCATCAGTGATTACAATAGTTCCATATAAAGATGATTCTCAAGGACCAGATCAGAGTTCATCCATAACCAATATTGCTTAATCCCTCTAGGATGATGAAACTTAAAATCTGTCACATTCAGTAGAGATCCATGCAACCATAGTCTCTCCTCTAGAGGTTTCAAAAGTTCTGATAAGGAATCAGCTGTGAAAAGAATTGTACAATAAACTGCCACAGGCTTTCTTGCTTAAAAAGTGATTATTCAGTGGTTTGTATATAATATATTATATACAATATAAAATTATATAATATAATGTATATTATTATGTGGGATATTAACTCCTTAGTTGAGTGGACATGAATACTATTTGAAATGACTTTGGATACTGAGAAGTCAGCCAGGAAAGAGAAAAGGGAAGATGTGAAGAAGTAGTCAATCTAGTAATAATACCAGTGAACTAAGCAAGAGCTTCTTACCGTAATTCCCCATAGGACATTGTAGACAATTATAAAAGTTGTTTACCTCATAGAATGGCCTGGATTCAAAGGGACCTCAAGGATCATCAAGCTCCAACCCCACTGCATGCAGGGCCACTAACCTCCATATCTAATACTAGACCACGCTGCCCAGGGCCTCATCCAATCTGGCCTTGAACATATCCAGGGATGGGGCATCCACAACTTCTCTGGGCAGCCTGTTCCAGCATATTACCACTCTCTTAGTAAAGTACTTACCCCTGATATCCAATCTAAATCTTTCCTCCCTCAACTTAGAACCATTTTCCCTTGTCCTGCCATTATCTACTCTTGTAAAGAGCTGACTCCCCTCCTGTTTATAGGCTCCCTTTCAGTACTGGAAGGCCACAGTTAGGTCACCCCACAGCCCTTTTTTTCCTTCAGGTTGAACAAGCCCAGTTGTCTCAGCCAGTTTTTGTAGGGGAGGTGCTCCAGCCCTCTGATCATCTTTGTTGTCCTCCTCTGGACGTTCTCTAACAGCTCTCTGGCTTTCTTGTGCTGGGGGCTCCAGACCTGGACACAGTACTCCACATGGAGCATCATGAGGGCAGAGCAGAAAGGAACTTCCCATTCTGTGCTGGCCACCCCACTTTTGGTGAAACCAGGATACAATTTGTTTTCCAAGCTGAAAGAGCACACTGCTGGTTCATGTTAAGTTTTTCATCCACCAGGATCCCAGGTCCTTCTCTGCAGTCCTATTCTCAAGGATTGTTCCTCCCAGACTGTAAATATGCCTGGAATTCTTCCAGCCCAAGTGCAAAACCTTGCATTTCACTGTGTTGAGCCTCATTAGATTCTCCAGGGCTCTCCTTCCTAGCCTGTTAAGGTCCCTCTGAATTGCATCCCTTCAGCCACACCACTCAACTTGGAGTCATCAGCAAACTTACTGACAGTGCACTCAATCCCATCATCGATGTCATTAATAAAGATGTAAAAGAGCACTGGCCCCAAGACAGACCTCTGGGGGACACTGCTCATTAGCTTCCTCCTCCTGGTCATAGAACCATTGATCGCCACCCTCTGTGGCCTTTCAACAAATTCCTTATCCACCAGGTGGTTCACCCATCAAATCCACATCTCTCCAATCTGGAGATGAGGATGGCTGGGGGACCATGTCAGAGGCCTTGCATAAGTCAACATAAATGCTACTGTTCACCTTCCCCTTGTCCACCAATGCCATCACTCCATCATAGAAGGCAACAAGATTGGTAAGGCATGCCCTTCCTGTGGTGAAACCGTGCTGGCTTTCTCAGATCACATGCTTATTCCTCGTGTGATCTAGCATGTCATCCAGGAGGATCTGCTCCATGTTCTTCTTAGGCACAGAGGTGAGACTCATTGGCCTGTAGTTCCCTACATCCTCCTTGCTCTCTTTCTTATAAATGGGAGTGACATGGCCCTTTCTTCAGTCACCTGAGACCTACCCTGACAGCCACAGCTTTTCAAATATGATGGAGAATAGCTCAACAACCACCTCAGTCAGGTCCTTCAGAACCCTGGGATGCATGCCATCGGCTCCATAGACTTGTATGCATTCAGTCTCACGAAGTGGCCTCAGACTTGCTTTGCCCTTACAATGGGAGGGGATTTACTCAATCCCAACCTAGAGGTTTAGAGATGCATAGTTCAGGGACATGAGAAATATTAGAATCCTGGCTGCCAGCAAAGACCGAGGCAAAGAACTCATTCAGTACCTCAGCCTTCTCTCTTCATCCGTTTAAGCTAGCTCTCCTTTTACATTTGCCAAAGGAGGTACACTCACTTTGACCTGTCTCTTCTGGCCAATGTACCTGCCTTCTTATTGTTTTTGACATCCCTTGTCAAGTTCAGTTCTGCCTGTGCTTTGGCTTTCCTAATCCCACATCTGCAAGTCTGGACAGCATCTTTGTATTCTTTCCAGGTAACATGCCGTTGTTTCCAGAGCCCGTATGTATCCTTCTTTGCTCTCAGTTTGCCCAGCAAGTCCTTGCTGAACCATGCTAATTTCCTACCTCCTCTACCCTCTTTCTTATTCAGAGGGACAGAGGACTTTTGTGCTCTCAGAAAGGCATTCTTAAAGAGTAACTAGCTTTCCTCAACATTTTTGCTTCTAAGGACAGCATGCCAGGAAATCTCAGCCAACAATTCCTTAAACATCCTAAAGTTTGCTCTTCCAAAGTTCAGGGTCCTGATCCCACTCTGCCAGGCCCACATTCCTTGAGATCACAAACTCAAAGAGGGCATAGTCACTGCAGCCCAGGCTGTCTCCCACCTTAATGTCTTTAATGATCTCTTCCACAGCAGCAGATGCAGCAATACTTCACCTCTAGTTGGTCTGTCCAATACCTGAACCAGAAAGTTTTCATCAGTAGATTCCAGAAGTCTCTTGGATCTCTTGCAGCTTGCTGTGTGTTTTTTCTAACAGATATCTGAATGATTGAAGTCTCCCACCAGGACAAGAGCCTGTGACCATAATGCTTCCTGCAGCTGAAGCAAGAAGGCATCATCAGCAGGCCCTTCTTGATCAAGTGGCCTGTAACATATCTCTATCACCAGCTGGTCTTCATTAGTCCTATCCCTAATTTTGACCCACAGGCTCTCAACCTGTTCCTGACTGTTTCTCAGAAGGAGCTCCTCACAGTCTATTCTCTCTTTGACATAGAAAGCAACTCCACCACCTTTCTTCCTTTGCCTATCTCTTCTAAAAAGCTGATATCTCTCAATGGTGCTATCCCAGATATGGGAGTCATCCCACCATATTTTGATGATAGCAACAAAGTCATAATTTTCTAAGTGCATCATGGTTTCTAACTTCTTCAGCTTATTTCCCACACTGTGTGCATTGATTTAAAGGCACTTCAGCTGTGCTTTCTGTCTCACTGCCTTTCTAGAGGATCTAGGATCTCCTAGAGCAACAGCATCTCCCTGACTTTTTCCATCTCTTTGTACTCCAGCCTCTTCACCCATCAAATTCAGTATGAAGCCTTGAACTATCCACTCAATTCCAGTGGCCCTCATTTTGTCCCCTTCATACCAAGTTTAAAGACCTTTTAATGAGTCCCACCAGTTCTTGGTCTAGGATCCTTTTACCTGTTGGAGTCAGATGAGTTCCATCTGCAGCAACTGGTCAGAGTCTTATAATAACTAATAGTGGTGCTATACAAACACGCAGAAATACTTATATATATTTTCAAGAGACAAAGACTGTATCCTTGAGTTGAATGCCTTCTCCAAGGAGTTTCTTCTTAGAGCATCCAGAAGGACCACCACTGGTACTGAAATAGGTTTGTCAACAGCATCTGTTGGTTTGATTCTCTGGGGGATGGTGGGAAGGAAATTGTATGTTCTACACTGAACACTACTTAAAAGTGAAGGCAGAGTATTGTAACTCTAAACTTGTAACTTCTAGAGCTTCTCAGAAAAGTATTTGGAAGTTGTAATTTCATAAAGCTATCCTGTATTCTCATACTATGTACAGTGTACACAAAATATTTCAAAGTTGTGTTTTAAAGCAAAATAAGACCAATAACAAAAACAAACAACAAACAAACAAACAGAAAACCCGCAACAACAAATATATATATATGTATATATTTCACTCGATTTATTTCAGAGATAGTTATCACATCTTAGAATAAAATTATTTAGATAAAACTGGCTTGTATACTCTTTACATACACGTAAGAAAGAGTTGTAAAGATGGCATTCATTCTTGCACCTACTTGCAACTGCACAAACATGACCACTGCTAGCAATTTCCTTTGGTTTCCCGAGGATAGATTTGAATGTTAATACACTATTGCTGTTAACAGTGCACTCACTAGTGAGTGTTTTGAGGCTCTCATCCAATTAGCATATCATGTGTCTATGTGCGACTTGGAGGTAAATAACCTACACAGAAGCATGAACAGGGCTCAGAAACCCCAAGGTTCATAGTGGAAGAGGATGCAAAACACTCCAAGGCTTCATAGAAACTAGGCTGTTTCTACCTCTCAGTTGTCCCAGAGTATAATTTTGGCTTATATCAATAAAAGACTGGATGTTATTGAAAATCCAGTATGTGTGCACAATAGATTCACAAAAATTCAATGTCTTCCTCTGATCAATAAGAAAGAATATCCCTATAAAAACAAGAAAATGACAACAACAATAAAGTAAAATGAAACAAAAATGCATATATATGTTGTAATGAATTACTGTAAAGAACATAAATCTAACTATGAATCATAATCTATATATTATATATTCATTTTACATATGAAGCATAATCTATATAAAATCACTTACATAGTAGATAATGAAATTACCACTCTTTTGTTGTTTTGTTGTTAAATGCGGGAATGTTGTTTCTGAGATCATTTCAGATGGTATATTCCACTAGGTTTAGTCAAAAATTGTACAGTTGTCCATTTTCACACAAGACTCTACTTTCTCCAATGCTGGAAATACTCTAACAGTGTTTGAACATCATGAATACAGTTCTTCGTCATCAATACTCAGAAGATCTAAAATTCACTGGCTTTAATAATACAAGGCTACTCTGAAAGTAATAGCCTCTATTTTATTATGTTGGCCCAAGACATCAAAAGTGGATGTTGTTGATATGGTAGTAGAGATTGAACCTTCCCACTAATATTCCATTACATTTTATTGCTGTGTGATAGATGGAAGAAGGGCAGTCTAACAGAATGGCATCTGACATGGAAATGTGTACGAAATAAACATGTACAATTGAATAGCTCTGCATGGAAAACAATTACACCCATTGATATTCATCAATGTTTGCTGAACATTTGTGGAGACCAAACAGTGGATGTGACAGCAGTGAGACTGTGGATAATGTATTTCAGCACCGGAAACAATGGATCACATTTGTTGGTGCTTATTTTTATGAGCATGGAATGCAGGCTCTTGTTCACTGCTAATGGTCATACCTATGCTGAAAGACAGCATTTTTTTATCTGAGAACTTACTCTGTCAAATAATGTTATTGTGCTCTTTGTATCTGTTGAAGTTTTCATGTAAATGAATAGGAGGCACTACTTCCAGACTGTGTAGATGCTGTGTCTTCTTTTCTTTAGGATCTTAAATAGACACTGTCTATAAAAAAAAAAAAGTCCTCTTTAATTCCCTTCTAATGAATCCAACGTCTGTAGATGATCATAAATTTATGGATTCACATAGCTAAGTAAGATATTTTATCTTAATCTGATGACAAAAATGGTAGGCATCCAGACAGGTCTTTAATATCTCCATGAAAGGAGATCCCACAACCTCTCTGGTCAGCCTGTTCCGGTGCTCTGTCACCCCTACCACAAGGAAGTTCTTCTGCATATTTGTATGGAACTTCCTATAGACAAGTTTTAGGCCACTGCTCCTTGTCCTGTCACTATGCACCACCAAGAAGAGCCTGGCCTTATCCATTTGCCTCCTAGCTACCTTTAGATATTTATAAACATTAACCAGATCCCCTCTCAGTCTCCTTTTCCCCAGGCTAAACAGACCCAGTTTACTCAGCCTTTCCTCACAAAGGAAATATTCCAAGACGTTTCTGAAGACTGGAGTGACATCTGCTGTCCTCCAATCCTCAGAAACCACTTCTGTTTACCAAGAACTTTCAAACATGATGGAGAGTGGTTCAGCAACCCCCTCTGCCATCTTCCTCAGCATGGGTGAATTCCACTGAGGCCCATGAATTTGAGAACTTTAATTTTGGCTGGAAAATCTGACCAGATCCTCTTTGACCAGTGGGAAGTCTTCCTTACCCTAGACTCTCTCTCTTACCTCCAGAACATGTTATTCATAAAGAAATTCCCTAAAAATTTTCAAACGTATTTTCTGTTAACCTGCAACTGTTTCAAAACAGCGTATTTTGACTTTTTTTCCCACTGTCCTCATTTAAAAATATTGTAATAAATATCCATAGTACATCCTTATTACAAAGTAAATTTAATACTGCGAATCTGTAAGTTTCAAAAATTCATTTTGAATTATTGTGAAATGGCAATGCCAAGATTGTCACAAGAACAAATTATTTTGTATTGTGATTTATTTTTTTTTTTCATTGTTCTGAAATTGTCATAAAGATGGATTCTAGAGTGTTCAGCTTTCTTTTTGTAGCCTTTGTTACAACTACTGACTGGTTTTGTGCCAACCTTTGTCATTAAGAACAAGAATGAGACTACATTATGAAAAATAAAATGTACCAAGCGTAAAAATTCTGTGATAGCTCATTGTTATGACAAAGAAATCAGTGAGAAAGAATGACAAAAAATTCATCAATTATAGTGATAATCCCATTATTGTGACAGAAAGTGGAATTACATTTTGTGCATTGACATAGCTGAGGAATGACTTGAACTTAAGTCATTCGTATCTGGACATTCATCTATTTTACTGGAAAACAAGAACTGGTAATCTGACTACTGATAGTGGATAATTGATATACTCTGATATTCTGAAATTATTCTGCTCATTTTTTTTTAGTTACTTTCTAATATTTTCACAATACATACACACACAAACATATACATACATACGTATTCTCTCCCATAGTGAGGAAATTTGTACCATCAGTTCTTAATCTCCCAGTACAAATCTCTCTGAAAGGAGTCTCAGTGAAAACAAGTACAATAGTATTTAGAAAACTCCTCTGACCAGTTACTGTCTCTTCTTATTCTGCTTATGGTGTGTATTTATCCAAGTCCAGCAAGAGCATGGATATGCACATAAAGGACTGAGGTCTCATACTATGTTAATTTGTAAAGGTATACTATGTAGGAAGCTTTTTAGCAATAGAAAGACAGTTACAGCTCCTTTTGTGTGTCAGCAGGAGCACTAGAAAGCCTACTTGATTGTGGAGACAGCAAAGGATAGCACATGGGGTGCTTTCACTGATTTGTGGCTATCTCAAAACAGCTCAGTCCATGGCAAATTTTAAAAACAAAATCTGAGAAGCTTATAAACCCTCCCAATATCAAGTAGAAGCAATGTTCAGGCAGTAGAAAATTTCAGTTGATAAGAAACTCTCTTCTGAACCTAAACTTCAGTAGTTTCTCTAAGTATCTTGCCAAAGACAAGATAAATAAGAGAGTCTTGCTTTTTTGATTCAGATTCCTATGTTTCTGATGTAAGTCCTATCATTACTCAGATATGTGTTCATTCAGAGATCATTTTGAACTCTTGACTAAAATGATGCACTTTTCTCTGGCCCTACTCCTTTACAAAACAATTAAAGAAAAAAAAAAAAAGTGCTTGTTAGTTTCAAAGATCCAGTTGCTTCATTAGATTTGTGACTGTGCAACCAAAAACGTTAAAGAGCTTTGCTTGTTAGCTGGATATCCATAAAAAAAAAAAGCAGTGAAGTCCTGGAAATTTCTCTCCCACTCTGTGAATTCTTTCCATCATAGTACAGCTGTGTAGAGACAGAAATGAGAACTGATTTGAAATTAATCCTTTTTATGGCTAAATGTAGTAAGTGTCCGATTAGTATAGTGGTCCATGCTCCCTTCATTAGAGTGTTTCATTGTGAATAAATCAGAATACTAGGATGTCTAATACAGTAGAGCATTCTAAATAGAATAATAGAATTATATATACTATATATACAATACATAATTATATATACAACACAGAGATATTGAATCTTAGGAAATGGACATATTATTTATGATTTTTTTTTTTTTTTAAGTTCTGAATTAAGTTTGAAATGAAAAAAGGATTAATGCCTCAAAATTATACTTTGCTGCAGATAATTTTCCTCATGCTACAACTTAAAAAAAAAATGTACTAAAAACGTTCAGTTATAGAGTTTACACTGTTGCCATGTGATCACCAAGTTAGTAAGAGCTCTTTTATACAGTTTTGCCATGTGATTCTCATGCTAGAACTACTGCTAAGTCTATTATTACTAACTGTGCTATAGACAGTGATTTAAAAAAATACTTTTTCTATCAGTGAAAATGTGGGATGAAAGACAAAATGAAATAGAGAAGAATAACTTTCTGTAGTTTGGCACCCAAAAATGTTTGACTGATTTTTATCCAGCTGCACTGGTGGAAGGATAGAAAAAATTTGCATTTCAAATTACAAATGGAAGACAATTCTATATGCTAATTTTTCTTCTAATGTTTTGTTATTGTTTTGACATATGGTGAGTAGAAGGAATTTGTTAAAACTTACAGTAAATAAAGTCATGGATCTTAATTTATATTATTAAAAATTAATTTCACAGAATAAATAAGTACTTCCTAACATAAATTGCAAGTAATCACTGAAAGGAATAAATATGAAGTATTTCTAAATAACGTCTCCAATATTTTGGAATTTCAGTAAGATATTATCTGATTATTATATCCTTATTTCTTACCATACCTTAGGAAGAAAAGTAAAGAAGTTGCAAAAAATAACTTAATACTTGGCAACAAAAAGTTAATGAGAGACAGTGGACGATCATCCTGTTCATCTCAGAAAGACTTTTTTAGTAGTTCACAGCAATAGGGACCTGTCTTGGAAAAATGTATTGATTCTTGGAGTAAACTTACAAAAAAAAATCTTACTCGCTAACGATAGAAATTATACAAGGTGTATTTATTATCCTTTCTTTTCTTTTCTTTTCTTTTCTTTTTTTTTTTTTTTAATGTTTCATAATATTTTCATGTCATGATACACAGACAATGGTTATATAGTTGTTTGACAAAAGAAGATTCTATAAAAATACAAAACCATGTCATTCACAAACGTACATGAAACAGATAATTTTTTACCAGTGAAGATATTAGTGAAGTGAAGATAGCATTATAATATTTAAAATATAATTTTAACCAACATTCTACAATATATCGAAATAGAGAAATAGAGCTGAAGACTTCATAAATGGTGTTTTGTTTTCCCTGCATTTACTTTCTCGTTCAAATCATTGTGTAGCCAAGCCCTGCATAAAAAAATATTTACATAAACATATAGCTGAATGATTGTTAAACTCAATTAATACTCATATATTTTCCCCCAAAATATTATAATTGATTCCCTCAATTGAAAGAATTAAAATGTACTTTTTTTCTATATCACTACATATGCACTGTTGCTTTGTATGTGATCATGAGGAAGTTTGATGATCTTCTGAGGAAGATCTTCTGAGGAAGATTCATCAGAATCACAAGGATCCACAGAATTAAATACTTAATTTGTTCATGGGGAATAATATGCAAAATAACAGTATAATCATATTAAGTTTTCTCAGGAAAATCATGTGCATGGTGACCATAACATTCCAAATTAAAGTCCCACAGTTTAAATTCAGCATGATTACCTCAGGTGATGATAATGTTCTCATGACATTTAGTCCACTCAAACAAATTGAGGTGTCCTGAATGTTAAGGTAAACCACTTGCTGAAATGTGTATTAAACTAAAGAAAAGATGTTTTTTATTGTTTAATACATTCATACATTTTCAGCAAACATTAAAGAAAATGTAGAAGTACTACTAGAACATTAATAATTAGGGGAGCTAGATGAATAGTGTGCTAATGAGATTCATACAATCTTAAGATTTTGGACAGAGTGGGATGGTTAACATATTTTGAATTAACATGATTCAGTCTCAGTAAGCATTTTCTGCACAACAGCCTCTAGATCTATTATTATTTATTTTTAGGAATCTCTCTTTAATTTTCCTTTGCAACTAAGTAATGTTTTTTTTTTTTTTTTTCCCTATTGACATTTTTTGGCTAAATTTATGCCACTCTTCATCCTTGGATTTCCCTCCCTGGAACACAAATAATCATAGAATCATAGAATCATTGGAGTTGGAAGGCCATCTGGTCCAACTCCCTTGCAGTGAACAGGGACACACAGATCTAGATCAGATTGCCCAGAGCCCTATCCAGCCTCATCTTGAAAGTCTCCAGGGACAGGGCATCAACCACATCACTGGGCAACCTGTTGCAGGGCCTCAGCACTTCCACTGAAAAAGATTTTTTCCTTATATCTAACCTAAATTTACCCTTTTTGAGCTTGAAAATATTTCCCCTCATTCTGTCACCACAGACCCTGTTAAACAGTCTGTCCCCATCTTTCCTGTCGCTCCTCTTTAAATAGTGAAAGGCCACAATGAGGTAATGTCATGGTTATATGTTTTTGGTTTTTTTTTTGGTTTTCAGTATTCCACATCAAAACATCATGTACTGGAATTAAAGTGTTAATGCTCCAATTCCAAGTACCTATCCCTCTACATTACGGAAGTCATGGGATCTGACCCTTCCAGGTGGGGTGGTCTCTTACTTCCTGGCAGTGGGTACTGGAGGGTGCTTTCCTAGCCGTTCCAAGCTTTTCAGGTTTGACTTGGTCTCAGGAACTCTCTCTCCTATCTTATTTGATTTATTAGTCTCAATTTCAATTAGATTGTATTATATTGTGTTATCTTGCATTCCAGTATCATAGTTAGTAAAATAAGTTTTCCTCCATAGATTGTTGCCGCTGTTTTTTTTTTTTTTTTTTCCTCCCTTCCTTCCTTCCTTCCCATTTTGTGGAGCCAAGGGGGCTGGAGGGGGGCAGGGGCCTACTGCCCTCTGTCATGGGCATAGATTGATCTAGTTAACTCCGTGACAGGTGACCTTGCAGCCTTCTCTTCTCCAGGCTGGAGAGCTCCAGCTCTCTCAGCCTGTCCCTTGTAGGAGAGATGTTCCACTCTATGGATTATTTTTCTGGCTACACTCCAGCAGATCTCTCCTAAACTGTGGTCTCCACATCTGGATGCAATACTTCAGATGAGGGGTCACCAGTGCAGAGTAGAGGGGCAGGATCCTTTCACCCCCCTGTTTGTATTGATAGTGGATGTTGCCTTGACGCAGATGCAAGACCTTGCATTTGGATTTGTTGAACTTCATGAGATTCTCCTTTCCCCACTGCTCAGGCCTGTCTATGTCTCTCTGGATGGCATCCCATCTCCCTGGTGTCTTGACTGCACCCCACAGCTTGGTGTCATGAACTCATTGGTGTCAAGAACTCATTGTTCTTTCACTAGAAATCTTAACAAATACCTTGGATATGAGAGAGGTAAATTGGTATACCTCCTGCAAGAGAAGTTCGAAAACGATGACCTGGAAAATAATCAATTCACAGAATCACAGAATTGTAGGAGTTGGAAGGAACCACAAGAAACTGAGCCCAAACCTACTGCTTAAGTGGGTTCCCTACAGCAGGTTTCACAGTAAGTAGGCATCCAGGCAAGTCTTGAATATTTCCAGACTGGGAGATTCCACAACCTTTCTGGGCAGCCTGTTCCTGTCTTCCATCACTCTGATTGAAGAAGCTCTTCACTGCTTTAGTACGGTATGTCCTCCTGTGATCCAATTTCTGCCTGTTACCTCTTTCTCTGCTCTTGTACACCACTGAAAATAGTCAGCCCCCATTGACTTGACTCCCACACTTTAGATGTTTATAAACAGTGATGAGACCCCTGTTCAGCTTTGTCTTCTCCACACTGAAGTGTCTCAGGTCTTTCCTGTACAGGAGATGCTCCAGACCCTTAATCATCTTTGTTGTCCTCCACTGGACTCTATCCAAAATATTCCTGTCTTTCTTGAACTGATGAGTCCAGAAGTGGTCACAGTATTCCATAACTGATGTGCCCAGAAGTGGGCATAGTATTCCATATGTGGCTTCACTAGGGCAGAGTAGAGGGGAAGGATCACCTCCCTCAACCTGCTGGCCATACTCTTTTTAATGACCTCAATTATTCATCAGCAAATCAGAAGGTTGATTAATCTTAATGTCTGTTTTAGATAAAAATGTGAATGTTGTAGGAGTATTTTCTTGAATTCCCTCAATACTGACAATTGAATGGAAGAAACTCATTGAAAGAACTGCAAAATGTAGTAGCAGACTATTCTAACAATACTAGAAACAGTATAATAATTTCTGGGAATTGAGAGGCCTCTGTTATTGATATCTCAAAAACTGTTTCATGACTGGTGATCATCTGAGTGAAAAAATCTGAGTGAGCAGCAGAAGTTTTTTTGCAGAGAAACTGGTGAGGTTCTGGAACAGCTTGCCCAGAGTGGTTCTGGATGTCCTATCCCAAGGGATTTAAATCCAGGTTGGATGGGACCCTGGGCAGTCTGAGCTACTTGAATTAGCAACTGGCAAACCTGCCTATGGCAGGGGGTTGGAACTTGATGATCCTTGAGATCCTTTCCAACTCAAGCCATTCTATGATTCTATGGTTTGCCATGCTGTTAAAATTAATACAGTAAGAATGAAAAATGTGGATATTGCAGAAAGCCTTTTGGATTTCTACATGCCTAATGCTCTCTATTCATGTTTTAAAATTGTACTTAGATAAAAGAACACAAGCAAGGTTTGTTAATAAATAACTAAATTATTCAGTTTGGGTTTTCTTCTTAATTATGGAAGTATGAAGGAAATACAGCAAAGGGTCTGAAAGCAAATATGAGCAGAAACTGACATCATTAAAGAAAAAACAAATCAACAAACAAACCTCATACTTCTGTTTATTGTCATACTCTCTTCTCCTTTTTTATTTCTTTCCCATTCAAACACATTGTATTAGTGGGAAACAAACTTGGAAACAGAACCTTTCCTATCCCTTCCCTAATCACAGCTTCACTCTTCTCTCTAGTCAGCATAGAGGTGGATGAGGTCAAACTGTTTCTTCCTGCTATACTTTGCTATCACACTTTCTGTGCTCTAAAATGAGCTTTTTTCTACACAGGATGCATAGAAGTCTTCCCTGCTGCCAGTATCAGGATGCCTAAAGATATTCATTAGTGAATGATACCAATGTTTAAGGTATCCTTGCAGAAAGAGCAGAAATTTGAGGGCTGAAAAAAGTGGACTCATCCCAGCTTGACAAGATCTGGAGCTGCAAGCCTTGGATGAAGGCTCATACTTCTAGGACAAGTGTCTTCAGGGAGAGTAGCCTGGTAGGCTGCTACAAGCTTTCACTTGTAATTTGTAGGATTCAAGATGGAATTGCTCTCATTATGTGAGAAAAAGCCAAAGCAAACCTAGCAGTTATTATTTTAAACATTTTGTTTGGACAGCTAAAGCACCAAGTAGCCTTTGCATCACTACATTGCTAGTGGAGTATATTCCTCTTATCTTTTAGTGGAATTTATTTCTGACAACTTCTAGTCCTAGGTGATCAAAATAACAGTTAACTTTTTTTTGTTTGTTTGTTTGTTTGTTTTTGTTTTTGTTTTTTATTTAATCTGATTTTAGTTGACTTTTATCTGTTCTTATTTTCTGGATATTTTACAAATATCTAAATATGCCATGAAAGGCTAAGCTTAGCACTTAGAGGGTTAAAAAATAATAATAATAATACTGCCAGAACTAATCTAATAATTGTCAAAAAGAGGAAAAATTGTAATTGATATTTGTAAGCATTAGATTTTAAGGCACTATCTATAAAGTCTTATCAAAATGCACTTTTTTGCGACTTCTAACTCTGGTAGCACATGAAATTCTTTGCTTATGGACTTGCCGTTTTATGGGAACTACAAAGTCACTGTGCTTGCCAATTACTACATACATACTTTTAGGCATCAATAAAAATTATTCTGTAAAAAAAAATGCATATTAATTTAAGCTCTTTTCTGAAGTATAAAAATTATTCTGCAAGCCTCCATAAATGCATCAAGAAGTGCTTAAATTACAGGCTAATGTCACCATGAATGTAGGGTGTTTTTATTTGCTTTTTGTAGCTTTGTAATCTATTTAAATCAGTTGGCTAATAATAATAATAACAATAATAATAATAATAATAATAAATCCCAAGGATTAATGGCAAAAAAATAATAATAATAATAAAAAATCACTGCAGATCTGGGACTGAAACAAGGCTTTAAGCATATCAATTTTACTTAAAATAGGAAAGCTAATTATTATTAGCAGTGTGTTGTAAAGGAAAAAAAATAATGCATTAATTTAGAACATTTATTCGTTCCCTCCTCCCATTCACATTAGCGTAATTCTCTAGGATGTAAAGGTTCCAACAACAAACCAACAACACTGAGTTGAAATTCTCTGCCATTTGTGATGTGTCTTCATTGGAAATATTTTTTTAGAATGAAAATTATCTCTAGAAGGACTTCACATGAATATGTCATATGTATCAAAATTGCATATTTGGTATTGATCCAAATTTTTCATAATTGTCTGTGTGTTCAGAATTGAGAATGAATGGCCAAGTACTCTTTATATTCAGTGATAAGACCAAGTCTACTGAAAAACAGTGAGAGCAACAGGTAGAGAGCTGTCCTTCATCTGAATTTTGGGGATACCTCATTACCTCATATACCTTCTGTGGACTTTTTTTTTTTTTTTTTTTTTTTTTTTT
>QGNR01000076.1:4116919-4169504 GCA_003435085.1 Syrmaticus mikado | reverse complement strand
AAGAAAAAAAAAAAAAAAAAAAAGCTTTCTCTTCTAAAACTGCCTTTCAAGGGTCTGCATGCCATCGTTTTTTCTTTTTTAATGCTCAAAACATACTGCCTTAATTAAGTTTGCCACTTTGCTCTATGGAGCTATAGGTATATACAACCAATTGAAAACACTGATGGAAATATTTACCTGATGTCTGCAGTGTGGCATACAACTCCAGAGGGAGCTGTTAATTCTACAGAACTCGGGATTTTTAAGCAGGCTCCCAGTCTCTCCTTTGATCCTTTATGCAGTTTTTGAACATTCATCTGATCACACTGTCAATCTCCCTAAACGTACTGCTCATCATTTCACTCAGTATTTGTATTTGTCATATTTTGAGGAAGTCTTCCCCAAAACCAGAGAATAGTGAGTGCAGGGAGTGTGGAGAGGCTTGGGAAAGACTTTAGAGAGAAGGATATCTTTGGTGTCATGGAACTTCATTCCTGAACACCTGAAAGACCCTGAGAGCTTAAATACATACTTGAGACACGGATGTTGCGGCTCAGGCAGATCTGAGGAGGCACAAATGACTTGGGGCCTGGCTAATGCTTATCGGACCTTATTCAATAGTATCCCAGAGAGGGAGAGAGTTTGTGAAATTGAGAGAAAGTGTCTGAGAGCTGAAAGGAAGAGTCTCAGGGAGGCAGTACAAAATGAGCGAGAGAGTCTCCAAGCTGAAAAGGAGAGTTTCCAGGAGAGACTCAGAGAGGGAGGGAGAATCTTCAGGCTGAGCAAGAGAGTCTCCAAGCTAAAAGGGAGAGTTTTCAGGAGAGACTCCGAGCTGAGAAGGAGAATCTCCAGGCTCAGCATAAGAGTCTTCTAGTTGAGAGAAAAGACCTCCAATCTGAGAGACATACCCTCTGAATTGAGAGACTCCCTGCAATCCCAAAGACAGAGTCTCCAAGGCGAGACAGAGTGTTTCTGAGCTGAGAAAAAAAGCCTCCAAGCCGGAAGAGAAAATCTGCGAGCTGAGAGAAAGAATCTCCAATCTCAAAGAGATGTCTTTGAATCCAAGCGAGACTCCCTTCAATCCAAACTTGACACCCTCCAATCTGAATGGGACACCCACCAAACTGAGCAAGATACCCTCCAATCTGAACTAACTGCTCTCATAATCGGACAAGACAGTCTCTGAGTGGGGCTAGAGGGTGAGAGCATTGGAACTGACCAACCTGATCAAGCACAGGAGGCACCACAATTTATGTCAGTTGCCTCTGTGAGAGGATGGAAAATGAAACGAATCTCAACTCAGAAGAGAAGAAAGAGGACCAAAGAGGTCCAGAGGAGTAGCTCCAAGATCCAGGGGAAGTGCCCCCAAGTCCAGGGGAGGGACCCTCAGTAAGACCGCAGTCACTAATGCCCATAAGGGCAAAAAGAAGTCTTGAAAGAGTAAGAGGTGATTGTTGATCGATCTCTGAAAATGAATGAAATTCGAAGTCTGAGAAAAGACTTTTCACATCACTCAAATGAGCCTATTGCCACTTGGTTACTTCGATGCTGGGACAATGGGGCCAACAGTGTGTGGCTAGATAAGAGAAGCTCACCAGCTGGGTGGCATTATTAGAGACTCAGCCATTGACAGAGGTATTAGTACATGCCAGAACCAGGCCTTCACCCTCTGGAAGAGGATGCTGTTAGCTGTAAAAGAAAGATACCCCTTCAAAGATGATCTGATGCCTGAGAAAAAGAAATGGACTGATATAGAAAAAGGCATCCGTTATTTGAGAGAATATGCTGTGGTGGAGATGCTACATAGCCCCGATTTCATTCCTGATGAGCCCAACCAAGAGACAATCCTGAGAGAGTCAGATGTACACCAAACATGTGGTGTACATTCACAAAGACTGCACCAGAAAGGTATGCTAGTACATTTGCAGCAATGTATGGCAGAGAGGAAAGAAGACCCCTTATAAATGAACTGATTAATAAACCTCAAGACTTTGAGTTACATTCAAGCCCTCTGCAAATTTGTGTTTCAGCCATCGCAAAAGTAGCTGAAAAGCTGAACAGAATGGAGATCAAACAAGAAGATATAACAGACAAACTGTCAATGGTGCCTAATGCTGATGGATCCACGGTGGTAACAGATACATCAAATGGGGTCCAGAATTCCCAAAACAGCCTACTGGAGGGGCTGATCAACTTGGTTTCCTCCCAGCCAGTGTCATCCAACATCTCAGCTATCAAAAGAAGACGTCCTCCTGCTTGAGTAAGTGACAAGAGTAAGACTACATCGCGTTTTGCCTTGTGGCATTACCTATGTGACCATGGAGAAGTGGCATGAACAACCTACTCCTGCGCTTCAAGCACAGGTAAAAGAATTATAAGACAAATCAACCACCAAGGTGAATTTTTCCAAAAAGGTGATTGCTCCAGTTGCTGCAGACAACAGAGGTAATAAATAGAGGTGACCAATGCTTTATCTTTAGACTGACTCATGGATGGTGGCAAATGCCTTATGGGGGTGGTTACAGCAGTGGGTGCAAAATAATTGGCAAAGAAGGGGTAAACCTATTTGGGTTGCTGAACTGTGGAAAGACATTGCTGCCTGAATAAAGAATATGGTTGTAAAGGTGTGCCATGTAGATGCTCATGTGCCCAAGAGTTAGGCTTCTGAAGAACAGAAAAATAACCATCAGGTAAATCAAGCTGCCAAAATTGAGATGGCTCAAATAGACCTGGACTGGCAGAACAAGGGTGAATTATTTCTAGCTCGGTGGGCCCATGAAACCTCGGGCCATCAAGGAAGAGATGCAAGATACAAATGGGCTAGAGACCAAGGAGTGGACTTAACTATGGATGCACAGGTTATCCATGACTGTGACACATGCGCCACAATTAAACAATCCAAGAGGATGAAACCTCTCTGGGGGAAAGGGTGGTGGCAAAAGTATAAATATGGGGAGGCATAGCAGGTTGATTATATCACCTTGCCACAATCTCGCAGTGTAAGCGTTATGTGCTTACTATGGTAGAGGCAACCACTGGGTGGCTTGAAACATATGCAGTACCTCATGCTACTGCCTGAAACACAGTATTGGGTCTGGAGAAACAAGTCCTGTGGTGACATGGCACCCCAGAAAGAATTGAGTCAGATAATGGGACTCATCTCAAAAATTCCCTTGTAAATACTCGGGCCAAAGATCATGGCACTGAATGGATTTATCATATTCTATCCCCTATCATGCACCAGCTTCTGGTAAAATTGAACGCTACAATGACTTGTTAAAAACCATGTTGAAAGCAATGGGTGGCGGAATATTTAAGCATTGGGAGAAGCATTTGGCAGAAACCACCTCGTTGGTCAATACTAGAGGATCACTCAATTGTGATGGTCTTGCTAGCTCCCTACATACTATCAAGGAGATAAGGTCCCTGTAGTACATGTAAAGAACATGTTGGGAAAAGCAGTTTGGGCCTTTCCAGCTTCTGGGAAGGGCAAACATCTTCATGGAACTGTTTTAGCCCAGGGACAGGGGTCTACTTGGTGAGTGACGCAGAAGAATGGGGATATTCAATGTGTACCACAAGGGAATTTGATGTTGGGGGAGTGCAGTCAGTAATTCTATGTATATACATAGGTTTGTGTATGCGTGTGTTTAATGTTTGGTAATTATATTTTGTTTGTATGCATTAAGCATGATGTAGTGATGTAGAATAAGGGGTGGAATGTCATGGTTTTGTGATTTTTGGTTTTCGGTATTCCACATCATAACATCACATAGGGCACTGGGAGTTTAACTGCTAATGCTCAAGTTCTGGGTACCTGCCTGGAAGAGAAGAAGAATTACATTCCCCAGGGGACTTTGTGGTCCTCCTCCTCCTCCTCCTCACACAGAGGAGATATAACTCCTGGCAAGGTCACCTGATGCATTCTTCTTTGTCTGCTCTTCTTTGTCCGCTCTTTTTCATCGGCTCTCCTTCCATCTCCCTGCTGCTCAACTGGACTGTGCATCTCACCTCAGCGTTGTGGTGAGGCCTATCCACCTTTCAGACATTCTCTTTCTCATTATATTTGATTTATTAACTTTAATTCTAATTATATTGTATTATGGTGTATTATCTTGCATTCTGATAATATATTTAGTATTTTAGTTTGTTTCTCCTCAGATCGTTGCCACTGTTTTTAATTATTTTGGGGTCCCCTGTTCCCTTTTTCCGGAGATGCAGATTTTGTGAAATCCCTCCGCCCCACTAGTCAAAGAGCTGGGCGGAACCAGTCTGTAAACCGTTGACACAGAGCAAAATTGAGTACCATTTTTCACTATTATCACACAATCACAGAACTTCAGGAGTTGAAAGGGATCTCTGGAGACTGTCGAGTCCAACTCCTCAGCTAAAGCAGATTTCACAAAGTAGGGTTACAGGAAAACATCCAGGCTGATTTTGAATATCTACAGAGAAGAAGACCCTACAACATCCCAGGGCAACTTGTTCAAATACTCTGTCACTACAATGTGAAGTTTTTTCCTCATGTTCAAATGCAACTTCCTGTGTTCCAGTTGCTGCCCGTTAACCCTTGTTCTGTCACTGGCTACCACTGAAAAGAGTTTGGCCTCATCCACTGGACAGCCATCCATTAGATATTTATAAGAGTTTATAATCTTCTCTTAATCTTATCTTCTCTAGGCTGAACAGCCCAAAGCCTTTCAGCCTTCTTTATAAGGTCCATTCAGCCTTGAAAAAAGAAAACTGAGAGGGGATCTTATTAATATATATAAATATCTTCATTGTAGGAGACAAAGGGATATGGCCAATCCCTTTTTAGTTGTCTGTGGGGACAGGACAAGGAGAAATGGCTATGAATTGGAGCACAGGAAGTTCTCACCATTATGCTAAAGAACTTCATGGTGAGGGTGACAGAGCACTGGAGTGGGCTGACTGGAGAGGTTCTGGAGTCTCCTTCTCTGGAGATATTCAACACCTGTGTGGATGCCTATCTTTGAAATCTTATGTAGGGAGCCTCCTTTGGCAGCAGGTTGGACTCGATAATCTCTTGAGATCCATTCCAACCCCTACAATTCTATAGTTGTAGGATCCTGTGATAAGAGAGATGCTCCAGGCCCCTAGCAGTTTTTGTAGCCCTCTGCTTGACTCTTTAAGTAGTAGTTCCCATCTTTCCTGAACAGGGAAGTCCAAACCTAGATAGAGTGTTCCAGATGTGGCATCATAGAGACGAAGGATCACCTCCCTCAACCTGCTGGCCACACTCTTCTTGATGGTCCCTAAGATACCTGGCCTTCCTCACCACAAAGACACATTGACGGCTCACTGTACACCAAGACAACCAGGTCCTCCTCTGCACTGTCTTTCCAGCAGGTGAGTTCCTAGACTGTACTGATTTGTATGATTATTGCTTCCCAGGTGTAGGACTCTGCACTTGCCCTTGCTGAACCTCATCATGTTCCTCTCCATCCATCTCTCCATCTCAACCAGGTCTCACTGGCAACACAGTCATCTGGTAAGCCAGCAACTCCTCCCAACTTTTATCATCAGCAAGTTTGCTGAGGGTACACTCTATCCCTTAATTGATGAAGATGTTGAACAAGACCAGACATAGTACAAATTCCTGGGGAACACCTTCAGCTACAGGCATCCTCTGTGCCACTGATCACAACATTCTGAGCTCTGCAAGTCAGCTAGATTTCAATACAGTTTACTGTCTCCTCATCCAGCCCACACCTACAAAGCATACCCACAAGGATTTTAAGGCTCATAGTGGTAAAAGCTTTGCTGAAGTCAAGGTGCACAACATCCACTGCTCTCTCCTCATCTATTCAAACAGTGATGACATCATAGAAGGCTATCAGTTTGGTCAGACATGATTTCCCCTTGGTGAGTCCACATTAACTCTTCCTGATAAATTAATTCTTTTTCAGTGCACGTCAGTGAATTCCGGAATAAGTTTTTCCATCATTTTTCCAAGGAGGGAGGTGAGGCTGGCAGAGTTGTAATTTCCCAGCTACTCCTTCCTGCTGTTTTTGAAGAATATAGTGATATTGGCTTTCCTGCAGTACTCAGGCACCTCCCCCATTCTCCATGGCCTTTCACAAGTGATAGAGAATTGTTATACAACCACTTCTGTTCTTTTGCCCAGTGTTTGTGCATCCTACTGAGACCCAAAAATTTGTGTGTGTTGATTTTACCTAGAAAATTCCTCTCCTTGATCAAGGGAAAGTCTTCCTTTCTCCAGACTCTCTTTCTCTTATCTCCATGGTCTGAAATTCATGAGGCCCAGTCTAAGCAGTAAATACTGAAGTGAAGAAGGTGTTCAAAAACTGCTTTATCAGAGTCTGTAAGAGATTATTCTTCTGCAATTTTGTCTCAAAACTTTCTGGGGACAAGTCCAGGCAGTCCTGGTCAAGGGTTAGAAATCCTTTGTCAAAAGTACACAGATAGCCAAGTGCAGGCAAGTCCTGTTAAAGTTGGCAAAATCTTTTGTCTGAAGATTTGCAGGCCAGGGGCAACAAGAGAGGGATAAGATGCAGCTTAATGGCCAGGAAACAGTCTTTTGTGTGGTCTTATCTTGTGATAGCCATCTCAGAAGACACTGATTCAAGTGCCCAGGAATGCCACATTGGCAGAGAATAAAAAAGGGACCAATAACCATGAGGGTAGGTGTCTGACATTAGATGCCTCATGATGTGATGCCTGCTTGCTGACGGACTCTCCTGGGCTTGCTATTTGAGACCTGCCACTTTCTCCTGGACTTGCTCTGTTGCTGTATCAGTTTGCTGCCTAAGGCTGGCCACTCTGCTGCTGCTGTCTCTGGTGCTTTTGCCTCAGACCTTTGGAACGGCATGCAGTGGGATGCTGTTGAATTTTGGTGGTGACTATCCCTGCTTTACACAATTTTTGCTTCTTTCCTATCTTTTCTTTTGCCCACTTTCCCTTTCCCATCACCCTAATTTGTAATAGTTGCTGGCCACCCCTTCCCCATCTCTCTGATTGATTAAGATTTGTAATAAACTGGTGGGACCAGCATTTGAATTGTTGTTTCTTAATCTCACATTGGGTATACATATATCAAAGAACCTCCTCTCCCTCCCATAAAATAGAGTGAGACAATGTTCTCTGTTATAAGGACACTCACCTCATTTAGCAGCAAGCTCACATAATCTTCCTTTTGCTAATGACACACTTAAAGAAACCTTTACTGTTGTCTTTGACAAGGCTTGGTTTACAGGCTCCCCTTGATCACTTAGCCTGTAGTAGACCTGACCACAAGGTGTCCTTTATTGGTCCGGTTCCTAATTTTAGCCAACTAGCTCTAAACCTGTTCACTCTGTTACTCAGGGTAGCTCTTCACAGTCTATGTTCTTATTAGTATATAGTAAAACTCCCTCATCCCTCCTGCCTCGCCTATCCCTTCTGAAAAGGTCATAGAACTCAATCATGGTATTCTAGTTATGTGAGTCATCTTACCATGTTTCTGTGATATCAATGAGATCATAGTTTTCCAATTCCACCAAGGTTTCCAAGTCCTCCTGCTTATTTCTCATGCTGTATGCATTGGTATAGAGACAATTTAGCTGGGCTTTCCTCTGGGAAAAATCTGAGATTTTCTTCCTCTGTTTCCTAAAGTGAGTGCTCCTTGACTATTTTCTGTTCCTTAGCAGTACATCCCCTTCCCACATCAAATCTAGTTTAAAGCTCCGGTGTTGAGCCCGGCCAGCTTGCTGCCTAGTATATTCATCACAAGAGGCAGCAGGATGAGGGTCCCCTACCAGAATAGGTAGCATCTGACTGACATATGGGGCCCTCCATTCCCCTCAGAAGGGAGTTGCCTACAACAATTACCCTTCTTTCTTTCTTTCTTGGCAGAGGTGCTCTTGAGGTATGGAGTCAACCACTTTGCCCTAGACAACCTACTGGGTAGACTTTCCACCACATCCTCACTTACCTGCCCCTCAAGTTCTAGACTCTCAAACCTACTGCATAAAGGCATCTGGAAAGGTGAGGTAGGTAAGGAGGAGATTTTCTGCAAAGCAAAACAGGGACCTGATTTCATTCTTCCTCATCTCTTAGGTCCTGACTGACTGTGACAGGGCAGAGGATCCACCACTGCTGGGGGGTATCATACTCGTACCTTGCTAGTCGGTATTTCAGGGAGTTGTGCCACCAGTCTATGTCCTGCTCACAATCTCAGATGCTCCTTAACCTCTCCACTTCTCCTTGACCTCTCCTACCATGCTGACAAGCTGAGCAGATCATCCACGTGCTTACACATCATGCACACGTTATCTCTAACATTCTGTGGGAGCAGATACAGTCCCAGCCACTCTTTGCAGCCAGAGACCTGAACAGATGCATTTCTGGGAAGGTACTCAGTCTGGGTAGCCACATTCTTTCTGGCAAGATCTTTCTGCCCAGTGGAGACAGTGCTTAGAGTTGTTGTCTCTTACTGACATGCTATGCCCTGTTTGCCCACTCTGTTTGCAGTGGTCCTGGGAGTTGTGCTCCTTGGGGACCATTTTTGTAATTGTAGTGTGTGATGCTGCTACCTCTGGTCCTTCCTCCACCATGTCAGAGCCGCTGCCAGACAAAACAATGGTGTCTAGCAGCTCTGCGCTGACAGGAATTTGATTGCCCTGCACAGGTAATTCCTTGCTTCAGTGCAGAATGTGACCATATCAGAGGGCCCGCCTGTGGAGAAATTTTGATAAAGGTTGTTTTCCCCTTTTTTTCCAGGATTCACTATGCATAAGTTTCTAACATTCCACTATCTTCACAAGGCCATATTTTAAATCATTTATTGGAGTGATGTAGGTTCCTGCAAGAAGTAGACAACGTCTTGAGCAAGTATGATATCTTTAGATACTCAAAGTGTAAGCAATCATAGAATCATAGAATGGCTTGGTGTATGAATCCTTCTTTGATTTCTGGCTCAAAGCTTGCTTTCTGAGGTATTTCTTGTGATAAGACTCTAGGAGATGAGATATGGGTGTTGCCATGAGGCAATCAACATCACTGTGTAGACAATTTTACATTTGAAAGCATTTCTTTGGAGCTGTTTACTTTCGGAAGAGATTGCTCAGGACTGTTTACTGGCAGAAGATCTAGCCTGTGACCAAATAACTCCAGCTTGCTATGGGAGACTGGGGGATGATGCCATTGTATCCTGTGAAGGCAAGATACAAGTTGGTGCCTCTCTACTCCCTCTTATCTACTGGCAAAGCCAGGAAGATAGGAACAAAGGAGTTTCTGCTGCGATCCCAGAGCCAGAAGTTGCCACTCCAAGGAGAGCTGACTCAATCACTTTGGATTTGATCTGTCACTCCAAAGAGAGCTGATTCGAACCACTTTGGACCTATAAATAAGTTCTTACTATCACTGAAAGTGGGCCATCATCACCATGGTCACCGTCGTATTCAATGGAACAACGCCTGATGACCCAGCACTACTGAAGACTGAACTACGAATCATGCTGGATCCACGGTGGTGACTATCTCCCTCTTGCCTCCTATAAGGAATCCTTGCTTCTTCTTTCCTATCCTTTCTATTGCCCTCCTTCCCTTCCCCAATACCCTAATTCATAATAGTGTCCGTCCTCCCATTCCCCATCTCCACGAGTAAGATCTGTAATAAACTGATCAGACCAACATTTGAACCGTTGTTTCTTAATCTCATGCGGAGTATACATACATTAAAAAGAACCTCCTCTCCCTCCTATAAATTGGAATGTGACACTTGGGTTGGAGAGGATCTTAACAATCACTCAGTTCCAACATCCCTGATGTGGGCAGGGTTACCACCTACTAAATCAGGCTGCCAACAGCACCATCCAAACTGTCCTTGAATACCTCCAGGGATGAGTTTTCCATAAACTTTCTGGGCAATCTGTTCCATCTGAGTGTAGAATTTCCTCCTAACATCTAATCTAATTCTCCATTCAGTTTCAAACCATTCCTCTATGTCTTCCATGTCCTACTACTGTGTGTGTAAAAGGACAGCTAAGGCAGCTCTTAACAAGCAGGATTCTGTTCAGTGTTAATTATATTAATAATAACATGTTTTGTCTAGCAATTTGGATTATCCCCAGGAGAAAATAAATAAATAAATAAATAAATAAATAAATAAATAAATAAGCAAGCAAGCAAGCAAACAAATAAATAAATAAGGGAATTTTAATGAAATACAAGCTTATGACAATGAATCTTTATACAGTAACACTGAAGTTGATTGTTTCGTGTGCCATCTTTTCCTATTTTCACTTTTTCATGGCCTACTTGGGAAAAATAAGAATAAGCTTATATATAAGTATTTTACATATTTAAGCAGAATAAACTTTTTGTGAACAGAAATCCCATAAGTTTATCACATTGATTAAATATTATTCTAATAAACTAGGCACTGTTACACTTTAAAAGATAACTGCAGAATTTATGTAAGAAAAATTTATAGCATTCCAAAGGAATGTGTTTCATTTAGTACTACTCTTAGCTAATTTTTATTTTTACTTTCATAAACTTGAGGTATCTTATTATAACATCATTCTACATTCCTGATTTACATGACAACGGATGTCCTGATTTTCCAGAAAAGAAAACATATAGGCAAAGAAAAATAAACAAATCAATAAAATCCGAAAAGAATCAAACAAAATCTCCATATAACTAAAATATTTTGTTCCCCCTACAAACATAAATATCCCACTACCTAGCAAAATGAGGATGCTAATGAGGATGTACTAGATTCTTCAGGATTTGCAAACTCATCCAGAATCCTCAGTCACTTCTCAGCCACCTGACAGAATGTCATGGGTTTGTGATTTTTGGTTTTCGGTATTCTACATCATATCATCATGTGGGGCACTGGGAGTTTATCTGTTAATGCTCAAGCTCTGGGTACCTGCCTGGAAGAGAAGAAGAACTACATTCCCCAGGGGACTTTGCAGTCACAGAGAGTCTTGAGATACAACTCCTGGCAAGGTCACCTGATGCGTTCTTCTTTGCCTGCTCTTCGTCAGCTCTCCACCCTTTTTGCCCTGCTGCTCAACTGGACTGCGCATCTCACCTCAGCCCTCAGCGTTGTGATGAGGCCTATGCACCTTTCGGACATTCTCTCTCTCTCATTATATTTGATTTATTAGCTTTAATTTTAATTATATTGTATTATAGTGTGTTATCTTGCATTCCAATACTATATTTAGTAAATTAGTTTGTTTCTCCTCAGATCGTTGCCACTGTTTCTAATTATTTTGGAGTCCCCTGTTCCCTTTTTCCAGATCTGCGGATCCGTCTGCCCCGCTAGTCACGGAACTGGGCCGAACCAGCCCGTAAACCGTTGACACAGACAATAAAACAGTGATCTCTCTTTATCAAAAGGCCAGACACTGTTATGTGTGGGAAGCATGTTTTGCTGAGTTCCAAGTTACAGCTCTCAGAGTAAGGAGTTAATATCAAGATCACAGCTCGGAGAGGAAAGCAAGTTTAAGGAAGTTCAGTAAGACAGACAGTTTTTATTAAATTATGTTATTTTTCATCTTTAAATGGATCATCATCATTTATTTTTTTAAAAAGACTGCTGACTGGACTAGCTGTTTTGAACAGTCTTCACTTTCATACTTCTTAACCAAGTGTTAACAGCTGTAGCTTCAGTAGAATTACATTTTCTAGGAATATTTACTGATACTGCTTACTTGGCTTAAACTATACATTCTTGCTTCTTTAAAGGGGCAAAAATTGATTTTTACTCTGAATTTTTACATCAGTCTTACTTCGAAGATAGTCAACAACAAATAAATAGTTTATAATCATGCATAAAGTACTGTAATTACAATCTCCCCCAAACAAATTTGAACTATATGTAAAGATTTCCGTGTGAAATGAAATTACTCAATTCTCTGCTACAAGATTTTTGTAGTTCTTGGTCATATTTTGACAAATATATTTATTTCATTACTCGATTTAACTGAATACAATCACCAATGTTACTCTGTCCTCTCTTGTAATTTCCACACTAAGCATTCTTTGAAGAATATTTGGAAATATTATATCCCTCTGGAGAGTCTCTTAAAGTAAATAAATTGCTTAAGTTTATAAAAAGGGCATATGCACATACTTTCTATTAGGCAGAATATAATAGAGCAACAGAAAAAAAATTATGAAAAAGAGTTTTTGTATTCCCATTTTTAACAACATATCTCTCATAAAACAAACATTAGCAACATTTTGTTTCTGGTGATTTTACTTGATTATACGGTTTATTTACAGATGGCGAACAATAAATTGTACTGATTTCTGCATATAAAATTTCAGTAAACAAAAAAGTTCAGCCAAATATTTCAGGGCTTATCTAGATGCTATTAAACTATATACAAGATTTACAAGTCCACAGGCTTAACTGGAATTTCTGTTAAATTCTGCTCTCTCCACTGAATTTAATACAGAATCATGTGATGTTTTCGGAGATGTAAACTCAAAACTTGCTTATAAATGATATCTTAAAAAATACACAGTTTTACATTTTGGGGAGAAAGAAGAGAATAATGATCACATTAATTGTAATGTTCTCTCATAGTTAATTCTCTACTAAATAACACAAACTTTTTTTTAAGGCTTGCTATATTGTGTGTATGAAATTCATAAGAACCAAAGCACTCTCAGAGTGACAGTCACTTATGGATACTTGGATAGCAAGCATCTGTATAAAATAAATCCATTGTTTCTGCTAATCTGTAGATTCATACTATAGGTGTGTTAACTGGCAAGCCTGTGGGTAGATATCAAAATATTATCTGTATTTCATTACTTCACAGGTTTCATAGTGTAACATAGCACTAATTATGGTATGGGGACAATTTTATTTTCTTCCTTGGATAATCATTATTGGTTAAGTCTAGGAAACTGCCCTTGTTCCTGGCAGAGGCGATAGCTTACTCCATTAAAGAGATAAATAAGATTCTAATATTTTTAGCAAATGCATAAAAAGTTCAGAAATTTTGGTCTGTAACATTATGCTAGAAAAATACACTGTGTCATACTATGGTAAAGTACAGGTATAGTAGATATGTACACATTGTAAACACAGGACAGTACCTGTTCCTGACCAAGTTTAATGTTCACTATAAAGGAGAATAGAGTTGAACTGAATTCTAATTAACTGTAATTCTCTGAAGAAAAAACTGCAGGAAAACTGGAAGATGTAATTTTGTGGCTAAAATCTTAAATATTCAATTAAATTTCAGCCATATTACAGGTAATTGGAGACAGTGATTTTCACCTCTGCAACATCTTGAATAGATATAAAATTCTGAGAATCAGTTGCTACTGATGCTAGAAATCTATCTCAGATTGCAAGGAAATATTCCTAAGCAAAATTCTCTCCATCATGAAAACAAAACTGTAGTAGTAAGCAGACAATTCATAAAGCAAACACAGTGTTTTTGACAGTGTATGAAATGCATTAGTTAGAATACTTTTTGGCATCTGCTTATTAATAAGCAAATAAGTAGAATGTGAAGGGTACTTTTACTGCTTAACATGAAGAGAAACTGATACAATGAAAATAACATAGCATGCATGTGGTGGGGGATGGGAAGTAAAGGGGGGAAGGGGAAGTAAAGGAAACAGGAGATAAAGAAAGCGGTATCAATCACAACGACCTATATCTCTTAAGAAGCCCTTAAATCTAAATGCCCTAGCAGAGGCTCACACTGATGAAAGAGCGGAAGCAGTATGTTAACATAGCAACACTTTATCAACAGCTTAAGAGAGACTTTTGGTTAGAGCTTTAAGGACTGAATGCTGTGTGTATTCCCAAGGGAGTTCCCCGGTCACTGTTTAACAAGAGTGTTCTTGGATTGGGTGATAGATTTTACCTGCTTAGGGAAAAGAGAAGTCCTAAACATACAGTCAGGAAAAAAAANAGGAAAAAAAAAAAAAAAAAAAAAAAAAAAAAAAAAAGATGATATGGTAGTGCTGTGATAGAGCACAAAATAGTAAAACTGATACAAATTAAGTATGTTTGGTAAAGTACATGATGAAATTTGGGATGAGCACGAATCCACTCTTCAAGCCTCATTCTTCAAGATTTAGCTTTTCAAATACTTGGCAATTTGATTTTTGCAAGCAATGCACTCCTGTCTTCTTTATGCTTCTGAATTGTAATATTAAAAATAAATAAATATATAAATCTACTATGAACATATATTGAAATTTAAACAACTGTTTTAAACATATATACTCTTCTTCTGTAAAGATATGTTATCTTATTTTCCATTCTCACATGATAAATCACATTTTTAAAGATTTTACAGAAAGCATTTAGTACAGCTTTGTTGCTGATGTTCCGAACATGCAAGAAAAAAAGATCAACCAATCAAACAAACATCAGCAACATGCATTCTTCTTAATTTGCAAATTTGCAAAATTATACAGATTATATGATACTTCTTCCACCCCTCCCCCTCCTCCCCCTTTAAACACCATCTGCAGTATTTCAAGCATGGAAAATGATTTTTAGTGCCATAGGAGGACTTACATATGTCATGGTTTTATAATTTTTGGTTATCGGTATTCCACATCATAAAATCATGCAGTGCACTGGGAGTTAAAGTGTTAATGCTCAAGTTCCAGGTACCTGTCCAGAAAAGAAGAACTACATACCCCAGGGGGCTCTGTGGTCAGAGAGGAGATATAACACCTGGCAAGGTCTCCTGATGCTCTTCGTTGTCAGGCTCTCCTCCCTGCTGCTCAACCGGACTGTGCATCTCACCTCAGAGTTATGGTGAGGCCTATCCTCCTTTCGGCCACTGTCTCATTATATTTGATTTATTAGCTTCAATTCTAATTATATTGTATTATAGTGTGTTATCTTGCATTCTGATACCATATTTAGTAAATTACTTTTTTCTCCACAGACCATTGCCGCTGTTTTTAATTATTTTGGAGTCCCCTGTTTTCCTTTTCTGGAGACGCAGATTTTGCAAAATTCCTCTGCCCCACTAGTCACAGAACTGGGCTGAACCAGCCCTTAAACTGCTGACAACATAATCCCTGTTTAGTTTTCCTGAGAGTATGAAAATGGTTTATGATGACACACTTGATCAAGTTAAGTCTTACAGTCTCCTAAGTCTAGCGTCACAGTGAAAAATCCCTGGTGTTTCTGCGGTTTCATTGTAGTTCACAGAATCATAGATACAAAAGAATTTTTGAAGAGGAAAGTTTCTCACCATGGTCCTGGTAGAAGACATTTACTCATGTCCCACACATCAAATTATTTACATACAATTGGACACAATCTAGTTCTACTAGGAATTAGTGTTTGACTCCCTTTCTGATGCCAGCTGTAAGACAGGAGAGTCCACAGGACTATTCTGCAGCAGGAGTTTCCAACACTTTCATTTTTTCCTTAAAAAAAAAAAAGTCACCAGAATCCATGGTGTAAACAAGTGCAGCACAACCTTTGTTTCGGTTGTGGTTCATCAGTCAATCTCCTCTTTGATTGGGGTACAACCTGAGAAGAAGCTGGTATTGCTACTCAGCATTCTCTTCTTTTTTCTTTACAAATGGAAGCTCATTCTCCTGGGACTCCTCATCCCTCACCATATAGAATAGAATGTCTTAAGACAGAATGAATCTTAAAGATTATCCAGTTCCAGAGTTGCCCTGAGACTGCTCAGGGTTCCAACAGACCTAATCTTGAACACCTCCAGGAGTGAGATATTCACAACTTCTCTGAGCAGCCTCTGAGTAAAGAATTTCTTCCTGACATCAAGCATTAATAATTTAAATCTCATGTCTTTTATTTTAAAGACATTCCTTCTTGCCCTATCACTATCTGCCCATGTAAAAGTACGGTTCCCGTCCTGTTTATAAGATCCCTTCAGGTACTGGAAGGTTGCAATGAGGTCTCCCTAGAACTTTTTCCTGAGGCAGCCCAGCTGCCTCAAACTTAAAGAAAATCTTAAGTTAAAGGGGAAAAGGGAAGAAAGAGTGAAAGAGTGTGTGTGTGTGTGTGAGAGAGAGAGAGAGAGAGGAAGGAAAGGAAGGAAAGGAAGAGAAGGAAGGGAAGGAAGGGAAGGAAGGGAAAGAAGGAAAGGAAGGGAAGGAAGGGAAGGAAGGGAAGGAAGGGAAGGAAGGGAAGGAAGGGGAGGAAGGGAAGAAAGGGAAGGAAGGGAAGGAAGGGAAGAAAGGGNAGGAAGGAAGGAAGGAAGGAAGGAAGGAAGGAAGGAAGGAAGGAAGGAAGGAAGGAAGGAAGGAAGGAAGGAAGGAAGGAAGGAAGGAAGGAAAACTGTAAAACATATTTGGACTAATATTTCTATGAAAAATCTCTAAATCTATCCTTTGTCATGGTTTGTCTACTATGGAGTCACTCCTCAAAAGGCAAAGTCATGAACCTAACAGATATGTGCTACTCATTAATTTCCCATGTGGATGCATCCTTGCAGCAGTGAGCCAGATCTGCTGTAGTAAAATGAGTATCTACCTATGCTCTGTAATCAACATGCTCACCTGTCTTTCAATTTGAGTTTTTGTGAATTAACTTGCATTTTTTAAAGGACAATAGCAATCATTTGGATAATCCCTGAGATTTAGCTGACAGACAGTGATATAGACATTGCTTTCCATTAATATCTTCTCATGTCTGGGGAGATCCTACTGTCTAGAAAATGCTCATATCTTCTTAAACAAGATTATTATCTGAGGTTGTGAAAACACTTCTCTATTATCATAGCAGGATACAAGGTTAGTTCTTAAACAGACTGTATCCTGTATATGTGGAATATATTTATGTGCTGTGGAATTTGGATTAAAAAAATACTCTTCTTGAACTGGAAATTATTACACTCTTCAGTGTTAAATAGAGAATGAGTATATTAATTATCAGAAAGTCTCATCTGGTAATAGTGAATAGTATGATGAGACTCTTTAAGATAAACAGGATCATCCTGTAACCAAAAACAATTTAAAAATATTAATGATTATGCTAAATATTTCTAAATATTTGCATTCTGCTTATAATAATTCAGTTTAATTAGCAATTGTTTATTCTGCTTTCAAGCAGAGCAGTATGTTGTCAATGGTAATAGTTCTGTTAATGTAACTAATGTAATAATATGTAATATTGTGATAATAATATAGTAAAATAATAAAACAATAATAATATTGTAATAATTATAATAATATTATAATATGTAATAATGTTATGGAAATTATATTGATATTTTGGTATTGAAACATGAGTATAATGCAACTTAGATAATTCATTCAGTAACTGAAAACTCTTTTTTCCAGTATTTACACTGAAGTCTGTCCTTCATCTTACAAAGTACTATTCTCTTGCCTTAACTCAATACCTCTCTATACTTTAAAGAACAGAATCATAAATACTAAGCCCTTGGCAATAATGGGGATTAAAATTCATGTAAGCTGCTTTTTATTCACATTGTTTGACAACATCCACAGTGTACTAGATGTTTCTTAAAACACACATAAAGCATGAAATATTTTATGAAACTCTCTGAATGTGATAACAATTTAGAGTGTTTAATAACTGCTGTTTCTTAGGTTACGAAAAAGCTATATACAACATGTTTTTAGGAATTCATCATGGAAAATACTTCATTAAAATATCAAATAATTATGTTACATAAAATTAAGCTGAGCAGCACAAGGTTTTCCTGGTGAAACACTCAAACTGAGAAAAAGAAATACTATTCAAAGTTTTATTACACATTCATAGAAAATGATCAGGAGAGAAAAGAGCTTGTTCTTCAAAATGGGTTCTCTCATTTGAAGTCAAGCTGCAACTGTCACCCTCACTTTCTTCAATTCGCTAAGCATTCTGTATTAAGACACATGCAAATATCTATAAGGATTTATTCCAAAGTGATTACTTCTGATATCACACAGACCTTAAGGAATATGTGTAGCTGAATGCACTACATTCATATTATGCAGAATTATTGAAACAAATTTTAATCTATGAAAAATATTTTTGGTAAAAACATCTAAAAAAAAAATTAGATTTCACCAGAATCTGTTACTTAAATCTATCCCAAAACTTGTATGAACTGCCTCAGTACTACATAGCCAAACATTTAGTGCATTGATTGGTTGTAAAATGAGCCATTAAAAGAGACTGAATTAAAATCTCGTGAGCGATGAGTGCCATTTTCAGCACGTAAGTAAGAATTGTGTAAAACAAAATGCTTTGAATAAGTACTTTAGTACTTAACCTGTATGTGCTTTATTATGATGAATCTGAAAATATTAATGAAATTGACATAATTTATATGAACCTTTTCTTTTTTTTTTTTTTTTTTTTTTTTTTTTTTTTAAACTAAATATCTACATGGCACAAAGCAGTTACATTTGAAGTGCTAAAACAGAAGTATTAGAAAACACTATGCAATTTTATAATTTATTTCTAATAATATATTCCCTGTGAATACATATCCCCAGCACTGGTTTTATTTATAATGCACCTGATCTTCCATTTTATCAGAGAAGTAGAGGTGAGTTCTCATTGATGCATATTCTTCTTTAGTCAGAAGGTTACATGGCAAAACACAATTTGTTGATTTTCAATTAATTAAAATTGTTCTGGAAAGGGGTAAACCTTGCATTTCCTACTTTGTTGAAGGAAAGTTTCCTCCTACTCATGTCAAATGCAGTAAATCCCAGCATCACATAAGGCAGTTGTGAAGACACAGTGCTACTGTGTAAGGACTGTGTAAGGACTATGTATGCCTTTGTATGATATAAAGCCTGTTCAGTTTGCGAAAAGCAAATTACTTCAGACATAAATGACTCATGGAAGCATTTTAAAATGTTCAAGTAATTGCAGATTATATTAGAACGAATGATTCAGGAGAAAAGATCAATAGAGAAGCTGAAGACTGATGATATTTAATAACATTTTGCTTTATTTTTCTAATATCTGCTTGCAAATGTGAAAAATTCTCTAATATCTAAAATAAACAAACATAAAAGTAATGTACTCACAGAAGTGAGTTTATTTCATCTGAAAATAACTTTTGCAGATAAAAAAAAAAAAAAAAAAACTAATCAGAAGATATTGTAAAGCAGAAAGTTATGTTCATAGAAATCATAGAATCATAGAATGGCCTGGTTTGAAAAGGACCACAGTGATCATCTAGTTTCAGTCCCCTTGCTATGTGCAGGGTCGCCAACCAGTAGACCAGGCTGTCCAGAGCCACATCCAGCCTGGGATAGTATCCAAATATATCTCCAGTGGAAGAAGCTATAACAACTATAAGGGATAAAATTATCCATAAAAAAAAGTAGTCAAGTAACCTAACCAAGAAAGTGGAGGATGCTGTCATCAGAATGTAAAACTCAACAGTTTTGAAAGTTTTGTAAAAACTCTGATCAATACTAGCACAGTGAGTACCACAAGCTCAGAATATCAGTGATTCTCTTCAATGCTTTTTCAAGTAAGAAAATTATATAAAACATTCATGTATTTTCATACATATTTATAAACAGGTTATCTACTTTTCACAGTAATAATTTAAGCTACAAGGGTAAAAAATAAACTTCACAGTACTTTCCTCTCTTGTGCAGTCTTTTCCTAATGAAAAGACACTCCTTTACAAATGAAAATGACTAAAAACTGTACTGTCAAGCTCACTGGTGTGCATGAATACATAAAAAGCATGCACTTGCTTAAATATACTAAGCTTTTTCAGTCAATCATAGACTTCAGTAATCGTCTGATTTTACACATTCTAAGACGCTGAAGACACTCTAAAAAAACAGGTATACTGCAGAGAGAAACACTGTTATAGCTGGGGTCAGCTTCCTCTCGTTTTGTTTCCTGTGCTTCAGTGATATTTTCTAAAATATTCTATTAATAAATAAGTACATAGAATAGCATTACTACTGTTTGCAGGTATGTGTTCATTTCAGATCCCTAGGAGAAGAGCATTATTTATATGACTTTTATAGGTACTTTCTTGTGACAGACATTATTTCATAGACACGAATACCACTTACCATTTCAAACCATTTCCATGGCCAGGAATCACTTTAAGCAAATGCTATTTAATGCCTATGCAGCAATTGAAAGCAGGCATGAATATCAGTGTTTCCATAGATCAACTAGTCAAGACTGTTCATTGTTCTGGTGACTTTATGACCTTAGTTGTGAACTATTTTTTCTCTTTGACATGCCAGATTACTGTTTGAGCCACTTTCTTGACTGAGAGATCCTAGAATTCACCAATTAGCTGAACTTCATCAGCAGTATCTTGTGTTTGTTGCTGCTGTTTACTGCTTTGAGAACATAGCAGCTCTAGAAAAATTCAGAAATCTATAGATACTATGTTTCCATCTCAATCTACTGATATTTATACACAGAATTTCTACTGTTGTAGATACAAACTGTCTGTAAATATGTTTAGCTGAACAGATTATTGATTCAAAAACCATCACATGTATTTTCTCATGGGTCTTGGAAATGAACACATAAAGACTAAAGTATTTTATTTAAATTTCAGAGGAGGATTGTTCAAGTTTTTCAGTGGCACAGTAGCATTTTATAAGAAGAATAATATTACAGATCCTTAAAAAAATAATTAAAAAAAACATTCCAGGAAACTCACAGGTCATATTGGCGTTTGCTTTTATTCCTATCTTTAATGAAAGGAAGGAATTCAAATTTCATAAAATATTCTTCAGGTTTAGCTGTTATTTTCCAAATATAATGAAGATTAGCAAAACTGTCTCTTACTGATTATGAATCAAAAGGATTCATAATTAAAACTCCTGTTCTGCACTCTGACTTAGTCTGCTCACTTTTCAGTGCTGCTAAAGATTCCTATTACTGACTGGTTTGTACAATGGGAATTTAAAGAAGGACTTTTTCCTTTGTGTACAGATAATTCTCAGTGAAATCGGAGGTGATGTATAAGAAATACAGGATTGAGTCCTTTTTGTTTTCTGAAATCTAGTTGTAAGAATCTGGAATTACATATTGTTTCCCTATATGTCACCTGTGGTTCAGATCTCAAAGAACACAAGAAACATGACATGACATGACATGACATGACATGACCTGACATATAAGCTTCTTTCTTAATATATTTTTTAATATTTTACATCTGCAAAGCAGTGTGAATAGAAAATGATAAAAGTCATCTTGAATTGATGAAAATCTAGGAGCAAATGTAGTATGTGTCAGATTAGTATAATATATAACGTAGAAGTGAGGAGTGATATTGCAATTCATTATATTTTAAATACTTTGTGAGATGTTTATCATTCTTTTACTCCTATTCCTGTTCATATTTAAAATTCTTCTTTCTCCAAATAATTTGTTCTTCATTGTGTGTTAATTCACTGTAGTTCTGTCAGAAAACCACTAAGAAGTTCAAAAGCATGCTATCACATAATATAGTACCGCTGAGCTGGAACCACTGTCTTCAATTTCTATTTAATTATATTAAGTAAGATGTAGCCCTATATTTTACTTTTTCACACATTTTTTGCTTGTTTGTTTGTTTCTTATGAAAAAAAAATATTGTTTATTGTCTTGATTCTAAACTTATAATTTTATATTGTGTTTATGTGGCATGGCTGTGGCAGTGAGATGCCTGCAGGGGTAGCTTCAGGAAGGAATTCAGAAATTGCTTCAGGTAAGAACAGAGACAATTCCAGATAACTCAAAAGGGAGTTGGCATAACATAAGCCTGAGAATAATGCAGGTTGAAACATCTGAGAAAGCATATTTAAAAAAGTGTAAAAACTGATGCATAGGATAGATATTGGAGAACAGTGAAAAATGTAAAGACTAGCAATCCTTTATCAAGGTCATTAAAAAAAAAAAAAAAAAAAAAAAAAAGAGGAGGAGGTACTCCAACTGCTGGAGCAGAAGTACCTCTGCAGTCCACAGAAAGCCATAGAGGAGCCCACTGTGCAGCAGTGGATGTGGCCTGAAGGGGGCACAAACCAGAGAAAGGCCCCAAAGGAACAGTCTGGGGCCACAGTCTGGGGCCACAGTTGCAGCCTGTGGAGACAAGCCTACGATGGGGCAGGTGGACTGGGCGAATTGCTGTTCGTGGGTATCTGTGCTGGAGCAGTGAGTTCCTAAAAGATGGGCCCTATGGTATGGATCTGTCACTAGTGAGAAGAGACCAACCCCTCTCTCACAGTAATCCCCTCTCAGGTATTTGAAGAGAGCAATAAGATCTCCCTTCAGCCTCCTCTTTCCCAGACTAAACAGCCCCAGTTCCTTCAGTCTCTCCTTATAGGGCATATTCTCCAAATCCTTCACAAGCCTCGTTGCCCTTCTGTGGACCAACTCCAGCATACAGTGTCCTTTCTGTATTGTGGTGCCCAAAAATGAACACAATACTCGAAGTGGGGCCTCACCAATGCTGAGTACAGGGGCAGGATTACTTTCCTAGTCCTGCTTACCACACCATTCCTGAAACAAGCCAGGATGCTATTAGCCTTCTTTGCCAGTTGGGCACACTACTGGCTCATATTCAGCTGACTGTCCATTAATACACCAAGGTCCCTTCCCATCAGGCTTTCCAGCCACTCCTTCCCAAGCCTGTAGGGCTGTCTAGGGCTGTTGTAACCCAACACTTGGCCCTATTGAAACTCATAGTTTACCTTGGCCCATTGATCCAGTCTATCCAGGTCCCTCTATAGTGCCTTTCTCCCATCTGGCAGATCAACTCCCCCTCCATCTTGGTGTTGTCTGCAGACTTACTGAGAATGCACTCAATCCCTTCAACAAGGTCATTAATAATGATGTTAAATAGAAGAAGCCCTGGTACCGATCCCTGGGGGACACTACTTGTGACTGGCTGCCAACTGGATTTAACTCTATTGACCACAATTCTTTGGGCCTTGCCAACGAGACAGTGTTTTACCAAGAGGAACAAGCTTCTCCACAAGAATGTTGTGAGGGATAGTGTCAAAGGCTTTTTTAAATTTCATCTGTCTCGTTCAAGTGGAGGATATAGAAGACAATGGATAGAATAAGAATGTATTCAGTTTTCTTTCAGTTTTGATCACTCTAATGTATTTTCAGCTGGCAATAAATTACTTAATATCCCTATGCTGAGTCTATTTTTCATTTATGATATTTGACGAATGATGTCCCTGCCCTTAACTCTACCCATAAGTTTTTTTTTTCTTCATGTTTTCCCCCGCTTCTGAAGAGTAAAGGAGTGGTATGGTGGTACATAGTTACCTACTGCTGTTTAGCAACCACATTCTGTTGACAGTCACTGACCTAGCAAGAAAATTTTTTTCTCCTTGAATACCAGTAACATAAATACCTGCAATAATTCCCTTAACCATTTAAATATCCAGGAGAATCCACAATTTCCTTTCTTTCAGCTTGCTACAAATTGAGATAGCCAATTTGTTTAGCACTGTGTGCTTTAGTATAATTTCACTGGCTGTACTGTAGTAGTCATCTTTGAATTTCTGTCACTGGGATATGTCTGCCTGCAATATACATTATCACGTCTTTGAAACCTCATCAGAAAATATGTTTTCTGCCTCAGATAGATCTTTGAATTCCTTTATCTTTCACTGTGGATTCAGCACTCATAAATTTTTAAGAATACAGCTTCTAAATAAAGTTTGCATATAATAAAATACTTAATTTTTGTACCTTTTTTTTTTTTTTTTCTTTTCTCTCATTTCTAGCCATGTCACTGGGAAAATAAATAAATAAATAAAAAATAAAAAGATTAAGTATAACAGCAGTAACTCAACTAAATAAGGAGGAAAAATGAAAATCAGAATGACAGTAGGATAAATGTATTATAATGTTCCATTTTTAATTCCATCTTCAGAATGCTAAGAAACAAGGCACAGTAACAGTAAGATTAAAGACATACAAATAGAAAGAGCAGTAGCAGTTTCCCTAAGCTGCAGATATGAAGTGAACAACTGCTTATTACATAGCAGTGTTTGTCTTTCTTCTAATGTGGCTTAGAGGAAAGAAAGTAAAAATATCAATGCACAGAAAAGTGTATTATATAAAGTAATATAATTCATGAAGATTCTTGTAAGAGATAGACTTGAGGGAATGTCCAGAAATATTGTGTTGAATGGACCAAGGTAATTTTTTCCTGAGCAACTACAGTTCGACAACTCCAACTTACATGATGTATGAGATTTGATAATTTAACTCACAGCATGTTTTGTTTTCCTAAAATTGATCCAGTTACCATAATTAGAAAAGCTGGTTTAAAATCCTACTTCTTATAGTTCATATTCAGAATGACTTTTTGGTTGTTTAAAAACAACCAAAAAGTACATATTGTTTGTTAACATTTTACACTCATATGATTCTTGAACACATAAAACCTAGTGCTTTTTGAAATTTGTTTTGTTGTACTCGAGTATAAATCATAATGTCATAGAATGATAGAATCGTATCAGGTTGGGAAAGGCCACTAAGATACTTTAGTCCAACTATCAGTCTGTACCTGTGACCGCTATACACCATGCCATTCAGTGTGACATCTACATGTTTCTTGAAAACCTCCAGGGATGGTGACTCCACCAGCTCCCTGGGCAGCCTTTTCCAATACTTAAACACTCTTTTTGAGAATAATTGTACCCTAATATCCAACCTGAACCTTCACTGAAATGACCTAAGGCTGTGACCTCTTGTTCTTTCACCAGTTATGTGGGAGAAAATGCCAACTCCCACCTTACTATTTTTCATTAAGTTCTAAGGAGTAATAAGGTCTCCCCTGAGACTCCTCCAGACCAAAGAATCCTAATTCTCTAGCCATCCCTCATAAGACTTGTGCTCCAGACCCTTCACCAGATTCACTGTCCTTTTCTGGACATAATCCAGGGCCTCAATGTTGATGTAGAAGGGGCCCAAAACTAAACACAGGGCATGGTCTCGATAGTACCACGTATAAAAGGATGATCATCTACCTTGTTTGCTGACTTCATTATTTCTAATACAAGCCAGGATGTCATTGGCCCTCTCAGCCACACTGCTGGCTTATGTTCATCTGGCTGCCAACTATCACCCCCAGATCCTTTATCTCTGTGCAGCCTTCTAACCACTGTGTTCCAAGCCTGTACCAATGCATGAGGTTTTTGTAACTGAAATGCAGAACTCAGCACTTGGTCTTCTTAAAGTTCATACAATTGGATCCATCCAGACCTCTCTGCATAGCCTTCCTATCCTCACACAGATTGACACTACTTCCCAACTTGATGTCCTCCAAAAACTTACTGAAGGTTTATACTGAAATTCATACTGGAATAATGGAATCATAATCAATGTGTATGCACATAATGCTCAAATAATAACAATTAAGCTTAGATTTCATAAACCAAACTTTCTTCCTAGACAAAAGCCAATTGATAATATTTGGAAGCTACTTTATACTGCATATTCAGAGAGAGTATGTCATTTTTAGAAATTCTTTCAGCAGATATATGAACAATTCTATAGATTGACCTCATGCAATTTCTACAATACTAAGATATAAAAGTTATTATGAGTAAGTGTTACTATGAATCTCAAAGCACTGATGTTCTGCCAAAATAACATTCTTGCAAGTAATATTGGATCCTCGGGAAAATGAATTTATAGAAAGTTTACTAATATTTTACCCTTTAGTAACTATTTTTTGCCAATTTTTGATACTTAAGAAAATCTGGTAGAACATTCTAGTGAGAATTTTTCTCAAGTGTTATCTTTTCTCCTGGTGCCATGCTGTGGCTTTGTTGCTGCATTGCAGCTATTGTGGAGACATGTGACAGTAATGAAAAATAAATACAATAATAAAGAGAAAATAGATTAGCTTGTCTTCAAGTGGAGTATAAATGTACTAACATAACACAACTGGAAAAAAAAAAAGTGTTTTACAATACATTTATGACACAGACAGATTTCACTAACGGAGAAAAAAAAAAAAAAAAAAAGTCTTAAAAGATTTTAATAGTAAAAAAATTTCTTTGCTATAGAATTCTATCCCTGAAATGAGCTCTTGTTGGATACTGAAGAATGTGAAATATTCTCTCATACTTTCATAAGATTTAAGGCCTTGAATATCAAGAAACCAATTGGTCCTTGGGTTGGAGGGGAGAAAGTCAGGTATGAAAAGAATGGAAGCTTTCTACTCCATAATCTTGTAGCTTATTTTGCAGCTTTTTAGTTGAATTGCTCTGAGGTTCTCAACTTCCACCCTTCTTACCCTAATAGTGTTATTGAATGAAAACAACATCAACAACAACAAAAAAAAGCAGTATATTTCATTACCTTGTTACTCCACTGAAACTGCACCTTTATGTAATGGTACATTCAATATATTAACTTCTTCAAAAAAAAAAAAAAAAAGAAGAAAAAGAAAAGGGAAAAAAAAGGAAAAAAAATGAATTGCTACAGTACACCAAACTGGATGTGGTAGTTTTATCTGACTGTAAATGAGTGTAAGTACTAACTTTCTTCTAAAGTTACAGATGGGAATCTAAAACATGCTTGTCTGCTACAAAGATAGATAAGCAACTTGTTGCCCAGTTATGTTTTTCTACAATATTCATATATAAACATTTCATAATACCTACTACATTTCTCTTTGAAGTAACCAAGGGTTAAAAATTATTAAAATAATAACTTCGAAATATTTCATTAAAATCAAGTAAACACTCGTAGAAAAAAATCATTTCTGAAAAAGAAACTGTGAAGTTAGAAAAAAAATTCTAAGAAAACTGTTATACATCTTAGCTACTTACATGCTTATTATCCTTTTAATCAGAAAAAATAAAAGCTTTCACAGTAGGACTTCTTTTTTTTAGGATTTTTTTTTTTTTTTTTTTTTCCAAAATACCTACAACAGTGTAAAGGTTTATCACATATTTTTTTCCTGTATACACATTCTTGTACATATGTCTTTCCTGAAGGCCAGTGAAGGACAGCTCACAGAGGGCTGCGACTTGAGAATGGTACTGTATTTGAATGAAAGCCAGTGCTATCAGGACAATAAATAATGCAAGTATTAGGATTTAAACAGTTTAACTAGCTTTATTGTCACTCCATGCAAAAGTTCTGTTTCAGTCTTTTTGGATTTCCAAATTAAAAATTTATTGAAAATTCTATTCTACAAAAAATATTAAATTGGCCTATAAGCAAAATACAAACTGTTGAAGTGACAATTACAAAAATGGAAAAAAAAATATTTTTATGTTCTTAGAATTTTGATTTTTAAAACCCATAACATTTTGAATTGTAAGCCCATTTTACTAGCAAAATAATACAAAATCACATGATTTTCCTTGAAAACTTAATTTCTGATCTTTCCTACTACAACAGAAATTTAGCTTTGTTGTGTTTTTAAAAATCACTTCAAAGCAAACAAGATTATTAGTGATGGGAAGTATTCTTACTATATTTTCATTGTATGTTATATTTTTATTGTATGAATTTAATCTCCAATAATTTTTGTTTGATACCTCGCTTGTAAATATTTTTTTCAAATTTCTTGGTGAGCAGTTGCAGCTTTCAGTAGCTAAAAACAGCTAGTCTTAACACTTGATTCTCACTGAGAGCACAATACTAATGCAGATCCAATAGTGTATATCTAACTACATAATGTTTTCTGATACTTTTTGTTGTTTTACGTAATTAGTGAAGAAAAATACTCTCCAAAGCCAACAATAGGCTTTGGACACGTTTGTTCCTTTGCTTTCTATCACAGAATGGCAACTGAACTGTAGTCATTGTGAAGCTTCATTATACATTGATATTTTTTATCTTTTAAAATTGCTACAAAAATAACTGCAGTTATGTCTTTGAAATTAAATAATGAAAGGAAATATTTTGTAACTGTACATATGATTTTATTTCAAAATGATTTAATGATAAAGTAGAACATAGAAAATAATAAATTGTAAGACAAAAGTCAAACTTCTCCACATTGTAGAATACAAAAGGAGTATTGTGGCACACACCAGTGATACTGTTGATTAATTCTTGCTTCTTTACTAGTTTTTTTGTGGAGAAATTAACCCTATCCCTCTGCCCCCCACCACTAAATCTGATATTTTTCATTAGTTCTATATCTGTCCTGATTAAAATATTTAAGGGTAATTAATATAAAGTGTCCATGTGATGAAAATTCAACAAATAGAATTATTGAAACTAGGTATTTTTTAAGGTCTCTTCCAACCCAGGCTGTTCTGTGAGTTTATGATTCTGAGATTTGGAGAGGACAAACAAAGATAATGAAATCTAATTGCCTGATTATTTAAGGGCGTAATCGAAAGTATGTTGTTGAAGCCATTACCCAAATACTTTTTGAGCGCTGACAGGGACTGGGCATTAACCATCTCTTTAGGCAATTAATAGGAATAAGAAGCCTGTTCCTGTGTTTGTCTATCTCATGATAAATAATTTTTTAAAAATCTTTTCGAAGAATTGTTTCCTAATGTTCAAGTTTGGCCAATCTTTTTTTTTGTTTTTGCTTTTGTTTTTGTTTTTTTCCCCCTTATGGATTTTTTATTCCTTCACAAAATTAAACCACTAACTTAAACAGTTTTGCACATTTTAATTCTTCATAGCATTGTCTCAGACATGAAGCTACCCACTGAAGGGCTGTAGTATGTTGTTCTAACCCAAAGAAGTGGTCTCGTAAATAGACAGATTCCTTTCTTCATTGCAAAAAATGTTTCAGCTTTTCTATTCTAGAAGATATTTTCATTTAGAGGAGAATGCCTTACTGTTAAAGGACTAAATATTCCCCCTTTCTCCCTCCATATACTGCAAGAAAATGTTTAGAGACCACTTTAGAACCATTGCTTGTAAAGTTTTGAGAATTACATAATCTTCTTAAAGGGCACAGTTGGTATGTTTTTCTCAGCGGACCATCTGTAATAGTGGACCGCCAGAATGCAGCAAGTTCTAAGAAAAGAGACTAAAAAATACATATTTTTTGAAGGTTTACACATCATTCCTTCGTAATATCTCTGTATGGTTCCACATGTCCTTGCCATGAGCTAACCGATTTTTTTGAGTTCTTCATAGCTCAATTAGCCTCATATATCTCAAGTTCAGCACATGATTTGTGATCATGGAAAGATAGATTATCAATGTAAAAATATCTTTAAGACATCTGATAAATTTCTATGCTAAATTTCTATGCTAAAATTCCATTTATTTGTTGCTATTTCTAAGGCTTATTCTGTATTAATTTAGCACGGGAAGTGATTTAACTGGGATCTGGCTCAACTGAGGCAACACTAAAATATAGTCTTGTTATTACAAAACAACTGAATGAAACTTTCTTCATCCAAATGTGAGAAATACTTCCAAGAGAAAAAAAAAAAAAAAAAAAAAAAAAAAAAAAAGAGGGAAAGAAACCAACTTCTTGATGCATGAAAATCTAAACGTGAGCCAGCAGTGTGCTCTTGCAGCTCAGAAGACCAATGGCATCCCGGGTTCCATCAAAAAAGGAGTGGCAAGCACAAAGATGGAGGTGAATATTATATACCTCTTTCTTATAGTGGTATGCAAACTATATTTAAAAAGTTCAGGTATAAATTGCTGTGAAGCACAAACAGGAGAAAATATCTGCTAGCGTGGAAACAAGGATGCCTAGACAAAAGGCATCCTTGAAGTGCAGATGAATACTGTAGGCATCTTGAAAATAATACTGATAAAAATGAAACAACAAATTGAGGAATCTCCTAGGAGAATGGGAATTGATATGAAAACTAAAATTTTGACAAAATAAAGAGAAACAAAAAGCATGATCCTTAATTGGCTATCTCAGGAAGAAGACTGAAATTTACATCTCTTGTAATTGCCTTAGTGTTTGTTTCCTATGGGTTCTTAAAGCTCATCTAAAAATGCCTTGATTTTTAACTAAAAATAGACCTTAATTCTCTGAGATACTTCCTGTGATAACTGTACTACTTTCTGGAGCACTTCCTGCAGCCTGCAGGGATAGTCCACTTTTCCATAATGGAAGGTGTAGGAGGAAGGAGTGGCAGATAGAAAGAGCGATGCACTCATCTTACGCTCCCATCTATCATCCCCTGTACTCTATTCAGTGTTGCAGATGGAGAGTGTAGAAATGAAGGACTAAATGTGAACCAGAGAAAAGAAAATGTGTGTGTATAGAGAGGAAGTTGTTGATTTAATGTGTGTTTTTATTTCTTGTGTTTCAAATGTATTTTAACTAGCAATAAATTATATGAATTTTCTCTGAATTTAATATGCTTTGTCTATGATAGTCTTTCCTCAAAGAACTTCCTGTCTTTATCATAAACCTTCTTACTTTTATCTTGTTTTCTCCCTATGTTTTATTAAGGGATGGGAATAAAAGAGTATCTGAATGGATACTAGCTACTGGACATGGTTAATCCATTACATTAGTGAAGTGGAATGCCTTCCATTGTAATATACTAGTTAGTCATCAGCATACACTTCCACATGAATTCTTTTGTCAATACGATGCAGTAGCTATTCATGAACAAGAAACTAGAGAAGATATTAATATGGATCAATAGACCACAGTCTATTGATCCATAAAGAAAGCATCATGACATACACAGCCAAAGTGCAATTTTATTAAAAAGTTCATGATTCTTTGATATTACATTTCATAAATTCAGAAAATACTTGGATAAGCAGTTGTGCCAAGAAAGGAACCTACTATATGTATCTGCACATAGTTGCTGATGTTGGTATTGTTTTTGTTTTTGTTTTTTTTCACCAAAAACAACAACTAAATTTTTGCCTTTAGATGTATGGTTTATTTTTAACTTCTCCCTTTTGGATAGGGACTTGGGTATGGGAACTGTGACATTCACAGATCCACTGACTTCAATGATCAGAACATCAAAAAATCAGGCCACAAAATTTAGATAGATTAAATAAATATTTAATAGATGGATTTAGATAGATTAAATTAAATATTTAATTGTAAACACACAAGCAAGAATATTGAATGAATAATTTTGCAATGTGATAATTTGTGTTCAATAGATCAACCTTTTTGCAGTTATTTCAAGAAGGGCTGGATAGGACAGGTCTACTAAATGTAGAATCTTTTTTCAAGAATTTAAAAACAATGAAACCAACATAGATATGCACAGGAAAACTATAGCACTTTAAAACCTACTGAAAGACATGATCCATTCAAACAAGTCGGTTTTTAAAGTTCAGCTATCTTCCATTCCAGACAAACTGGGAACAGCTTTGAGGTGGATAACAGTGGAAATTGTACATAATGAACATAATTTGATAATAAATTATATTATTTAAAATGGGCTATTTTGTAAAATAAATTAATGCAGAAATTAATGCAAACTGATTGTGACACGATACATTTTTTTAAGGATCGTGTTTTTTCAGAAGAGGTAGGATAGTTTGTCTCAAGATAGATTCAGTATTAATCATACAATATAACTGATAATACTGATCCAGTGGTCAGTATTATATTTGCATCAAGACTAAAAAATAGTAAAATGAAAGCATGGATTCTTTGTATCTGTAAATAAACACAGAAGAAAATTATTATCTAAACTCAACAGGTGGAGAAACTTGCCTAGATCAGTGGGCAGTTCAGTCTCTATTACAACAGTTCAAGGTAAATTATTATCCCATAAACTATGAAGTCAGCACAATACTAAACTGCCAAAGATAAGACTATTCTGATATTATTTTCTACAGCCTACTCATTGTGAGCAATAATTTTCCTGTTTACTATTTCTTCAGAAATAAACAGCAGATCCAAACAAAAAGTTCAGCTTCTGTTTTACAGACTTTAATAGCTTTTGATTGCTGATGCACACACTTTGTTCATTGTAAGTTAAACAGAAGAGACAGATTTCTACCTGAAGAAGCATGTCTGTCAAATGTGTGGTTAGCATGGTGTTTTGCATAAAGTTGTGTTATGGATGGCTAACACACTGACTAATGGATTTTAAGGACGAATATGCAGTTTTGAAGGATAAGTACTCTTTCTAATTTAGCAACCAAAAAAACCTGTTTTTTTTTTTTTTTTTTTTTTTTTTTTTTTTTTTTTCCTCCTGCAAATATATGCACATTTATTTACGGCCGATATATCAATATATGACAACAGCTGCAGAAAGTAATCTAGCATTAAATTAAATACATTTCATAACCTGCTCACTTTTAATGTGTTATCTTATAATATATTATGTATGCAATATTACACAGCGACACTACCCAAATGACAATCATAAGGGCCTCTACAAAAATCAAAAAGCTTGTTTGACAAGTTAAAATAACTTTAGATTTTTTATAAAAAATAATTATTTGAAAATATTAGAGTCTTGTGTAATCGTTTCAGCACTTATTTATTTATTTATTTTAAAGGGTAAGAAAAAAATTCTTCTTGATTGTCTATCAGAAAAATAACAAAGAATACTTATGGTATTTTTGGTATATGTTATATGACAAAAAAAAAAAAATCTTGCAAGTCTTAAAGTTCTACAACATACACAATCGATACTCGATGTTGAAAAACATTATTGCCTAATCTAAACTTCATATGCAATATCATTACTGCTTCTCCAAGTCACCACGTGCAACTTATTCTTTTTGGAATAGAAAAGCAAATTGTGGTGGTTTGGAGGTAGAGGTTGAAGATTCACAGTATTTTGTTACATTTTGTTGCCATGTAACAGATCACAGCTGAGGGGTAGTATGACAAAATGGCATCTGACGTGGAAGCAAAAGTATGTAATTTAATTCCTCCATACAGAGAAAAAAAAATGCATCCATTGACATTTCTTGACACTGAATGTTTCTGGAGACCAAACTGTGGATGTGAGCAGAGTGAGGAAGTAGGTGACCCTTTTCAGCAGTGGCAACAGCAACAGTGGGTCACTTTTACTGGTACAGATTTTTAGAAACATGGAATTCAGTCTCTTGTTTATTGCTGATGAAAATGCATAGCTAATAGTGGTGCCTATGTTGAAGAATAGTGTTTTGTAGCTGAGAACTCATTTTATCAACTATATTCTTAGTATCTATTTTGGTTTTCACTGAAATAAATAGGATGCATTATTTTCAGAGCAAGCTACACAGAGAATGCACAGGTTACAGAACTTCCCAGTTCTATTTCATGTGGGGCTTTTCTGTTTCATTCCAGATACAGAAGTTTAAAAATCAGTGAACAATTTTAAAGTTGCAGATCTTATACAGTAAATCTCCAGTCCCCTGAGAAGCTATGGCATTCAAATAAAACATCTAGCTGCAAGCTATGATGGGTACAGATTTCTTAGTAATAAAGATACCAAATAATGTTCAGTGATGAAGAAAATAAAACTTTTGTTAATCTTTAGAGGTTGTTTTTGTTTGTTTGTTTGTTTGTTTTTGGTTTTTTTTTTCCATTTTGGAAAGGAGAAGGTTCCTCATTTGATCATTAAGGTTTGTAATTAAGTTACTGTATTCGAATACCAGTTTTTAGCTGAAAGGTTGACTTATTTAAGAAGACTGAAGGATAATCTGGTTATGAAAAATAATATAAACTGAGTTTCCTACAAAATTTCGTATGATGCTCAAACTATGTTTGAATCTATGATTCCAAAAACAGTTATTGTTTAAAACATAATCTGTAGGATTTACCAAGTAATTTGTGGGATATATATTTCATCCTTGAAAAAATATAAAGAATATTCATATGCAATTTTGTACTTTTCACACTTCAAATTGTATTTTGATTTAACAACGTGCTATCATCAGCTGTTACTTTTATGAAAGATCTTGATTTCTATTTTTTTAATTAAAAAGTTGAATATTTACAGCAGGTACAATATGCTGAGAATGTATACTCCATTACAATTTGATAGATTTTCATGAGTTTATATGCAGAAATAATCACAGTCGAAATCAAAGAAACAACATTTGACTCATATCAGAAATCAAACAAAAAAGGAATTGATCTCAAGCATTAAAAAAAAAAAAAAAAAAAAAGTTATTTTTAAAGGATCATTTCTTTCCCATACACCTTAAAACTTATTTGGAAATTCAGGAATATATTTGTTTTGTGTGTTACTTCAATACATTAAATGTAACAAATAATATCTGAATGGAAAAATGTCAAAAATCCCATTAAAATGGTCATATCTTTTAATTAAATCTCGTTGAAAAAGCAGATCGGAACTTAGTTAACTTTGAGGTAACAGAGTGTAAGTTCCATTTATTAAGCAGAAGATCAAAGAAAGAATGGAACTGCAATGGCCAGTAAGTTATTTAAAAGTTGTTTTAATTAAAGAATGTTAGCTAATATTGAATTTAAATGTGTCAGAGGCAGCCAGTCCTCTGATAATAAAGCTGGGAGATATAGTTAGCATGTCCTTTATAAATAGTATCTTCACTGACTGAATTGATACAGTTCTGAACACAGAGGCTTGAGGAGATAAAGATAAAATAATAATAATAATAATAATAAAACACTTTAATTTTAAATTTATGCAGAGGAAAAAAAAATATTATGTTTAAAGAAGAAAATTAAGAAAGAATAATGGAAAAAAAGGGAAGGGAAGGGAAGGGAAGGGAAGGGAAGGGAAGGGAAGGGAAGGGAAGGGAAAGTGTTCTTCAGTCCTTCAATATCCCATTTTATTTTTTACATCACTTTGTTTTATAAAATAATGTCAATCTTCCTAAAACTTGTGGAGGAAATTGAAGGTGAAAATTTCTGCCTTTGAAAGTATTGCATCTCTAATAACTCTTATATGAACTGTACTGTGATTGACACAAAAATTGTTTACTTTCATCTTTATCCCAAGTGGTTTATTTCCCAGAACCTATGTAAATTCTTCTTTAACTCTTGTCTTTTCTATTTCAGTGTTGACCACTAAAATGTAACTGATCTTCTGTCTCAAAATTCCTGCTGTTTCATGAGCTTTGTTACGATTCAACACAATCTATTTCCTACTGATGTTGGAAAACATAATAAGGTCACAGCAGGGAAGTTTTAGCTTCATTAAAGCACATTATTATATAAAATAAAATGATCTAGGGTAAATTGGTTTTGTCCTTGTGGTACAGTTTGCATATATTCACATTAATCTGAGCATATAAAATAGCAATTGCTTGCCTTATCATATTACAAATGAGCCTCCTTATCTTTTATTTCACCATAGGAACCTCTAGTGGCAGATGGAGATGTCAATACTTCACATTCCAGGTGATATTTACCTTTGTTGTATCAAAAGATATTAAACCTCACTGCAAGAGCTGGGAAAAAGAGCAACAAAAACAAAAAACATAGATAATAATAATAACATTTATTTCTTTTTCCAAATTATCTTGAAATCTTGGTTTTTGTCCAGCAAATACAGATTTCAGAATTATGTAAAAGAAAAAGAAAAAAAAAAGCAAGAAAGAAAATGAATTGAAACTTTGACTTCAGATTTTAATTTATCACACAAACCTATAGTAGAGAGACTATGCATAAAGATTTAAGATAGGTTAACAGATATTAAAATTTGACAGAGCAAATTACAAGTTCCAAGCAGTAAGGCTTACCAATTTATTACTACATTCAAGGTTCTTCTTTCTCTTTCACTTTGCCTTCAGCTGCTGACAAAGGATAGGCTTTTGCAGTTCAATTTTTCAGTTTATTTTTGACTGCTTTTAATTAAATTTGATGGTCTGCTTCTGCATCAGTGAAGTTATTGGAGTTGCAAAGCACTTTGCTGTTCTAATGATGACTCCCTTGATGTCTGTTTGTTATTAACTGCTTTTCAAAACTGCTTCTCTGAACTCTCATTTTATAAATATTTAAATAACTGTGAATTTCTATAACGCAAATATCTGTGCATTAGTGATAGGAATTGTATTGCTTATTTAATAGGTTTTACATAGTGATATGATTTTTAAATAAAGTTACACATTATAATGTTAATTGGGAAAGTGTTGTCCCTAAATCATGTTACTTGTAAGTGTCAGCACAAATTGTAGTAATATTTCAAAGCAGCAGTAATCAATGAATTAGCCACTAGCTACGAACTACTGCTTATGGGGGTATATTTTTCATGCATGTTAATTATTCAGGGAAACAGACAGATAAGTAAATAATATAAATGAAAAAGTTCACTTCTGATCTTTTCATTACAGTACTGAAGTGATTTTATACATCTTCAATGTCTTCTGAAATAAATTTCCATTTTAAAAACATTTACCTGGACAAAGAATTGCAGGGAAAGGAGGGGAAGGGAAAGTTTAATTACCAGCAATTTCACTAATGTGAGAAGAGAGACTACTGGTGAAGGTTGTAAAAAGCCTAAAATTGTTCAAGAGATAGGACTTGAATTCTTAAAAAAAGTAAAACATTAGCTGAACATGTGGTTCTGGAAACCTAGCTTTATTTTTGAACATTTTGCTTTAGAATACTTTAATTTGAAATTACAAACTGTCTACTTCCTTGGTAAAACACATATCTTCCAGAGTTGTTGGTTTTTGTGTTTTCCATTACATAGAACTGCAAAATTTAAAGTCACAACAACAATGGAAGGAAGGGTTTGATTATATGTTATGCTACAATTTATCCCACTTGCAGTGAATTTACCTATAGTCAAATGACTCCTTTGTCACTCTGACTCAACATACCTTCTTAAAAGACCCCAGTTACTGGGACAAAAGACTCTTATCAAAGACAATCACAATGTTAATGTAATGCATCAAGTGTTGGAAAGAGTTAAGAAGGATGGAGAACACCAGTGGTGGGAAACCCTGTTTGGATGATCTCCAAAAGCAAACGGTATATTGAACCTAATCATAGAATCATAGAATCATAGAATAGCTCAGGTTGGAAAAGACTTTATAGATCATCGAGTCCAACTGCAACCTAACCATACTACTCTAAATCTCACAAGCCATCGCTAGGTCATGTCCTTGAGCAGCACATCCAGATGGTTTTTAAACACAATCAGGGACTGTGACTTAACCACCTTCCTGGGGAGCCTATTCCAGTGCTTAAACACCTTTTCTATAAATAAGTTTTTCCTGATATCCAACTTAAACCTCCCCTGGTGCAACATGAAGCCATTTCTCCTCGTCCTGTCATCTGTCACCAGTGAGAAGAGACCAACCCCACACTCGCTACAATACCTTTCAAGTATTTGACGAGAACAATAAGGTGTCCCCTCAGCCCCCTCCTCCCCAGACTAAACAGCCCATGTGCACAATCATGGATTATGCAGGGCCTATTCTGTTCCCCATTCCTATCTACCAGCAGTAGGGGCTGTGTGCCCAGGGAGCTATCAGTCTTACTACTGAAGACTGAGGCAATGAAGGCATGAAGTACCTCAGCCTTATCCTGATTTTTGGTCACTGTGTTGACCCCTGTATCCAAAAAGGGATGGAGGTTTCCCTTTGCCCTTCTCTTACTGTTGATGTATTTATAGAAATATTTATTGTTGTCAGGTATAGCTGAGCTTTGCCCTTTCTAATTTTGTCCCTGCACAGCTTCGCTACATACTTGTAATCCTCATGAGTTTCTTGACTCCTCTTCCAAAGCCCATAAGCTTTCCTTCTGTTCCTGAGTTCCAGTCAAAAGTCTCTATTCAGCCAGACCAGTCTCCTTCCCTGTGGGCTCATCTTCTGTGACTCGGGGACGGCCAGTTCCTGCATCTTTAAAATAACTTCCTTAAAGTATTCCCAGCCTTTTTGTGCTCCATGGAAAGAGTTAAGAAGGATGCCCTCCAGAACTACCTTCCAAGAGACTTTCTCAATCGTGGTCTGAAAGAGACCAAAATCTGTCATCTGAAGGTCCATGTTGCAACCTATCATAGTTCTACTGGCTATAGTTACAATTATCCTATTAGACACAATCACAGAATCACAGGGATTGGAAGGAATCTCTGGAAATCACCTCGTCCAACTCACCTGGTAAAGCAGATTCTCTAGAGCAGTTTATGCAGATTTTTAGCATCTCCAGAGGAGACTCCAAAACCTCTTGGCAACTTGTTCCAATATTCTGTCATAGAATCATGGAATCACCAAGAATGAAATAGACCTCCAATACCAATGCACTCCAACCATCCACCTATCACCAATATTTACCATTAAACCATATCCCTCAGTACAACATCAAAATATTTCTTGATCACTTCCAGGAATGGTGATTCCATCACTTTCCTGAGAAGTCAGTTCCATTCCATTCCAGTTTCTTACCACTCTTTTGGAAAAGAAGTATTTCCTAATGTCCAACCTTAATCTTCCCTGGTGCAATATTGAGGCCATTCCCTTTAGCTAGTTACATGATTGAAGAGGCTGACCTCCACTTTGCCATAATCTCCCTTCAGGTAGTTGTAGAGAGCAATAACGTCTCCCACGAGCCTTTCTCCTCCAGTCAATCCCAGTTCCCTCAATTATTTCTCATAAGACTTGCACTCCAGACCCCTCACCAGCTTTGTTTCCCTTTTCTGAACATGTTCCAGGGCCTCAGTGTCTTTCTTGTAGTGAGGGACCCAAAACTGAACACAGTACTCGAGGTGTGGCCTCACCAGAGCTGAGTACAAAGGGATGATCAATTCCTTGCTCCTGCTGGCAATACTATTTTTGACACAAGCCAGCATGCCATTGACCTTCTTGACCTGGTCATACTGCTGGCTCATTTTCGGCCAAATGTCAACAAACATCCCCAGGTTCATTTCTTCTACACAGAGTTCCAGCGACTCTGCCTCAGGCTTGTAGCATTGTCTAGAGTTGTTGTGGCCTAAGTGCAGGTCCCAGCACTGGATACTGTTGAACTTCATCCCACTGGCCTCAGGCCAGCTTTCCTGCTTATTCAGATCATTCTGCAGGACATTCCTACTTGCAGGCAGATTGACACTTCCTGCCAACTTGTCATCACAAAGTAAAGTTTTTCCTCATGTTCTTATGGAACATCCTGTGTTCCAGTTTGTTCCATTGGTCCTTGTCATTTTGCTGGGCACACCAAAATGGGTCTGGCCCCATCCATTTGACTCCTGCACTTCACATATTTATTAGTGTTAATAAACTCCCCTCTCAGTCTTTTCCAAGCTCAACAATCTCAGGACTCTTAGCCTTTCCTCATAAAGGAGATGCTAATTTCCGTAATAATCTTTATTGTCCTCCACTGGACTCTCTCCAGAATATTCCTGTCTTTCTTGAACTGAGTAGCCCAGAAGTGGACACAGTATTCCATACGTGGTTTTACTGGGGCAGAGTAAAGTAGGAGGATCACCTCCCTTAACCTGCTGACTGTGTTTTTAATGCATCCCATGATAAAAATGGCATTCGTGGATACAGGAACACACTGCTGACTCATGGTCAACCTGGTCAACCTTGTCTGCTTGGTCACTTAGAATTTTCTCTGCAGAGATCCCTTTCAACAGGTTGTCCTCTAGCCTGTAGTGATGCATGTGGTTATTTCTCCTCCCATACAGATTTTTAAACTTGTCATTGTTGAATCCCTTTAGGTTATTCTCCATCCATCTCTCCTGCCTGTACAAGTCTCTGCAAATGGCAGCACAACCTTTGATGTGTCAGCCACTCCTCCCACCTTTGTATCATCAGCAAAATTCCTCCAGGTCACTGACAAAGATTGTTGATTTTTATATTATATATCAGTTTGGAAACTTATCAAATTACGCTGTTCCAAAAGTTCTTCATATTTAAGTCTCCTCACGTAAATAACAATGCTTAATCTATTATTAGCATCAATTATTAGAGGTTAATCAAACATAAAATTATTTTTGAACTGTAATTGGAATATGTCATTATTTGTTTATCAGCATAGAGCTAAGAGACAACTACTCCTCCATGCTGCAGATGACAGAAATTGACTTTAGTCACAAGATGGATTCTGATCACACAGATTCCCTCCACCCTTTTATTAAGCCTTTTGGTTCTTGGTGTAATTCTTCTCCTTGCATGAAAAGTGTGATACATGAAGACGCTCTTTCTTCTGCCTAGTCCCTGCTTGCTTGTAAATTATAAAAAAACATCAGAACACAACATTAAGACACCCTTGTATTGTATCTGACTCCTGATTCTCCTTCCATTGCCTGGGAAGAATGATCTTCTGACAGCCAGTACGTCTGTATCCAAGTTAAGGTACAAGGAGGGTAGTACAGAATTTGCAAATCTAGCAAGTTCTGCTGTTTGCACAATTGGTGGAAAGTTCAAGAATATTTCACCATCCAAGACAGACGGTATGGAAAAATAGGTTACAAAAGACAGTTATTTCAGATCTTACAAATAGTGATTCCTTTGAGCTCTTCTGGATCATAATGAGATGTGACTTCCCTGGATTCAGATACCTCATACGTAGTACCAAACCCTTGAGGCTGAAGAAATCCAACTTGAGTAAGCTTCAACTGTCAGCCATTTAGGAATGCCAGTATATTGTTTTTGCTCTAAACTAAAGCATAAGAAAATACTAAGTTATGTTATAAGCTATTATGTTAGCTTATTCTTCTTCCACTCATCTGCCTATTTCTATACATGTTTTAGTGATACACATTTGCTTCACAAGTGTGACTGTTGAGAAATTTCACTGAATCCACATATTTCTGTTTATCTGTGTTTCTAATGTGGATATGTATCTGTACAATGATTTAAGATGTGCTGTTAGTAAGTTAATGTGGATCTTGTCATCCAGAAATTTGTAAACAAGTTTAATTATCACATATTTCACTAAATCACCTTATAAATCTCCAAACTGGTTAATGTCTAAGTGTTGTTAAAATTCAGTCTTTTGATCTACTTCATGTTCTCTATAAATCTTAAATTGCTACTAAGCATAAACAAGTGAAATGTTTGACATTTCATGTAATGACATAATCCCAACAAAAGAGTTAAGATGCTGATTGTTATCTCTACCTTCCCCCTCACCTCAGACCAATATCATTAGTCTTAAAACCTCCCAGGCGACAAACAATTTCAGAGGTAAATACCATGTGTGTGTATGAAACAGTTTTAACTGTTATTATTATGGAGCCCTCTCTTCTAATGCTTTCTTCTTATTTGCTCTTTCTTTATTTGTCTTTCCTTCTAATTTTTTTCTGGACTAATAATAGTATTTTTTAGAGTATAAAAAAATATTAATTTAAAATATTAATTAAATTAATCAAGAAGAAATTTAAAATATTATTTATACAATCAATGATTTTTTGACTTCACTAGCAAGATATGTTACCTTTTCTCTGACAAGATTTTGAAAATACAATCAGTCAACTTTGCACAGTGGCATAAAGACTACATATCCATAAACTGGAGGAGTTGAGCCTGAGATATTTTTGTACCTCTGCAGATGACAGCTGTAAGAAACAGAGATGTTTCAGGGGAAAACCACTTTGCAAGATCTGTCAGTCTTTGATAGAAATGGAAGAAACATCTATCCACAGCTTTGTCAAATATCATTACATATTTCAGTGGTAAAAGTAATAGTTTATCTCAAGGAAAAGCTGTACAGTTCTTAAAAATCATGGGCAAAACAATATATTTTGACAAAAGATCACCTCAGAAATGACTGAACAGTGTTAAATGAAATATTAATATTTGACTCAAAGAAAATATTTTGCACAGTTATCAGTATGAATGCTTACATTTATAGGAAGTGAAAGACGTCTGAAATCAGTATTAAAAAAAAAATAAAAAATCAAACCTGAAGCAACCCATATGTAGGAAAAACCTTATTACATGTAAAAAATGAATTTTAGGTTGCAATCCTAAAAACAGAGTAAGATTACATTAATACTTGCTTCAGCTCACACACTGTGCGTATTTTCTATCAGAGATTATTGTAGTTAACATTGTACTTAAATAACAAATTATGTACCTGTTGTCTATATACTACTTAGTATCTCAAATTAGGATTGATATTCTAGGATTGATGTGATATTACTCATCCTATTAAACTGAGCAGACAGTTTCAGAATTGGGGTGCTTCATTATAGGTTGAGATTTTCATGCAAGAAGACTATCTGTGCAAAGTTCTGAAATTAATATAGACGTGGACAAATAAACAGATCTGTCCAATTTAATCTAAAAGTCAAAGATCAGCCAGGGATGTTATTATCCGTCCATAATATATGGCAAATTCCTCAAATAATCCTATTGTGACATGTATCTAAAAGAAAGCCAGCTTAGTTTTGGTTTCAAAGACCCTAACCTGGAATTTTGTAAAGGATCTTTGTTGACAGAAATCACATGATAATGTTAAGGCATTGTTGCAGGCCACCCCGGGAACGCTCAATACCCCTGGAGAAATTATCCAGTACATCTTGGATAAACTCAAGGTGGTGCCTTTAACTAATGAAGGGTTAGCCGTGGCGATAGTTGCAGCTGTCGGCCTGAGACAACAAAGATCTTTGCAGCATCAAGGACCATGTTTTCAGTGCTGCCAACATGGTCACATTCGAGCACAGTGTCCCTCTGGGGAAGGCCAGTCAGGGCCTCCTGACTGTAGGAAAGGGTTGCCAAGGGTTGTTTGTCGAGAATGCGGTGGACGTGGGCATATGGCACACCAGTGCCTGAGCGCCTGGGTGATGGGGAAGGAGTCTTACCAGCAGGGAAACGAGAATGGGAGAGTCCCATGGGGCCAGGGCCCCTTCCTGCCTCTTCCTATAGAGCCAGCACAGTTAACCCATGCGCCTTCAACCCCTCAATCTCACAGCAACGCCCCATGCCCACCGTGGCATTAATGCTGGAATGTGGAGATCGCCCTCTTATCCAAGTATTTATCTCTTACGCTGGGGAGTTTGATCCTGGATATGTTGGTCCACGGTCGGTCCAGGTCACAGCTCTTGTTGATTCGGGGGCGGATGTTACAGTTATATCTGACAAGGATTGGCCTGTGGGGTGGCCGTTAGGGTCCACCCAAGTTATAAAAGGGATAGGAGGGACTCTTCCTACCAGGAGGTCAAAAGGGGAAGTTGAGATCATAGCAATTAATCACGACAGCTCCCTAGAGTGGCCTGCCTTGCTTGCCCTTTGGTAGCCAAAATACTGGGTACACTTTTGGGAAGAGACTTTTTGAGGAGTTTGGGTGCACGCATTACAAATTTATCCTAAGGGTCACTGTCCACCAGTTACCGACTTCTTATGCTATTTCACTTTGCTAGAAACAGGACGCTCGTCCTGTTTGGAAGTAGAAATGCTGAGGTACGGACAGGCTGACTCCTGTTCTTACTCCTGCCATCAAAATGGTTCCAAAGAATGTTTATCAATAAGGTGATAAGCGCTTTATATATAAAAATATAAATTTATATATATATATATATATATATATATATATATATATATATATATATATATATAAAAATATACGCTCGTCTTGTTNATATATATATATATATATATATATATATATATATATATATATATATATATATATATATATATATAAAAATATACGCTCGTCTTGTTTGGGTGGATCAGTGACCGATTTTTGGTGGTAAACTTACCACACTTAAGCAGTTGATCGCTCATGAGCTTCAATTGGGGCACACTGAACTGTCGCTTAGTCAATGGAACACCCCGATCTTTGTAATCAGAAAACAATCAGGTGCCTTTTGCTTGCTTCATGATCTGCGCACCGTAAATGCTCAGCTTGTGCCCTTTGGTTCGGTGCAACAGGGAGGACCTGTCAGCTTTTCCTAGAAAATGGCCGTTAGTGGTCATCTACCTTAAAGATTGCTTTTTCTCCATTCCCCTTGCTGAACAAGACCAGGAAGCGTTCACTTTTACGGTTCCCATGACTAACAACAAAGGGCCCACTGAAAGGTATCAGTGGCGCATTCTTCCGCAGGGTATGATGTGTTCCCCTACAATATGCCAGCTTGTAGTGAGTCACGTCCTTGAACCAGTCCGGAAAGACTTCTCCCAGTGTGCTATAGCGCATTACATTGATGACCTGTTACTTGTGGTGCCCACTTATTTAGAGTTACAGGTGCTCGCAACTCAGGTAGTGGACACTTTGACCGCTGCTGGGTTTACCATCTTGGAGCAGAAGGTCCAAAGGGGACCAGGGATTGAGTACCTGGGATATAAATTCGGGCTTGATATGGTTAGACTGTTTGGGCTTGACATACGGCCCCACATTACGACCTTGTGGGACGTGCAGAAATTGGTTGGCGTCATACAATGGGTTTGGGGGGCCTTGAGGATTCCCCCACCATAAAAGGGCTTGATGAAGCCCTTTTATGACCAGTTAAAGGGGACGAATCCGAGGGAACCTCGGGAACTCAACCATGAGATGGCAGCAGCGTGGCAGGAAATTTTTCAGTGCTGTATGAACAAGTCACTAGCAAGATGGAATGCAGACTTGACACTAGAAGTGTCAGTGACACGATGTGAAGCTGGCGCAGCTGCAGGGCTAGGTCATACCCTTGATTCTAAGCTGCAGCCGCTGTGGTGGTTGTTATTGGTGGAGCCCATGCGGGTCTTCACTTCCTGGCTTGAGATTCTAGCCATGTTACTCTGAAAGGCCCGGTTGTTCTCAGCGCAAGCGTTGGCCACAGAGCCAGATGTTGTCTATCTGCAAACTTCTTTCCGTGCGGTGGAACCACTCCCTAAGATTCTTTTGTTAGCATTACAGGACTTTGGTGGAAAGATCAGATACTCCAATTCGTTGCCTGTCTTTGAGTTAGCAAGACCCCTTAATGTGTCTCTCCGGGTTTGCGTCTACACCCCCTGCTTGAGAGATCCACTTTATTCACAGATGCATCTTCAGCCACGAGCCAAGGAGCTGTGGTATGGCAGCTTCTGGGCAATAGACTGCTATCTTTTCTGATAAAACAGTCAGTGTACAAATTCTTGAGGTGGGGGCAGTTGCGAGGGCTATAACTATGTGACCGGAGATCCCATCCAATGTGGTCATTGATTCTGCTTTCGTGGCTAAGTTGCTCACTTGTATGGGTCACAGCAGGTCCCCGAGCTCCAAGGCGGCGGGTATCTTAGAGGAGGCCGTGGCTCAACGATCGGCCCCCGTTGCGATACTACATGTGCACAGTCACTCAGAGGTACCGGGCTTCTTTACAGCGGGAAATGCTGTGGCGGATCAGGCAGCGGGCACATTCGTTTTTACAGTACGGGAGGCCCGTGATCTCCATGCCTCCCTACATATAGGCGCTTGTGCACTAGCCAGGGTCTGTTTGATTCCTGTGTTTGCAGCACGCGATGTTGTCCAAGCGTGCCCCTTTTGTAACTCAGCAACCGTTATAGGAGCTGGGGTCAACCCTCGTAGCCTTGGGCTTCTAGAGATCTGGCAGACAGACTTCACTTGGGAGCCACGCTTGTCCCCTTGCCTTTGGCTTGCTGTTACTGTTGACACCTCCTCTACGGTCATCATCGCCATGCAACATGCAAGAGCCAATTCTACTGCAGCGCAGTGTCATTGGGCTGTTCCAATCGCCATTATGGGCCTACCAGTACAGATTAAAATGGACAACGGTTTATGTTTCATCTTGCAGTCCACCCAACAGTGGCTGGCTGGGTGGGAAGTCTCCCATACCACGGGGATGCCCGGTAATTCCCAGGGACAAGCGATTGTGGAATGAGCAAATCGCCTTTTCAAGGAAAAGATTTGTGCCCTTGGGGAGGGGGAAGGCTACCGAGATCGAATTCCTGTCGCCAGGCAGGCGGAGATTTTAGCAAAAGCTTTATACGCCTTAAATCATTTTGAACGCGGGGACTGTAGTCGAACCTCAGTGCAAAAACATTGGCAACCAAAAATTCTGACAGAAGGCCCCCCAGTAAAAATAAAAACGGTGGGGAATGGGAAGTGGGCTGGATGATTTTGGTTTGGGGAAGGGGGTATGCAGCAGTTAAACATAATGAATCCAGGAAAATATTGTGGGTCCCGTCACGAAAAATAAAACCAGATGTGAGCAAGACGCATGATGATGGCGTTCACAAAACTTGAGTCAAGGTGTGAGTTTTTCTGCAGAAATTCTTCAGCGGCAAACCGAAGCCAACGCCAGGACGACTGGGAGGTGGACAACGGGACCAGGAACCACTCATAAAGAGGAACCTCACGCCTGCATTGCTGGCACTTTCGATGTTACTGATGTTTATGGTAAAGAGGGGGGAGGGAGTGCACCTCCTGCAACAGCCATGTAATGTTTGGGTCACATGGTCGAACCTTATGGGACAAACAGATTTTTGTCTTAGCCTCCAGTCCGCTACCTCTCCCTTTCGTACCTGTTTGGTGGGTCTGCCAAATTACCAATTAGAGGAGTTTAAAGGTTACACGGTGAATCATACTGCTTGTAGAAACGATATGGAGTGGCTGCTCAAACGGCGTGTCTGATTCAATCATTAAACCATACCCTTCCATGGAACCCTCAAGAAGTGGACATTTTAGGGTCCCAGATGATCAAAAATGGGTCGGAAGGCGGTACACGTACATGTGTCGTCTTTGGCTCTATATGCCGCAAAGAAGGTAATATAACTGCCTGTTACAATTTGGATGGGAACTTTAATGGGAGACCAGTGGGGCAGAAGCAGAGTTACGAGATTTTATAACAAGGTGGGACTTACCTCACCCCTATGTCAACTATCTGGACAGTAGTAAGCCCGATGAATATGGAGAGTTTTTCGATAAGCGGCCCATGTTGTGGGTTCATGCGAAACACGATTCGTTATTTCAAAACAAATTGGTCTGATTGGTGCCAACAGTCAAAGGAGGGGGAACGGTAGGAAGGATACCCTAATGGGACTACTTGTTTGGGTTGTGGTGGTAATTGCACAGCACAGTGGAACCACTACGCATATGGGTTTATCTTCAGAGCAGATAGCAGAGAGAAATTGTGGAATAATTGGACAGCTAAGGCACTGCCTCCGGGAATATTCCTAATTTGTGGAGATAGAGCCTGGCAGGGTATTCCAAAGAACCCCCTCGGTGGCCCGTGTTACTTAGGGAAGCTAACGATGCTTGCTCCAAGTCATACTGGCTGGCTTAGTGTGTCTCATAGCTTACATCCTAATAGGCGTCACCGCAACATAAGTCTGGAACCTGAGTGTAATGATGAAGTTAAGTTGTGGAGCATCACAGCACGCATCTTTGCTTCATTCTTTGTGCCTGGTGTTTCAGCGGCAGCAGCTTTAACCCAAATAGAAAGACTGGCATGCTGGTCTGCAAAACAAGCCAATATGACAACGCTTGTGCTAAATGCAATGCTTGAAGATCTTAATAGTGTTCGCCATGTGCTGTTACAAAATAGAGCAGCTATTGACTTCTTGCTGTTGGCTCAAGGACATGGATGTGAGGACGTTGAAGGAATGTGCTGCTTTAACCTCAGCGATCATAGCGTGTCAATACATAAACAGCTACAATGGATGCAAGAACATACAAAGAAGATTAAAGAAGAGAGTGATCCCCTTGGAAATTGGCTGGACGGACTGTTTGGGGGGATGGGCTCACGGCTAAAACAATTACTTAAGGTTCTTGCGGTAGGGCTTATAATTTTTGTATGCGCTTTAATCTGCCTCCTATGCCTTATGGGATGTTTGCAAAATTGTCTGCAACAAATGATGGAGAGGATTTTTGAACAACGAATGGAATATCACAGGTTGTGTGAGAGTCTGTGAAGGGCCTCAGGTTGTGATCGTGCTGTAACGGGGCAAGTCTTTACCGAGCACGGGGAGGGGGAGATGTAGTAGGCGTTAACGGGGTATTGGGTTGTGACGCAATAGGACCTCCTCTGCTCTGTGAGTGACGTGTGACAAAGTGTAGACGAAGCGGGATGTATATTTAGGGGGTTGTTGTGCCTTAATGAATGGCATTTGCTTCTCCATCATATTGGTGTCAGTGTTGCTATGGCCCTAGCAAATGCTAGGCTAGCCCCATGGCGGTGTGGCCTTGGACACGGTGGCTGCTGGAGATAACAGATCTTCTCCCTTTCCCTGTAATGCTTACATTTATCTCCTCTACATATAGGAAATTGATGGCTTTTCCTGCACCTCACTTTCACATTTGCACAACCAGAAAGTAGCTCCAAATACACAGTACTTATGAAGTGGAAGTTGTCAGCTTCTGCTGATACGTAGTAATACTGATATGTTAAAAAAATAAATTATTTTCAAATAACATTGCTATTTAGTCAGCTCTTAGATTGCCTAATTTATTAAATAGATAGTATGTCTGGCACAGTTATATATAGTTACTATTAGGCACGAACAAGTTCTTTACTTAAAAATATACAAAGCTGCTTAAAGTTCTATCTGTGAAGATATTCATGCTTCAAACATCTTTAAGAATGTTGTTTATATAAACATGCTATTATTCAGAAGATTCCTAAAAATTTATGCAAAATGATGTCAAACTTCTATTTTAATACATTAAAGGATGTTAGTATGAGAGCTGCAGGCAGGAATTTCAAAATGTTTAAGCTTCAGGCCAATCGGTCTCACCTCGGTGCCTAGCAAGGTCATGGAACAGCTCCTCCTGAAGACCTTACTAAGGCACATGGAAAATAAAGTCGAGGTGACTGGAGGTAACCAACATAGCTTTACCAAGGGCAAGTCATTTCTGACAGACTTGGTGGCTTTTTATGATGGAGTTACAGCAACAGTGGATAAAGGAAGAACAACTTATGTCATCAACCTGGACTTGTGCAAACCATTTACGCTGTCCCACATGATATCCTGGTTGCCAAATTGGAGAAAAAGTAGATTTGGTGGATGGATGACTCACTGGATAAAGAATTGGATGGATGGTGGCACTCAAAGAGTTGCAGTCAATGGCTCAGTGTCAAAGTGGGTACTGGTGATGAGTGGTATTTCTCAGGAACTGGAGTTGGGACTAATGCTGTTTAACATCTTTGCAGGCAACATGGACGGTGGGATTGAGTACACCCTCAGCTTTCATACACTTCATTTTACCAGGATTTATTTGCAGTCAAGATTGCAAGTGTTAAGCTGTGCTGGTTAGTGTAAAGGAAAAGAAATTTTATTCTAAAATAATATTCCACTCTCACTTTTACACATTTTGAAATTGTAACACTTGTGAAATATCTAATTTAGTTTCAGTATTCTGTCAGACAGCCCTCATTATTATTATTATTATTTTTCCCTTTAAAAGTCCTTCATGACATTAGAGTGAAGTTTTTGAACTATCTGAAAAGTATGTTCTGAATGTATACCAGTGTGAAGAAGAATGACCTTGAAGGCATCTACTACTCATTGGTAGTAGTACTGATCATAGATCACAGCACAGTAAGTTCAGCAGTTCAAGGCTATTTTCTCACATTATAACAGCTTATCTAGTCCATATATCACCAATCTGGCAACAAAACTACTATTAAAGATTTTATCAAAGTGAGGTTGCTCAAATACAAACATTTTTAATGTGTTCATATTTTCTTCTGCAGGATAATCACAATGGTTTCTTGTCACATTTATAATGATTGCATATATGATATTAAGCGAAGTAAGGTGCTACTTACATTCCTTATATTTTTGTAACGTACTGTATAGTTACTAAATTTATCATTTCATTTTTAAAAAAGAAATTAAGTGAAACTTCTGTGACTACTTCCTCAAAGGTGTGTTCTGACTGTTCAAATTCCACAGCACAAAGTTGAGGTGTTTTATGTATTTATTTATTTTCACATCACTATAATCATCAACTCTAGTAATTTGGGATCATCTTTTCACAAATTGGCCATTTGTTATGGCAGATAAATACATCACTCTGATGAAAAGCAATTTTTCAACATGAAAATTTTCAAACATCTAGGTCAATTGCACATTTTTAACATGGTTACTATGGCTTCTCTCCTTTTAATGCTAAATTTATTAACAAAATATTGTTTCTTCTTTAGATATTGCTGGAATATTTCTTTAGTTTATCATTTTGAATAAAACACAGCAAAGTACACAGCACTCTGCTGAGCATAAACTTGAAATTCCTTGTTCAGTGCTAGCTTAGCCAGCTTCTTTGATCCTGAGATAAACTTCTAAAACAGAATTTAAATGTGATGCTGTATACAAAATGGGAGAAGCATCTGGGGAAATTTTGTGTGTTGATACAAAGGTATTGGTGCTAATTTTACCTTGCACATGAGTAAACGAATTATTTTTGTTTAGAATTAAGATCTCTTGATCTTTTTTAACTGACCTTATAATTGTGAAATACATAAAACAATTTAAAATGTTTTAATTATTTTTAATAGGCAATGAAAATATAATTAAAAAAAAAAACTCCTCCATGAAATGTTATTAGTAGCAAACTTTTCCATATTTATTAACTTTCAGTTGCTTTCTGAAAATCTAAAGGCTGATGATTTGTGCAAGTAAACAGAAAACACATTGTTTCTTCCATTTAACTTTTTGTACGATCAACTGTTCTCAGTCAACTGTAACAACAAAGCAAATAAAGATGCAATTGGAATATCTGTGTATTTTAACAAGTCTATCAGTATCCAGGATTCCCAAGCAATAGTCTCAGTCACCCTCTTTACGGTGAGCTGGGCTCACATGGTTATTATTTTCTGGCCTGGGATTGTCTCTCTCTCTAGGTATGCACCTCATTAATGGTTGCTGTTGAAGGTGTCATTCCTCAGGTACATTGGAAAGTATTGTCAATATTTAGGGTTGTTCTTGATTTCACGTGGAAATCAAGACAACTGTATTGTATACTGTGTATACATGCATGTGATCTTTTGGCATAAGATGACTCCCACTGTCATCTATGTTTTATAAGATATATATAGGTATCCATTTCATCCAAGAATTGTTAGCAAATAGGACTATTAACAAAGATTTTGCCACTGCAGCAATGCTACTGATAGAAGATAGCTCAAAGCATATTTCTCTTTCTAGTTTTCTCCGAATACAATAGACAATCACATTAGGATTACAATTTGGAAAGGCTCAACGTATATTCCCTTCATTAGATCCAAAATTTAAAGTTACTCATGTTTTCTTATAAACAAATACAAAAATAAACAAACAAAAAAAAACCCACAGTCTGTCTAGAGTAAAATAAATCTTGTTTATTAGTAATTTCATCTCATCAGCAATCAGATAATAACAGAATACTTAATTATCAGACTCAAAGGGTGTTTTGTTTTTTTGTTTTGTTTTGTTTTGGTTTGGTTTTTTTTTGAGTTTAAAGCATCTTTGGTCTTCATCATTATCAGTTAATACTAATAAACCTCCTCTAGGCCATAGGTTATTTTGTGCTTTCAAAGAGTAAAAGGGATGTGAAGCAAATAAGCTGCCTATAATTCATGGAGAAGTGTCCTAAGTGTAGTGGTCAATCACCAAATTACTGAAAGAATGCTTTAGCTCTACTAAAAAAATTTGTAAAACAAACATCAAACACTCACAGGAAGTGAAGTCCAAATTTGAACCAGAAATATAGCACATTAAGATTATTTTCCTTCTATGCCTGATTAAATATATATATATATATTGAAGAGATAGCCCATTTTATTCTACATTTCTGAGGATCTATGAGAACTCACTGTCCTATTATTTAATATAGCATCTACTATATACGAGTCACAGCCTTCCTTAGTTTGGCTAGCAATGTTCCTTTATCAGAATTTCTAAAAATCAACAAACGGACAAACACAGCCACCAAGAGGAATTTGGGTCCTCTTTTGGTCTGTCTTTATGGAAATATAAATTGTTTTACTTTTATAATATGAAGAGATTAATTTCAATACATCACTGTGATGGTCCAGAAAGGATAACATATCAGATTATGATGTTGCTGTTTGCAAGATGATATTCTGTATACAAGCAATTACATTTTAATTTTAAGACACATTTAATTGAGAAATTGAATTTCATAGTATGGGAAACTAAGGTGCTCCACAGTGCCTTATATGCAGTATTTTTGATTTATGTTTGCTGTTAAAATCAACAAACTTTGTAAATGTGGTCTGAAATGATTCTCCAAATGCGTAAGTCTTCACTTACTTGGAGTTGAGGCTGAACAGCTCTTCCATAGCTGGTACCAACATTCTGTCCATCAAATTCTACGCTAGATTGTAAGGGGTCAGGAAAGCAGATGCTTTTTACTCCCACCTGGAACAAAATACCGTGTCAGACACTTTTTCTCATAGTCTTACAAGTGCAGTAAGACCTTCATTGTTATCTTTGTCTGTCACATTAGAGGTTCATCAGAATACTGATCATCAGAACAAAAGAGAACTAATAATTTCATTCCAATTTTCTGCTTGAATGTGACAAAACATGTATATATAAATAAATGCTGTAAGTAATATTTTAGTTTGTTATGATAATTTCCTATAAAAACTGTAGTTTTTATTTGTAACTTGTTGAATTTAAGTAAAATATGTATTCACGTTATACATCTGTAAATGCTAATAATGAAGATAGTAAATTCAGAAAACTAGGAGTAGAAAGTATAAGTGTTTCGTAGTACATTTCTTTAATATAGGCTTACCCAAACAACAAAGATTCACATTTATTTAGATTATAAAATGCTATTTTTTTTCCCCATTTTTTCTCATTCCAATGTAATATAGTCTTCAAAAGATTATTTAAAAATGGCTGTTTTTCTGGTAAGATCTCTGAAACATCATGAAGAAAAAGCTAAAACAACTGAAAATGTAAAAAATACTATACTCATCTACAAAAAAAAAAAAAAAAAAAAAAAAAAAAA
>QGNR01000076.1:4097397-4116126 GCA_003435085.1 Syrmaticus mikado | reverse complement strand
CATTTTTTTTTTTTTTTTTTTGTATTTTTTTTCCCTCTTTATTCCCTTTCCTCTTTCCCCCCCGCCATCATTTTTGGGATGGTGGGCCTGTGGGCTTTCTGTCCTGCTGTCACAAACATAGATAGATCTAGAGATAAGAGGAAACAAACCCCAAATCATCACCATACCGTGAACATCTCTCAGCTCTTTTGCAACATTATGCATTGTGTTCTACATAAAGAAAAAAATCACAAACTTGACATCTTTAAACAACCTTATAGGAGGATTTTATGCTATGCTACTTGTAGTGGTAATATAGCAATTTTCAGAAAATCATAATTTATAAAAAATTAAGAATATTAACCATCAACTTTTTTGCTGTACAGCATAAAATATTTGTGAACAAGTAGTATGTTACAATACAGCCAGACCAGAAGAATGACAGTAGGTGGTTTCTTGATACTTATAAAAACAGTGGTTTGACAGATACTGAATGTTTAACGTGCTTGTGTCATTCCACATACATCATAGTCACATGGGATAACATAACTATATGTTATACATGATTGCTATTTTATGTATCGATGCTATTTTCTTGAAAGAAAATAGCACATCTTGGTTTCTTGGAAATAAAAGTACATGTTTAAGAAGAGTTAATTTGAGTATTGCATGTTAATAATGTATATTAATAATATATATAAAAATATATTGTGGCTGAACTCGGCAAGCAGCTAAACACCTCACAGCCTTATGCTCATTCCTCCTCTCTCAATGGGCTGGGAGACTGAATCAGAAATAAATAAATAAATAAATAAAAAATAAAATAAAATAAAAAAGAAAGAAAGAAAGAAAGAAAAAAAAACGGAACTCATAGCTCAGAATTCAACTCATGGTTGAATTAAAAACGATTTACTAAGGTAGAAAAGGAAGAGAGAAATAGCAGTAATGATTAATTAATATATTAATCTGTATATATATGCAAAACAAGTGATAAACAAAGCAATTACTCAGCACCCACCAACTGATGCCCAGCTGGTTACTGAGATGCAGCAACCCCCCCAACGAACTTCTCTAATTTTTATATTTTTTTTAACATGATGTTGTATGATATGGAATATCCATTTGTCCAGTTTAGATTAGTTGTACTAGTTCTGTCCCCTCACACCGCCTTGAGCTCCCTCAACCCTCTCATTGGTAGGAAAGTATGAGAAACTGAAGCATCCTTGGCTCTGAGCAGCACTGCTCAGCATCAACTAGAGCATTGATGTGTTATCAACACTGTTTTTCTCCTGAAGTCAAAATGTAGCATCATAAAAGACATTATGAAGAAAATCAACTCTGTCTCAGCTGACTTCAGGACAATGTATTTATGAAATTATGCTCAGAAGACACACCAAAAACAAACAAAGAAAAGAAAACAATAAAATCCAACCTTTGAAACCTCAGAAAATTCAGAGTCTAGGGTATTTAAGATAATAAAGTATGAAACTAAATTGCAGAAATCCAAGGAACTGTGGAACATTTTTTGTTTTAGCATCATCTTGTTCTATTTTTGTGTTGTTTATAAGTTGGATAAAATATTGTGGTTTGTTTTGTTTTGTTTTTTATCTTTATATATTATTTTTAACTAGAACTGAAAATTCCAGCTCTGTATGCATTACTAAAAATAATAAATCTTAAGTTCAAAGTTCCCCTTGATCTTACTATGGATTATTTACTGAGTTTTCCTAAACCATAATATTTATAACAGAAATAAGGGAATAAATGTTTACCTAAAAAGGAATTTTCACTTTGGAATAAACAACTAGGCACTTGCTGTTTAAATGACAGAATCTGAAACTGAAAAGTATAGATTTAACACCTGAGCTCTATTCTTGTACTCCAAACTTGAATTATAATTTGAATATACAGAAAAACTAAAAAGTCCAGAAAGAATTAAAACTGATTACAATCCCATAAAATGTCAATAAGACTTGTTCCATTCTTTAGCTGGGCATTACATTTGTTTCTATATTATAAACAACCAAAATAATCCTATAAAATTAGTAGTCATTTCATAGGTGTTGAAAATTCATTCTACTGTGTTCTAATTATGCAATAAAAGTGAAACTTCTTATCATAGACAGAATAATTTAATATAGTTCCAAGGAATGCAAAGTTTGCATTATTACCTGGACACTTCTCAATTACAGATTTGCAATTGCAGACTGACATGATCAGTAAATTCACTCTTTCAGAAACATTTCTTTCTTTTTTTTTTCAGTGTGTTTTTCAGTGGAAGTTATACACATACAGGAACATCTTTGAAGGGAAGGTAAATTTATTGCAATAGGGTTGCTATATTGAACATGGAAAGCCTTGAACATGAAACAGAACTAAACAAGGATTTCTTTCCAGAACATGCAATTTTTTTTATTGACCCTCACAGGATGCATTATAAATATCTGAAGATTTTTTCAGTAACACAACAATCTTTCCAAAATAAGAGTAGTCATATCTAAAAATGTCTCTCTCATACTTTCAAACTGAAAAGGCTTAGCCATAAACTCCATTTATGCTCCCAATGGTTGCATTTTACAACAGATCTGGCTTGGAATTCCCCAAGACAGAGGAATACAGGTAGCATTTCATAGAATCATAAATTGCAAAATGGCTTGGGTTGGAAGAGACTCCAAGGATCATCAAGTTCCATCCTCCTTACCAAAGGCAGGATTTCCAGCTGCTAGATTGAGTACTAGAACAGATTTTTCAGGGCCCCATCCAATTTAACCCTCTGCAGGGCTGGGATATCCACAGCCTCTCTGGGCAATATGCTTCCTCTGACATCTAATCTACACCTCCCTTCCTTTAGTTTAAAACCATTCCTCCTTGTCCTAGCACTATCTACCCATGTAAAAAACTGATTTCTGTCATGTTTATAAACTCCCTTTAAGTACTGAAAGGTCACAATGAGGATTCCCCACACACTTATCTTTTCCAGATTGAACAAACCCAGTTCCTTCAGCCTGTCTTCACAAGACAAGTGTTCCAGCCTTTGAATCACCTTCATGGCCCTCTTCAGGACCCTCTCCAAAAGGCTCCACATCTTTCCTATATTTTGAGCCCTACGCTTGGATGCAGTGCTTCGTCAGGGGTCTTAGAAGGGCAGAATAAATGGAGACAATCATCTTCCTTGCCCTGCTAGCCACCCCTCTTCCGATGGAGCCCAGGATACCATTGGCCTTCTGAGCTGCAAAAGCACACTGCTGACTCATGTTAATTTTTTCATCAATCAGGACCCCTAAGTCCTTCTCAGAAGGGCTGCTTTCAAGGAATTCTTCTAGTATATATACATGTCTGGGATTACCTTGACCCAAGAGCAAAATCCTGTAATGTGCTATGTTAAATCTCATTAGGTTCACAAGGGCTCACTTTTCAGTTTATCAAGGTCCCTCTGGATGGCATCTATTCCTTCTGCTGTATAAACTGCTCCACTCAGCTTGGTGTCATTTACAAACTTGCTGAAAGTATGCTTGATCCCATAATCTGTGTCACTGATAAAAATGTTTAAATATACTCAAGATCTCAAGACAGACCCCTGGGGTACACTGGTTATTATTGACCTCCACCTGAACATAGAACCATTGATCACAATCCTCTGACTGCAACTTTCCAGCCAATGCCTTATCTACCAACTAGTCCACCCTTCAAATCTTCAGTTTAGAAATAAGGATGTGGTGGGGAATCATATCAAAAGCCTTGCAGAATTCAAGGTAGATGACATCAGTTGCCTTCTCTTTGTCCACTGATGCTATCACTCCATCATAGAAGGCCAATTTGGTGAATCCATACCAGCTGTCTCGGATCACCTGCTCATACATCACGTGCCTTAAGATGTCTTCCAGGAGGATTTGTTCCAAGATCTTCCTTGGCACAGAGGTGATACTCACCGGCCTGTAGTTCCCCAGGTCCTCCTTACTCCCTTTATTGCAAATGGGAGGTGATGTTTCCCTTTTTCTGGTCCCTGGGGACTTTGTCTGACAGCCACAACTTTTCAAATATGATGGAGAGTGGTCTGGCAAACACATCAGCCACCTCCTTGAAGATGCATATTGTACAGTCCCATGGACTTGTACACATTCAGTCTCTTGAGTTGGTCTCAGACTTACTCAGACATACAGTAGGGGGAGTTTGCTCCCCCAGTGCTCACTTAGAAGTTCAGGTTTAGAGATGTGAGAATCCTGGCTGCTAGTGAAGGCTGAAACAAAGAACTCATTGAGTAGCTCAGCCTTCTCTTTATTTGTTATAGCCAGTTTTCCATTTAGCAGAGGAGGTATGCTCTCTTTGGCTTATCTCTTCTGACCTATGTATCTGTAGAATTCTTTCTTGTTGTTTTTAACATCCCCTGCCTAGTTCAGTTTCATTATTGGCTTCAGTTCCATTCCTTGGTTTTCATAATCCCATCTCTGCAAGTGTGGACAGCATCACTGAAAGCTTCCAAGTAAAATACCCCAATATAGAAGTACACAGGTATCATTTCCATAACTGTGACAATGAACTGAAACATCTAAGGAATTCTCTTTTATTTCTCGTAACTTGAAATTAGATTGTCTCTTTATCTTGAATTTTTGTTTCTTTGTTTGTTTGTTTGTTTTAACATAATTTATCATTTTTATTGACTGATTGATTTTTAATTTGTTTCTCTGCTCTTTTTGTTTTCCAGAATTCAGTTTTTTTTTGTTTTTGTTTTTGTTTTTTTTTCCTTCAGTCTAAACATGCCAATTTCAGTGAAGCTGTGAGTACTCTTAGCACCATCTTGCCAGTCAGCCCAGCAATTAGTTTTCCTGTTTTCTGTCAGGGTTGCCTTTGTTATTTTTGCCCATACTTTGCACTTGTTATCAGTTGGGAACAGAAGGAAACATCATCTCTGCTGCTGAATGAAAGAAGCAGATAAGTAGGAACCTCTGGGCTGTCTGATATTTCTGTTAGCTATTACGTGAGCACCCTGCATTCTTATCCCTCTCTGCTGTTATGTATGCTGAGACTCCTTGCAAGGAGAGCTAAACTTTTTACATTTTCTTTGTAAAGTGTTCAGAAAGTCAGAAGGAAAAATATATTCTAGACAGTATTAGAAAAGAATTAAGCTTAGGTGCTGACATTTACATACATACTTCTGACCACTGTCATTTCCAGTGTATTAAATTCAGACTTTTAATGTTGCTGCACAAAGACATAAGATAGTTACTAAAGGAAAAGCTTTTAAGGAGAATTAATATCTGTCATTATATCTATTCAGAAAACCAGAAGGAAAAAAAAAAATGTGCTGGCACAAAAATTGTTGTTAAGATCGATAGAATACAGGAAAGAATAATTCAATTACATTAAGTATCACAAGTGACAGTAATACTACAATTTGTTTGAAAAATACTTGCTAAATTAAGAAGAGAAAATCTAAATCCTAATATATGATTTAAATATAAGGGCTTTTTTTTTTTAGTTTAAATCTATTACCTCTTGTTCATTCCCTACAGTTGCTGAGGGCCCCTCTCCATATTTCCTGTAGGTACTTTTTAAATACTGAAAGGCTGTCACAATGTCTCTGAAAATGCCTTCTCTTTTCTAAGTAAAACAAGAACAACTTTCTCAACTTATCTTCATAGGAGAAGTTATCTAGGCCTCTGATCTTCCTGACAATCTTAGAGACTCACTATAACAGATGAGTTGGAAGGACCTCTAATGTTCCGAACATCCCTACTCAAGCAGATACTTTGAATCACTTAACCAGGCCTACATCCTGGTGACTATCAAAGATCTCTCGAAGGAGAGAGATTCTGCAGTTCAATCAACCTCACAGTAAAAAAGTGTTCCTTGTTGCTCAGAGGAAACATCCTGTATTCCAGATTGTATCCATTGCTGTATTCCTCACTCCTGCCACTAAGCATCGCTTGAAAGAACACAGCTCCATCCTCTTTGTATCTTCCTTTCAGGCATTTATATACATAGATAAGATTCCTCCTTAGCCTTCTCTTTTCCAGACTGAGCAGTCCAAGCTCTCTCAGCCTTTTATCGCAGAAGAGATGATTGAGTCCTGCAGTCATTTTAGCGTTTCTTCATTGTACTCTCTCCAGCATCTACATCTCTCTGGGGACCCAGAATAGGGTGCAGCACTACAGAGGTATCCTCATCAGTGCTGAATAGAGGTGAAGGAAAATCTCCCATAGACTTTTGGCAGTGCCTCATCTAATACAGCCCAGGATAACATCAACCTTCTGTGTTGCAAAGGGTATTGACTTTTGTTCATCTTCGTATCCACTGGGATTCCTAAGTCCTTTTCCGTAAATTTGGCTTATAGCTGGATGGCTCCCAGTATATTGTATCACTGCATTGGTTTGCTCCTCCCAGCTAGGTGGAGGGCCTCACACTTTCCTTAGTTGAACTTCAAGAGCTCTCTGTCAGTCTATTTATCAAGCCCATCGAGGTCCTCTTCGATGGCAGCACAACCTTCTGATTTAACCATTACTTCATAGAATCATATTGTGAAAGAAGGGCTTTGGATGGAAGGGACATAAAGATCATCTACTTCCAGTGTCCCCGCTGTAGACCATCCAATAGATCCGCAGCCCAGGGCCCCATCCAACTTAGCCATGAGTACCTCCACCGATGAGGCATCTGCAGCTTCTCTATGCAACATGTTCCAATGCCTCACCACCCTCTAAACAAAGAATTTCCTCTGAACATCAAATGTAAATTTCCCATCTTTTAGTTTAAAACCTTTCCTCCTTGTCTAGTCAGTATCAGATCATGTAAAATGTCAGTCTTCCTCCTCTGTATGAGTTCCTCTGAAGTACTGGAAGGCCACAATGAGGTTTCCCCAGAGCCTTGTCTTTTCCAGGGTGAACAAGCCCAACTCCCTCAACTTTTTGTCACAGGAAAGGTGTTCCAGAATTTTTATAATCTCTGAGACCCTCCTAGATTATTTCATATCAGGAATTAACATGTCCACAGACTGTTTTTATGATCTTGGAAATGCTATGTGTGTTACCTGCACACAGTGAGTGCTGGGGCTGTGGGTCTGCACAAAAAAAAAAAAAAAAAAAAAAAAAAAAAAAATTTTTNAAAAAAAAAAAAAAAAAAAAAAAAAAAAAGCATCTCTTTCATATCGGAGAATTAGAAAATGTACTTGCTTTGCGTGTATCCATCTGTGATTATGCTAAAACTTCAGTTTATATCTTTAGTGTCAAAATTGTGTGGTATGTTATTCAAAGAAGAGCATATTTACTGAAGTGACACTTCTATCCCTGTCAGTAACAAAATTTTGATTTTGTTTCAATCCTTGTTGGGCTGTGTTTGGTGCTGGGCTTGGGCTGAAAGCATCCTCATATGCTTTGTTCCCTTCCTGGTGGTAGCAGGTATCTATTAGACCTTGGCCTGTTAGCCAGCCCCTGGCAGACCTTACACTGCACCATGACATATAAACTTCAAAGTTAAGTCACAGGAGTACGTTTTATATAACATTCAACATCTTTTTAAAGTTTTTTAGAGGATGATATAGAGTGTAACTTTCCTTCAAATAAGGTCAACAGCTTTTTGAGTTGCCAGCAGGTTGAGGGAAGTGATCCTCTCTACTCAGCTCCGGAAAGACCACTTTTGGAACACTGTGTCCACTTCTGGAGATCCAGTACAAGATAAAGAACACCGGAGAAAGTACAGCAAACAGACACTAAAATGATTAAGGGATTGAAGCTTCTCTCCTATAATGAAAGACTGAGAGTGCTCGGGCTATTCAACCTGGAAAAGAGAAGATTCAGGAGTGTGTGAAATAGAGATATATGTATTTTATATAAATACCTGAAGAGAGAGTACAGAGAGAACAGAGCCAGGCTCTTTTCTGTGGTGCCCAGTGCAAGGACAAAAGGCAATGGGCACAAAAGTATCCTAATGATCATCAAAAAATATTTTTTTACTGTGTGGGTGACTGAAAGCTAGAAAACATTATTCCTTCCTATATGCAGTGACGTGATCAGGATCTCCTGTAGGAGGGAAACTACTCCCCTTACTGACCACAGCTTTTTATTTATTTTTGTAACAGTGGGTATAGAGGGATAGAAGAGAGCATAATTTTTTAAGCTATGTCTGTGTTGGGATATATTCTGAAAAAGCACAACTGCACTGTGAGAACACTGCAATATTAGGTCAGTCAACTTAGGTCAGTCAGCAGCTTAACTTCCCCTTAGCATGCATTTTAACATATCAGTTAGTTTGAGTAGGATTTCCTCTTCAGGATTAAAAAAATAAAAATAAATAAAAAATAAAAAGTAAAAATCTTGAGATAAGTATCCTCTTGGTTTGATTTGGAAGATGGAAGATTTTCTTCTTACAATATAGTGTCCACATAATCCAATTTGTTGTCTGTGAGAACAATGTTCTTAACTATTCATTGAACTTAAATCAAAATGAAGTGTGTAAGCAGTCAAGTAATTCCACTAAAGAAAATGATAATGATTCTTGTTCATTTCACCTAGGGTAATTTAATTGTTAATAATAAAAAAAGAATGTTGATTTAATGAACTCAGTGACTTCTCTCATAATAATATGTCCTCAGCAATTTAATTAGCAGATATATTAATAAATTAGATTTTTCTTCTTCTTCTTTAATACAGACATTGAGTACAAATTCAGTATGACTTTGAAGGTGATGCTTATGCTTACAGTAATAGATAATTCTTCATAAAACAAAAAGGACAATGTTTTGACTACACTCAGATTTTCAACAAAGAAGTCTGTACTATGTTACAGCAAATCAGATCTTATGTTGTTTGCTTGCCCTAGGCTTTCATACAATGTATAAAACCTATGTCTTATTCAATAAAAACTCAACCTTCTGTGTTGAACATCATGTTTTTAAATTGTTTCACTTCTCAACGCATTACATTACAAGTAATAAAGAGATCAAAACTGTTATTCCTAAAGCAATTCATATGTAATTCTTCTTGTTAGCTACAGCTCAAATTTGTTTCACCATATAAAGCTAAATAATCAAATATTCATCGGGGTCTTAGTCTCAAAGCACTTTATACTCAGAAAATGTAGGATTTGCTCAAATTTTCATCATAAATCAAGATTACCATGTGATTTCATTTTCGTCACATTATAAAATCTTTGTCAGAATCCTACAATGTACCTACAGAATAGTAGCACTGGAATGTAAATTGAGGTTAACAAGGATTTGCTAAACATAATTGCATTGTTTATATTGTCAGAAACCCCCTTAGACGTTCCAGAACCCTGGCACTCAAAATAATTTATTTAGAAAAATAAGTAAGAAAGAAAGTAAGTAAATAAATAACCTCACAGCTTTCAGTATTTTCTTCTCCATCAGAAATACCAGGGAAGCAGTAACTTTCTATTCATGATCACTGAAATGGCATTGGGCAAGTTGTATCAGTAAACATATGTAAGTCAGTGGGCCTAAAGGGACTCTTCCTTGAGTACTGAGGTGGTGGATGGTGGATATCATAACTGGACCCCTCTCAAAACCTCTGCAAAAGTCTTGAGATTATAGAGAGTCTCCTGTTAATTTGAAGTTAGACAGTGTTGCACATAACTGCAAAAAAGGGCATGAAAGAGGACCCAGAAAACTAGAAACCTATCAGATTAGTCTCTGGTCCTGGAAAAGTTTTGGAGAAAAATATTCTAGGGTATATTGAAAGGCAGTTATGTGAAAAAATGACTGTCAGACACAGTCAGCATCAGTTCAAGAAGTGTCAGGCTATATCATAGGCTCCAGTGAGACAAGGTGAGTGGCTCATAGAGTGGTGAGATGGTGTAAGAGATTATTATTTTGCATCATCATTGTCTCAAAGCCTGCTGAGGACACAGACGAACAAGTTCAGGCAAGTCCTGGGCAAGGGTTGTGAAATCCTTTGTCTGAAGGACACAGATGAACAAGTTCAGGCAAGCCCTGGTCAGGGGTTGAGAGATCTTTTTGTCTGGAGAAGTTTGATGGACAAGTCCTGGGCAAGGATTGTGAAATCTTTTGNCCCGCCACTGCTTCTGCCTCGGACCTTCGGAACGTCGTGCAGCGGGACCGCCGCTGGATCCTGGTGGTGACTATCCCCGCTTTACGGCATTCTTGCTTTTTTCCTATCTTTTCTATTGCCCTCCTTCCCTTCCCCGTCTCCCTAATTAGATTTATAATAAACTGGTTGGACTAACATATGAACCGTTGTTTCTTAATCTCACACTGGATATACAGATATTAAAAGAACCTCATCTCCCTCCTATAAATTGGAGCGAGACAGATGGATAAGTAGATGCTTTGAGAGATATAGTTAGCGAAGGAGAAGAAGTGGGCTAGAGAAAGTTTTGACTGCATGGAGCTTAGTTATGTTGATGAAGGGGTTGAGCGCTTCTGAGAACCAGTGAGAGAAAAGCCCAACATTGGAAGTACTGTGGTTGAAGTAAGTTATAGACTTACCCAAACAGGAAGAATTGAATATCCTATAAGTGTTATGATCACTAGCACTTATTCTTGTGGGAAATAACAACTTCCCAGATATCTTCTGGAAATATAATGCAGAAGAAAAGAAACAGACTAGGAGATTCCTGTAATTGTGGAGGTCAGCATCCTGACAGAAGTGGTGAAGGAACTCACGAAGAAGCTGCTCCACTTGACCTTTGTTTATTAACAGGGAAAGTCTTCTGGTTGACATAGTGGTTCAAAGCAATCTTGGATACATCAATCATAAAGTGACAGAGTTCTTGATCCTTGAGGAAGTAAAGAGGGCATTTAACCGCACTGCTGTATTGGATTTTCAGAGCTCTGAATTTAGCCTGTTTAGGAATTTAACTAACAGAGTTGTTATGCAGTTCCAAAGGGTAAAGGAGTCCTCGATAGGAAAAAGGAAGACTGAATATTCTTGAAGAATTAAATCTGGAAGGTACAAGAGCAATCTGTCCCTATATGCAGCACAAGAGAAGCTGGCAGAGAAGACCAGACTGGATGAACTCAAGAAGAAACATATATAAACTTTATAAGAAGTTGTAGACAACTCAGGAGAAGTACAAAGGTTTTGTGAGGTTATGCAGGGAGAAAATTAGGACTTAGATAATGGAAGGCTGCTATAAGGTCTTCCCAGAGCCTCCTCTTCCCAAGGCTGAACAGCCCTGATTCTTTCAGCCTGTCCTAATATGGGATATGTTTCATCCCTTAGATCATTTTTTGTGGCCCTCTTCTGGACGTACTCAAACAGGTTTACATCTCTCCTATACTGAGGACTCCTCATCTGTGCACAGTACTCCAGATGAGATCCATCAGCACAGACTAGAGAAGCAAGGTCACCTCCCTCAACATGCTGGCCAAGTTTCTTTTGATGCAGCCCAGGATATGTTTGGCTTTCTGGGCTGTGAGAGCATATTGCTGATTCATGCCCAGCCTGTCATCCATTGGTGCCCCCACATCCTTTCTGTCACGGTTGTGCTCTATCCTTTCAACTCCCAAATTGTATTGATTGTGATGATTGCCATGATACAGATGCAAGATCTTGCACTTGTATCCTCAAGATCACAATTCTACCAGCACATGGTTACTACAGCTTTTTAATGGTCACACCTGCATTGATAAGCATCAGGTCCAACACTGCTTCTCCTCTGATTGGTTTGTCTAATACTTGAACCAAGAAACTCTCTTCAGTGCACTCTGGGAGTCTCATCTATTGCTTACAGCCTGCTGTTTTTTCCCATCAAAAATTTGTGTGGTTTAAATGCTATATCAGGATGAGAGTCTGTGAGTGAAATTCTTCTTGTAGCTGAGACAAGAAGACCTTGTCAACAGAGTCCCCTTCACCGGGTGGCTTGTAGGAGATAACAACCACTGGATGTACTGTATTCATCTGTTCTTTTATTTTTATCCACAAGGTCTTGACTTGTTTACGGCTGTTTCTTGCAGATAGCTCTTGGTAATCTATCTATTTCTTAGCATGGACATTCTCATCTGCCCCTTCTTCCTTATCCATCTCTTAAAAAAAAATCTTGTAATCCTCAACTGCATCATCCCATCACATTTCTGAGATAGCAATTAGATCATAGTATTCTAATTGCACTGTGATTTCCAGCTCCTCCCGCTTTTTCTACCTAGACTTCAGCAAAGTCTTTGACATTGTTTCCCACTATTCTCCTGGAGAAGCTGGCAGCCCATGGCTTGGACAGAGATATTATTTGCTAGGTAAGGAACTGGTTGGAGGGCTGGGCCCAAAAAGTGGTGGTGAATGCAATTAAACCTGACTGGTGACCAGTCATGAGTGATGTCCCCGAGAGTTAGTATTGGGGTCAACCCTGTTTAATACCATAGACTTATAGAATGATTTGGATTGGAAGGGACCTTTGAGATCATGTAGTAATAATATCTTTATCAGTGACTTGGATGAGGAGATTATATGTACTTTCAGTGAGTTTGTTGATGACACAAATGTGGGATGAAGTATTTGCATGCCTGGGAGTAGAACGGCCTTACAGAGCAATCTGGACAGGCCGGATCGATGAACAGATGCCAGTGGGATGAAGTTCAAAAAGACCATGTGCCAGAACATGAAGTTCAATAAGACCATCACTTGGTCACAACCCGGTCTACAAGCTTGGGACAGAGCATCTGGGAGATGTGTGGAGGAAATGGACCCAGGGTTGTTGTTCAACACTTGGCTGAATGTGAGCCAGCTGTACAGCCAGGCAGCCAAGAAGGCCAATGTCATGCTGGTTTGTATCAAAAACAGTGTAGCCAGCAGGAGCCAGGTGGTGATTATCTGCCTATACCCAGCTCTGATGAGTCTGTGTCTTGAATACTTTGTTGTATTGTGTCCCTCACTACAAGAAAGACATCAAAGCCCTGGAGCATGCCCAGAGAGGGCAACAAAACTGGGGGGGCATCTGGAGCACACCTAATGAGGAGTGGCTGAAGGAACCGAGATTGTTTATTATGGGGAACAGTAGGGTCAGAGGAGACATTACAAGTTTCTACAACTACCTGAAGGGAGATTGTGGTGAGACGATCAGCTTCACTTTAGGAAGTGAGTAAACAAAACTCTCTGGGAAATTGTCCTCAAGGGCAAGGAAGCAAATCAGAGCTGTCAGTTTTTTAAGCTTTTCTTAAGGCTCAAGAATTCTCCATCCCAAGAGGTAGAAATTCATGAAAGAAAAGCCTGAACTGGGATCTTGTGCTCAAATTGGAGAGCAAGAAGAAAATACACATGTTGTGGAAGCTTGTACAGGTAACCTAGGAGGAGTGTAGGGCTACTAGTCTGTATAGTGATGAGGTCAGGAAGGTCAGGGCCTAACTGGAATTGGCAAGGGGTGCAGAGAAGAATACAAAGATCTTCCACAGGTACATTGACCATAAAAGGAAATTCTATGAAGATCTTCATCCCTTTGAGAAAACCACAGGTGAGCTGGTAACAATGGACAAGGAGAAGACTGAGGTAATCAACAGTTGTACAACTATTAGCCTCAGTCTATATTTGCAATTGCTCTTCACACATATCTCAATTGGATGGGTCAAAATGTGGAGACTAGAGAAGTATTGTCCCTCCTCCTGTAAGCAAATACCAGGTTCACAACCTCCTGAAGAACCTGAACATCCATAAGTAGTGGGTCCCGATAAGATGTAACTCAGAGTCTTGAGGGATTTGGTTAATATAGTACCAAGCCACTCTCAGTGACAAATGAAAAGTCATGGCAGTCTGATGACTGTAAAAAAAGGCAATGTCACAACCATTTTTAATAGAGCAGAAAGAACCCAGGGAACTACCAAACCGTCAGCCTAATCTCTGCACTAGGGATGATCATAGGAAAGATCTTCCTGGAAGCTATGTTAAGTTACATGGACTAGTGGGAGGTAATACGGTACAACCAGCATTGTTGCTGTGGTGACCGAAGGCAAGTTCTGCCAGACGAGAACAGTGGCCTTGGATGATTGTATATCTGTGTCAATAGACAAAGGAAGAGACAAACACATCATCCATCTGGACTTCAGTAAGGCCTTTGGCATGAGCACGTCCTCCACAAAATCCTTCTCTCCGTATTCAAAAGACATGCATTTAATGGGTGGAATGTCTGATGAATGAAGGACTGCTTTCTCCAAAGAATAGTGGTCAATGGTTTGGATATCAGCGATGAGTGGAACCTCTCAGGTGTCCAGAGAGACATAGACAGCTCAACCAGTAGGCCCAGGTGAACCTCATGAGGTTCAACAAAGTTCAAGGTCTTACACCTGGGTGTTGACAAATCCCAACATCAACAACAAGCTGAGGGGTGAGACAATTGAACACAGTGCTGCCAGAAAGAGTATTGGTGGACGACAAGCTGGACATGAGCAAGCAGTGTGCCCTTACAGCCCGGAAAGCATCAAAAGGTTGAGGGAGGGTGACACCGTCCCTCTACTTTGTGCTGATGAGACTTCATCTGTAGTACTACATCCAGCTTTGGAGTCCTCAGTGCAGGAGAGATGTAGATCTTTCAGTGAATGCCAAGAGAAGGGCCACAAAACTGATCCAAGAGATAGAATGCCTCCAATATTAGGACAGGCTGAGAGAATCAGGGCTGTTCAGCTTGGAAAAGAGGAGGCTTCAGGATGACCTGGTAGCAACATTTCAGTATCTGAAGGGACACTGTAAGAAAGAAGGGGACAGATTTCTTTAGCAAAATCTAGCAATAAAGGGAAGTGTTTTTTAATAAAAACAGGAGAGATTTAGATTGGATATAAGAACTTTATTTTATTTCATTTTATTTTATTTTATTTTATTTTATTTTATTTTATTTTATTTATTTTATGATAAGGGTAGGGAAGAACTTGAATAGGCTGCCCAGAGAGGAGGTGGATAACTCAACCCTGCAGACATTCAAGATAGTCTGGATGGGACTCTGAACAACCTGATCTAGTTGTAGACGTCCCTGTTCATTGCAGGGGAGTTGGACTTGGTGACATTTAATGATTCTAAGTCAAAAAATAACAAGCATACCAAGAAACTACTGGAACACATAGAAGATAACTTCCTTACACAGGTGACAGGGAGGCCAATCACATGAAATGCGCTGATGTTTCTGTTGCTTACCAACAGAGAAGATCTCACTGGAGAAGTCAAAATTGGAGGTAGTGTGGGCTGTGGTGATCATGACCTGGTAGAATTCTCAATCTTAAAGAGTAAGAAAGGTAAAATGTAGAACAATGACCCTAAACTACAGAAGGATAAACATTCATCTGTTTAGGGCACTAGTGCTTTGAATCCTTTGTGAAATTCTTTTCAGAGATAAAGGAGAAAATACGAGTTGAGAGACATTTAAAGATATTTTTCTTAAGGCACAAGGGTTCTCAATCCTGACATGCAAGAAGTTGAATGGGGTGGCAGGAAACTTGTCTAACTCAAGAACTCTTGTACTGGGGTCACTCATATTTAACATCTTCACCAGTAATGTCGATGAGGGGATTGAATACGTTTAATGATGTGGCATTCAGGGACATGGTTTAGCAGTGGGTTTTTAGAGTTAGGTTAGTATGGTTAGGTTGTGGTTGGACTTGATGAACTTGAAGGTCTTTTCCAACCTGAGCAAGTTTATGATTCCATGATTCTATGGATGGGGACCTGGCAATCTGACCTAGTACCATATCTGGAAGTTGGCAGCTCTGCCTGTGGCAGGGAACTTGGAACGTGATGATCCTTGGAGTCCCTTCCAACCCAAGCCATTTTGTGATTCTATGATTCTATGATTCTATGATTCTACAATTCTGTGATTCTGTGATTCTATGATGCTAAGCTGAGTGATGTATTTGACACAGCACAATGAAGAGACATCATCCAGATGGAGTTAGACTGTCTTAAAAAAAATGTGAAAACCTAATGAATTTTATCAATGCCAGGATGTTGCACTTGGGTCAGATATGAATACAGACAGGGAGAATAATTCACTGAGAGCAACCTTACTGAAAAGGATATGGGAGTCTAATGGATGAAAAGCTTGACATGAGCCAGCAGTGTATGTTTGCAGACTGGAAGGCCAAAGGTATTCTGGGCTGCAACAAAAGAGGGGTGGCCAGCAGTAGAGAGAGATGACTGTCCGTCTCTAATGTGCCCTTGTAAGGTCCCACCTGGAGTATTACAATCAGGCCTGGGGTCTGTAGCACAAGAAAGATGTGGAGCTGTTGGAGCAGATCCAGAAGAGTACAATGAATAATATCAATGGACTGGAACACCTCTCCTATGAAGAAAGACTGATGGAGTTTGACTTGTTTAGCTTGGAGAAGAGAAGGCTCCCAGGGAGACCTCATTCTGGCCTTCCAGTACTGGAAGGGAGATAATAATCAATTGGAAGATTGACTTTTTACACAGTCTGAGGCTGATAGGACAAGGAGGAATGTCTTTAAACTGAAAGGAGAGATTTAGGTTTGATGTTAGGAAGAAATTCTTCTCTCAGAGGGTGGTGAGACACTGAAACAGGATGTCCAAAGGAGTTGTGGATGCCTTCTTGGATGTGTTCAAGGTCAGCCTGGATGGACTTTTGGCAGCTTGATATATGGAAATCATCCCTTCCTTGAATAAGGATTGGAACTAGATTTTTAAGATTCCTTTCAATCCACAGAAGTATATATTCCCAGGCAGCCTGGTTTAGGTGGCCTCACTTGGGCGCTAAGATTGTATCACATGCCCAACAGAGATCCTTTCCAATATCAGCCATTCTGTGACTCTGTGATTCTGTGAGATAGCATGTCCAGAAATGTACAAAAAAGTTACATATAATCTCTAGTACTTTTCCCCCTCACAAAACAAAAATGGCTATAGTCCTGTAAAATTATATATTTTTTCTACATCTTTCTCAAAAAGAACACTAATTAAGAACATTTTCAGAGCTGTATGTGAAATCTATAGATATAGCACACCATTTTAGAAAACAGTTTTTGTTTTTTTGTATCCTACTTGCTGATTACTCTCTTAAACAGGATCATGATGTAAATAAACAGAAACCAGGAGGGCAAGATTAGAGGATGGTAAACTTCAAATAAGTTGCTATACATTTATTTATGAATTATTATCTTAATGAATTATAGAAAAGTGACGTGCCATCCAACCTCTGCGGGGAAATCAATCTGTTTTTGTCACTATACAGCTTGGTTATGAATGTGAAGCATATTACTAATTGATTAATTTCATTCCTGGAAGAGGTGTTATTTATTTATTATTTTATGAACACAGACCAGGTCAGGATTGTGTATTTCATCTATACTTCCCACAGCTTTTTTGGATATCCGAGGAGTGCCACTGACATTTCTTATCATTGACAGTCACAACAAACAGCTTTATGTTTTATGTTTAGGTGTACTCTTTTGAGCTATAAAGAAAATATTTTGATCCAAGTTTCACTAGCCATTTGTAGTTGAGGCTCTGTACAATAACATATATGAGAGTAAAGTAAAGGAGTTTTCTTCTGGATATGAGTTTCCTTGCATTTATAGATCTCATTTCACATTTTATTTCATGCTTACAATGCACCCTATGTTTTAATTCTCCTGGGTGTGCCATTTTGTTTGATATTAATTGGATCTCAACATGTTTTTCTCTAAGAAAAAAAGAGAAAACAAAAGCAAAAACCAAACAAAATAAATCTTCCAGTTCCTCTATACTGAAACCGGGATTATTTATTACTTTTTTTTTTTGAATATTCTACTTTCATGGAAAGCTACTATAATATATCAAATGTTATTGCTACTTATTGTCTGAGGCTGGTAATCAAATCAACATGAGACTACCAACATAACTTCATGGGCAATTTTTGTATTTGAAAGCATTTCTTTGGAGCTATTTGCCTTCGAAAGGGAGTGTTCAGGAGTGTTAACTGACTGAAGAGCTGGCCTGAAGACAAATAACTTCAGCTTGATAATTGGAGACTGGGAGATGATACCATTGTATCCTGTGAAGATAGGATACGAGCTTCTGCCTGCTTCCTTTTATTGTCTGACTTTAATTTGCCAGGCCTAGAAAATAGAAACAAAGGAGATCCTGCTGTGATCCCAGAGCCAGAAGTTGTCACTCCAGAAAGAACAGACTCTACCACTTTGGGCTTACATAAATAAGTTTGTACTGCCATTGTTAGTAGTCCTCCACTGAATAACACCACCTGCGATGACTCATCCACTACTAAGATCAAGATCCAACACCAAGACATTGATGGATCTAGGAGTGGTGAACCACTTTGCTTTGCTATCTGTCTGTCTCTCTTTTCCCATTTCCTATCTTTTATCTTCTTTTATTCTTTTACCCTTTGTAGTAGCCATTGCCTAATTTTTTTTTTGCTTGTAATGATTATTAATTATAATTAGCCAACTAGCTAATTTTACTTCCAAGTAGTTGTTATGAGTTGTTAAGAAAGCACTCAATAAATTAATGTGAATTATTTCTCTGAGTCTTGGATGACTTCATCATGGTATCAACCCCTTGCTGACTAGAGATGTGTGACTGAGGAGATAGAAAAATATTCACCTCCCTCAAAACCCACTGAGTGGTATGAGACACATATTAAAAGAAATTTCTTGGTTACAATTATGATGTACTTTCAATTCAAATCACTGCCTGTTTTTTACAAGAAATCAGTTTCACACGTGAATACATTTTTAATTTGTTGCTTTTCCTCTGAGGTTCACAAGTGAATAAAATAGTCAATAAAATTGTCCAGCAGATTCAGATAAAAAAAAAAAAAAAAAAAAAAAAAAAAAAAAAAAATTTTTTTTTTTAA
>QGNR01000076.1:4069219-4088547 GCA_003435085.1 Syrmaticus mikado | reverse complement strand
TTTTTTTTTTTTTTTTTTTTTTTTTTTTTTTTTTTTTTTTTATTCTCTTTTTATTTCTGTTAATAGCAGCTACGTTACCAGGCTTCTTTGAGAAGCACATAACTTAACTTTAAGCATATAAGAAGGAACAGATTTCTTTGTGGTGTTTTGGTAGATATTTTCATAACATTTCTAGGGAGCTTTAATTAGAATTGGAGAAAGCTGCTAAGACTAAAACTCAAATCACTGAATCTCTGATTATTACAAGCTTAATGCTTTAAACTACATCAGTAGTTTGTTTGCTTGGATGGATTTTTGTTTGCTTTGTAAGGTTGTTTTCTGTTCTGTTTTGAGCAGGGATGTTGTTTGATTCTTTTTTTTTCCATTTTATGAATGATGGCTTAAATCAACAATTGAAATAGAAAATAGAACAACAGTAACTGTAATCACTTCTTATGAGAGAGCTAGTACAAAGTGTACCTAAGACGAATTCATTAGATCTTTGTGCACTTATTTTCTGAAAGAATATATTTCAGAGGTTACTGAAAGCTTGAAAAGTGTTGCTTTACTTCCTAATTACATACGTTCAAGAGAAGAAAACAATACTATTGCATTGCATGGTGTTTTCCTATCTTTCTACACTAAGCAGTAAATATTTCAAATAACTTAATTTCAAGGAAATGGAAAGTTCTTTATTAAATCATTTGAGGATACATTAAAATATGTTATTATTTATATTCTTTTAATCTTTAAACTCGGTTATCCCAGAGGATATTCAATCCTTTCAGAAATACTTGTTCTGCAAATTATTAATTCAGTTTTCATGCTTACATTAGCACTTTTTAAAGAATGCAAGTAACTAAAAAATTCTATAAATATTTGCTTTTGAAGCCAAAAAAAGAAAAATCCTTTTTAACAAACTTTGTTAATTATTTTTTATTATTTATTTATTTATTTATTTATTTATTTATTTCACAATATTTTAGGAACTAAAGCACATATTTTTCCTCATTAATTTTCAGGAGCATGTACTGTTATGTAATTTAAACTAAAATATGTAAAGGTAACTTTCAGCAAAGCCAAATGATTTCAAAATATAGGTGTCTATAAATATACTAAATTTGCTGAAAAATAAATATTTATTAAACTTACAAATATCAGCTACAAATTTGAATAATATATAAATACTGTTTGACAGTTCATAAATTTTCTGAATTCCTATTGTCTATATTTTGAAACCACTTGTGCTGAGAACCTAGTTTGATATTTACTGCAGTATCAATCTGTACAGGAAAAATTTCTAAAACTAACCATATTGGTGTAGCAATGCAGCATACTTCTTCTACATGATCATAAAAGAAAGAAAAAATAAAAGTAATTTTGTTCATGCACGAGAAGAAGGTGAAGAAGAGGAATACAAAGGACAAAGAAAAAAAATAAAATAAAATATTTAGGTCCAGAATTAAATCATTATTTTCAGAATTACTATTTGCCTACATGTTAGAATAGTTACACACAATGTTTGAAATATCTTTTGCTTACATAAATTTCTCTTACTACATGCTTTAGCCAGATTGATGAGAATCAAGAAAGAACAGTCACTTATATACTCTTGGAGAAGCTCTCCTTTGCTTCATGACATTTGGTCAGAGAGAAAATGGCACTACGCCTTGGATCAAATACAGTTGAGTTTTAAAGATAAATTCCTTGAGAGAAAAGTCTGCAAAAATCCCAGTCGAAGGCATCTGGGTCTGTCATGATATATGACAAATTCTCTTTTCACTCATCATAATTTACAAGGAAGGCTTTTATCCAAACCAATTCTTTATTTAACCTGCTTTGTTTTATTTTATTTTATCCTATTTTATTCTATTTTCATCAAATCACTGAATGCATTTCCAATTATGCATTGGAAGGAACCTTTAAAGATCATCTAGTCCAACTACCCTGCAATGATCAGGGACATTTAAACTAGTCTACTGCATGCCTGGGCAACCTGTTCCAATGCTTTTTGTAACAAATCTCAAAGTCTGCCCCCTTTTAATTTGAAACCATTTCCCCTCGTCCTATCAAAACAGACACTGCTAAAGAGTCTGTTCTTTTCTTTCTTATTACTTCTTTTCAGTCACCAAAAAAAACCACTATCAAGTCTCCCCAGAACTTCCTCTTCTGCAGGCAGAACAGTCTCAGCTCTTTCAGCTTGTTGTCACAGGAGAAGTGTTTCATTCCATGGATTATTTTTGTGGCCCTCTTCTGGGTGCACTCCAACAGGTCCATGACTGTCCTATGTTGAGGTCCCCACATCTGGACACAGAATTCCAGGTGAGATCTCACCTGTGTAGAATATAGGTACAGGATCATCTCCCTCCACCCTCTGATCACACATCTTTTGATGCAGCCCAGGATATGGTTGACTTTCTGGGTTGCAAGGGCACACTGTTGGTTCATGTCCATCTTCCCATTCACCAGTACCCCTACGATCTTTTCAGCAGGGCTGTGTTCAAACATTTCATCCCTCAGCTTGTGTTGATAACGGGATTTGCCAACACCCAGGTACAAACCTTGAATGAGGCTTTGTTGAACTTTGTGTTCACCTGGGCCCACTACTGAAGTCTGTCTAGGTCTCTCTGGACGTCATCCCATTCTTCAGGCATGTCAACTGCACTGTATGGCTTAGTTTCATCACAAACTTTCTGAGAATGCATTTAATCTCACTCTCAGTGTCACTGATGGAGATACTAGAGAGCATCAGTCCCAGCACGATCACCATTTGCCACTGATCTCCATCAAGTCATTGACCACCACCCTCTGGGAATGATCTCACAACTAGTTCATCATCCATTCTACAGTCCACCCCAAAAATCCATATATTTTCACTTGGAGAGCAAGATGTTGTGGGGGACAATGTCAAAGGCCTTACTGAAGTCCAGATAGATGATATCAGTGACTCTTCCCTTGTGAAAACTCTTATTCGACCATAGAAGGTCATTAGGTTGGTCAGCCTGGACTTGCCCTTGGTGAAGCCAAGCTGGTTATTTATTTTATTGTATTTTTATTACTTTTTTGTATTTCCTTGATTTATTTATATATCAATTTTTTTTTTTTTTTTTTTTTTTTGATGCAGGAGGCTCAACCAGTAGATCTTAGTTTTAGCTGTAACACAGCATAAAGGAAATTAAAATAGAAAAAAATGTCTTCCTATCTTTTATTACAGTATTACAAAAGAAGCCTTCTTGTCACTTCAGGTACAGCTGCTATAGATATTATATCCTCAAATATTTTTAACCAATCAAAGGTTTGGAATATTAGTATGAACTACTGTATGAATCCTTCCCCCCCTCCCCTCCCCCCCCCTCACAAACTTGCTTCCTGAAGTATTTCTTGTGATTAGACTTACTTGTCTAGGAGATGAGTGATAGCTGTTGTTTCATGGCAATCAACATCACTGTGTGGATAATTTTAATTGGTTGCTTTCTGAAGATAGTGCTCAGGACTGTTTACTGGCAGAAGATCTAGCCTCTGACCAAATAACTCCAGCTTGCTATGGAAGACTGGGGGATTATGCCATTGTATCCTGTGAAAGCAAGATACAAGTTGGTGCCTCCCTGCTCCCTCTTATCTGCTGGCAAGGTCAGGAAGATAGGAACAAAGAAATTTCTGCTGAGATCCCAGAGCCAGAAGTTGCCACTCCAACAGGAGAGCTGACTCAACCACTTTGGATTTGAGCTGTCACTCCAAAAAACAACTGACTCAACCACTTAGGACTTATAAATTTATAAGTTTGTACTACCACTGAAAGGTGGCCATCATCTCCATGGTCACCATCATCAACAGAACAACAATGCCCGACGACCCAGCACTACTGAAGATCAATGACTGAACTATGAACCGCGCTGGATTCATGGCTGTGACTATCTCCTTCTTGTTTCCTATAAAGACTCCTTGCTTCTTCTTTCCTATCCTATCTATCGCCCTCCTTCCCTTCCCCATTACGCTAATTCATAATAGCGTCCATCCTACTGTTCCCCATCTCCATGATTAAGATCTGTAATAAACTGGTCGGACCAACATTTGAACCGTTGTTTCTTAATCTCACGCTGGGTATACATATACTAAAAACAACCTCCTCTCCCTCCTAGAAATTGGAGTGAGACAACTATTCCAGTTTTTACTATGTAAAATGCATTTGTATACCAAGCCATACTACACATTTTGAGGTGAGACTTATGGGACTGAAGATCCATTGCACCGTCCCTAGTTTTTGCTTCCTCTTTCAAATCTTCTCTCTTATTTATCTGCAAAATGAAATGTGCTGTTATCACAATTATATGAAAAGAAATCACAGTCACTTTTGGAGAAAAGTGAAAAAAAAAAACAGTAAGGAAGCAGGAAGTATTGACACTCGTATGAGAAGAATAAAACTTTTTTTTTTTTTTTTAAATGCAGATTAGCTGACAGAAATTTAATCAATGCCTTCTGCTTATTCATGATAGTCAAACACATCAGTCTGCATAAATGTTTAATTCAAAGAAGCTGGATAATTTCACAGTACAGAGAGGAAAACTGACTTGGCATATCTAACTTCCTGATACCAGCTATCCTCCTGCTGTCACTTTAAATTCTTAATAAACAATAGTGTCTAGTGTCCTCTACTGACAGCAACAATTCACACTCTATGAATGATGGGATTCATTCAGGAACTTTTCTTGCTCAGTGTCAGAAAACTTAAATTACAGAAAACAGTTGAACAAAGTTATAATTTTGAATTTGGTTTTATAAAATAAATATTTATTTTAAATTAATATACATACGTGCTTCTATTTTTTTTTTCTTTTTTCTTTTTATCTCAAAGATTTAAATTTTATTTACGTGTTGTAAGAGATTATTCTTTTACATAGTTGTCTCAAAGCTTGCTGGGGACATGGATGAACAAGTCCAAGCAAGTCCTGGGCAAGGGTTGTGAAATCCTTTGTCTGAGAAACACACATGGACAAGGCCAGGGGACGATAGAGAGAGGGAGATAAGCTACAGCTCAATGGCCGTGAAGCGGTCTTTTGTGTGGACTTATGTCAAGGAATATGGCCATCTCAGGAGGTGCTGCACATGATTCTTACTCAAGCACCCAGGGATGTCAACATTGATAGGAGAAAAAGGAGGATAAAAGAGGAATCAAAAACCATGAGGGTGAGGTTTTCTGGCAACAGCTTCCTCATGAAGAAGAACAGAGGTTTTTTGGCAACAGATTCCTCATGAAGAAGAAGAGATTTCTGACATGAGAAGCCTCACGACCTGCCTCTCTCCCTCATGGACTTGCTCTGCACTCTACCAGCATGCTGAAGAAGAACAAAGGTGTCTGCCATCAGATTCCTCACTACAGAATTCTTGCATGCTGACGGACTCTCCTGGGCCTGCTACATGAGTCCTGCTGCTTCCCCCCGGATTGGCTCTGTGACTTCTTCCTGCTACCTGCTTGCTGCCCAAGGCTGGCCATGCTGCTACTCTCCCACGCTGCTGCTTTTGCCTCGGACCTTCGAAATGGCATGCAACAGGACCGCTCTGGATCCTGGTGATGACTATCCCCGCTTTACGCAATTCTTGCTTCTTTCTATATTTTCTATCACCCTCCTTCCCTTCCCCATCTTCCTGATTAGGATTTATAATAAACTGGTTGGACCAACATTTCAACTGTTGTTTCTTAATCTCACGCTGGGTATACAGATATTAAAAGAACCTCCTCTCCCTCCTAGAAATTGGAATGAGACACATTTCTTCCCTGCATTCATTATTTACAGATAAGCAGAATCAGATATTTCTTTTCACAAGAATTTTGTGGCATTTTCTTTACAAATTTTTCTTAAAAACAAAATTAATTTACATTCTTTCTGGGACCTTCAAGATTTATACAACTTCAAGATTTATATCCTTTGAAACTGATTTTATGCATCATTTAAGGTACACAAAAATGATAAAAAGATAAACTATCCATGTAGTGAAAAATAACCTTTTTTTTTTTTTTTTTTTTTTTAAANAAAAAAAAAAAAAAAAAAAAAAAAAAAAAAAAAAAGTCTACTCTAAATGGAGTTATAATTATTTTGAATTATTTTATTTAATAGATTAAAAAAATATTCAATTAATTCTTAAGAGTAGTTATTTCTCATCAGAGTTTGATTCCATCAAGGTGAAAAAACTACTAAAATAAAGTCACATTTAAATGGTTACATTGCACTTGGTTACTCTGTTATAATGGAAAAGAAAACAGTGCATATAAGCAAAGACACGCACATGCACATGTGCACTAAAAGTTAAAAAACAAACAAACAAAAAAAAAAAAACCTTAAATTTTGGATACACGGTTTCTGATGTCACAATGGAGATAGTTTCTATCAAAGATTAAAAGAGGAGTCTCTAAGGAAGATTTAATATGAGATGAAAAGAGATTCTCCATGCATAAATTAGGGGTCTCTTTGCGTATATACTCTACAAATTCATAACTTACTTAGCTGATATTTGAAGGGACTTGAAGGGATGATATCTTCAGATAGCAGAAATAAGGGTGTGTCCTGCTTCCTCATAAATTTTAGCATATTATTTTGAATTAATTTCTGTGAGAAACAGTATTATAATCTGTATGTTGATTGTGACTGTGTTTGCCCAAATAGAAGCTTAAAAGGACTCAATATCTGAAAACACAGTTTGTTTTTTCTTGAGGCAGAGTTCCAGAATCTAGCTGTACATCTAAGGAGAATAATCCCTTGCAACAGTGAAATTTCAGGACTCCTGTAACATAGTTATCAATACGAAATCCTTGCCTGTGAAATTTATTAGAGTGAATTTATTAGAGTGAAAAAATACACACATAGATCTGAAGCTGTCAATAACAGACCTTACCAATTTTAGAAGAAGCCACATCTGGATTGATTTCACTGCAACATAGATATGAAATGAGCTGTTTAAAAGTACACAAAAGTCAAGCATACTGTGTGAATATGTGGAGATATTTCAATGTCTTTGGTCCACAACATATATTAATGTCTGGGAGTTTAGCCAAGAGCAATTTTGAGTCAGCTGGCAAATTGTGGGAAAGCACCACAATCAAACCTTAGTAAATAGCAGTCTTTATCTTCTGGAAAGTCAAAATTTTGCCAACTACTGTAATTAATTAAAGGACAAAGAGCTTCTTAGCCCAAAGGTAATATTTTTCAAAGGAATGAAAACAGAAGAGGGGATTGGTAACTGATGTTATTTCCCTTTTACAGTATAAAGTAATGCCTCCTGTTTTAGTATGTTGGCCCACAGTGTCAGAGGCAGATATTGGTAGTATGGTTGAACTCACTGTACTCAGCACTGGTGAGGCCGCGCCTTGAGTACTGTGTTCAATTTTCAATCCCTCATTACAAGAAAGACATTGAGGCCCTGGAACGTGTCCAGAGAAGGGCAACAAAACTGGTGAGGGGTCTGGAGCACAATCTTATGAGGAGTGGATGATTGAGCTGAGATTGTTTAGTCTGGAGAAGAGGAGGCTTAGGGGAGACCTCATTGCATTCTATAACTTCCTGGAGGGAGGTTGTGATGAGGAGGGGTTTGGCCTCTTCTCCCAGGCAACAAACAAAACCTGAGGAAATGGACACAAGTTGTACCAGAGGAGGTTTAGATTAGACATAAAGAAAAACTTTTTTCTCTCAGAGAGCAGTCAGGCACTGGAATGGCCTGCCCAGGGAGGTGGTGGAGTCGCCGTCCCCAGCAGTGTTCATGAGGGGTCTGGCTGAGGAGCTACGAGATATTGTTTAGTGGCTTGTGGTATCAATGGTGTTGGCAGGATGGTTGGACTAGATGATCTTGTAGGTTCTTTCCAGCCTTGTGATTCTATGATTCTATGAACCTTTTGGCCAATATTCCATTATATTTTGCTGCTGCACAACAGATGGCATCAAAGGCGCAATCTGACAAAATGGTGTCTGACATGGAAGTGCATATGAAGTAAAGGTATAAATGAATACCTCCATGAGGAAAAGATTGCACCCATTCATTGACACTTGGTGATTTATGGAAACCAAACAGTGGTTATGAACAGAGAGAGGCAGTGAGCGGTGTATTTCAGCAGTGGTGGCAGCAACAGTGGGTCATCTCAACTGGTTCAGTTTTTTGTGAGCATGGCATGCAGACAAGAGTTCACTGCTCATGAAAATGCACAGTTAATGGTGGTGACTATGTTGAAAGATAGTGTTTTGTAGTGAGAATGTGCTCTACCAATTAGTGTTACTGTTCTTTGTATCTATTATATCAATGAAAATAAATGAGGCATTACTTTCACAGAAACCTACATATATTAGCCAACAAGCATAGATATTTCTTATCCTATAAACGGGAATGTCATGATGTATACTGTATTTTTACTGTTTTATAAACATAAAATATTTTTCATGTGTTTTTTTTTTATTGATTTTTAAGACTATATTGTACTTTGCTTTGTTTTCCCTAAGAAGCAGAAGAAAAAATGTTATTGGGAACTTAGATGAAATTTCCTTCAAGTGTATGAGAAACTAAGATAGTCTCATTCAATTTCCTGTCACACATAATAAAAAGATGATGTCTATCTCTTTCTTGCTCTTCATCTGTGTATTAGTGCCCCTCTTCATACTATCTTAGCATTTGTGATTTTCATGTTAAAGAGATTTTAATTGTGGATTTTTGGAGTTCTGTGTTAGTTTGTAAGGTACTCCGAACTCTATAACTAAATTCTTATGAAAATTCAGATTTGACCTTGATTGATCTTTCAGAAAATCTGATAACAAACATGAAAAACCCAAAAAACTTCTCAAGATATTTCACATGCTAAAATTACTCAAAAATTACATAGTAATTTTCACTGTTTTGAAAGCTGAATAGGAGCTGGATATGCTTTCAAGTGAAACATTTTACATGACTGACCCATTAAGGAGAACCAGGAGGAAGATGCAAGTGCTAGCAGCTGCTTACCCGCTGCTGTGGGGGAGGGAGACACTAAACTGCTGAACCGACAACCTGTCTTTCAGGGAATTTAGCTGCTTGATGGGGGCTTGGGTCTGGAATGTTGTGGAGAAACTACAAAATCTTGTCTTATTCTCAATTAAAACTTTTCTGTGAATGTGTGTGGTATTCCGTGTGAACAACGATAATACTGTAAGGAACAATATCAAAATATCAAAAGTGAATATGTAGCTTTAAGTGTGATAATCGGGGATAGGGACTCAGTTGGTATCCTCAGTCCCTCTAGTGAAGAAAAGGAATAGTGATATTTCAACAATTAGTTGTGCAGTTGGTGTAAGCAGCTGAGTTTTGGATTCTATGACCATGGGACTCTGAGGATCAACATCTGCTTGGGAAAAGATGTGATGCATTTCATTATTTGGGCAGAGGTATCTCTGTCAGGAGGATGGCTGATCTGTTAAGTTTTCAACTTGGAACTACATCTGAAGGAGTACTGGCAGCCTTGTAAAGGAGTGATTGGTAAAACAGTATGGCACCATTTTGGAAAACAAAACAAACAAGCCATAACAATAACAGCAAAAACCCCAAATAAGCAAACAAAAGGAGAAGCAAAAACAAAAACAGAATCAGACCATTTCTGGGAAGTTAGCATACATGTGTGTATCTCTAAAGTAAATAAACATTAGAAACTAGACATCTGAGTTACAGATGTCTTGATTTTGGTGGGATGAAGGAGGCATACTGGAATGGTGTGCTTGGCTGGGGTGCTGAAAAGGAGGCAGATAATCACATAAGAAGGGACAGGACAAGAGGACAGGAAGGTAGATTTGCCCATTATTTGAGAGAGCAAATAGAATGCATGGAGTTCTGCCTGGAGATGGATGATGAGCTATCTAAGAACTTATGGGTAAGGAATAAAAAGCAGGTCACTATAGATAAGGTAACAGTAGGTGTCTACTCTAGACTATCTGATCAGGAAGGACAAGCAGATGAGATGTTCTACAGCCAGAAAGAGCCTCATGTTTAGATGCTCTAATCCTTGCAGAGATTTCATCTACTCCAGTATTTGCTGGAATGACAGCACAGCAGGGCATAAAAAAAGCTCTGTTTTAAAAAATCCTGTGGGAAGAGGTCATGCATCAACAAACTACAAACTATATTGAAAACAATTCATTCTTCTTGAGTATTTTCCTAACCAAGTAATACACTTGTAGTATAACCAGTCTAACTTCAATTAATGAAGATGATTGATTTCAATAGTTCATGCAAGACACTCAAGCACTTTCAAAGTAGTGTCAAAGTGTTTTCCTAATAGGAAAAAAAAATGGATTCACAACAATGATCACTAGATATATCAACTGACTAAAGAGAAATCCACAGAAATGATGTGAATGAAGGAAATATATGCAAAATATGAAGCAAAATAAATGATAACTTTTAAGATATCAAGAGGGTATGTACTTTAGAGGAAGATGTATAATTAACGTAATTGTTTTAATCTTCCAGTATTCTTCTAGATGGAAAAACATATCATTGATTTTGACAGATGCAGTTAATAAATATTCTGACAGTCTCAGTTTAGCTAGACAGTCTATTTTCAAATTCCATATCTTCATGAAGTGTCTTGTGGGAGTGTACTGATTTCTTTGTGGTTGTTCTGCTGCTTTTCTGTGTTGAAACAATTTTATGAGGTCACAACTCGGTTCTCAAAGTATTTGAAGGATGCCTTCATTCATGAACATGCACATTAAGAAGCTAAAAGATATTTTAAGAACTTCTCATATCTTTGTATTCCATTACAATCTCATGGTTTGATCACTGTAGCAGTCCTCTTTTTATATTTGGGGCATAGGTTTTTCTATTTATGGTGAAATCTCTAGATTTAGAATTTTAAAGCACTCAGGTACATTTATGAGGTACAGTATCTGTCTGAATTAGCCATATGCAACTAATACAATTGTTTCTGTTCTGAGCAATTCAAAGCACCATTTTGCTTCCTTTTTCCTTCCACCAGAAGTTGGCAGTAGACCTGCAAATATACCAAACAGATATACCATTTGTTCACTATCTCCTAACATATATGGCTGGAACAATAGCTATATTTCTTTCTGGAATGTGGGACTATTGATGGATGTTGAGAAATCATGTATAAATTGACTAAATGCTGAAACCTTAACCCAGCAAAGATTTCAGATTCAGGAACTCAGAAGAGCAGCTGTGATCAATACCACACTAAATATTTCTATTTTCTATTACTACAGTTTTAATGAAAACTGAAAATTTTATTTCTATGGCCAGTAGTATGGTCTAAAGCATAAAGATTTGTAACTGTTATTTGGATTTCTTGCTTTCATATTTCTTTATATATTTATATTTATATTTATATTTATATTTATATTCATATTCATATTCATATTCATATTCATATTCATATATGCATGTGTGTTCTTTTATTTAAATCTGATAGGAAATTTCAAAATAGAATCATCAACACTCATAAGATAATACTGCTAGTTCATTCTGAATCACTTTAGTTTATTTCTTTGCTAATAAGTGTTTTTAAGAAATTTTCGAGGTATCATAGATGCTATTAATTTTTTACTTTTCTTTTTGTACTTCTTTTTACTTTTTTCACATTGGAAATTGGAGAAAATGATTTCTTAAGAACATGTTAGCAGATGTCATCATCATTTCTACAGAAATCTAAATGAATATTTTTACCTGTTTGTCTCTCTATCTGAGAGATATATTTAACCTCTATCCGAGTCAGGTTCAGGAAAAAGAAATGTTGCTTATCTTCTTTATCTTGTTATTGGTATTAATAAAATCAATCTCCAAAAGATGTCTATTTCTGATAAAAAAAAACTTGGATGTATCAAATAAACTCAAATGTATTAATATTGTCTATAGTTTACTTAAACTCTAAATATTGAATTTCATTTGAACCACATGATTATTCTACTGCACATTCTGTCAGAATAAAATCACAAGCATGCCAGTGACAGAAAAATAATTGGAATGTGCAAATACAGATTTTCAACTTTGTAAAACATTCAAACTTAATTTTGAATATTCTTACGTAAATTAATGTGAGATAGAAACACATAGTTGGGTACTTACATTTTCAGAGGAGCTCTTGAACACTGAATCACTAGTAAATAAGGAGGAAAAAATACCAGAGATCTCTCATTGCTATATTATTTAAGAACATGGTTGCTTGAATGTGTTAGGAACTTGTACGCTCTTTCAGATATCTACCCAGCAAACATGTTTCATTAAAAAAAAAAAAAAAAAAAAAAAAAATTTATGAANTAAAAAAAAAAAAAAAAAAAAAAGAAATTTATGAATAATGAAAGGTGTAGTTGGCAACATTTTGTTCTACTAAAAAGAAGCTTTTATAAGGGAAGCTGTGCTTGTCCCATGGGATAAGCACAGTATAGTAGACCACAGGTCTCTTTCAAAATTGCATGAATGCCTGTCTTCTTTGAAAAAGGCAGAATTACACCATTCTTCAATTTAATGAACATCTGTAGTGGACTATGAGGCTGTTTGCCTAAAGAGAGGTTCACTACTGTTCTGGACTAGTTATATGTCATATATTTCCATATTAGTGTGGAAGAAGGGGAGGTGAAAATTGTTTTGGGAATACCTCGTGTTTATATAGCTTACGTTTTATTTTCCTCACTGATATTCATAAGAGCTGCAGAAGACCTGTAACAAATAAACTGAAATAATCTTTTTAAGCTTCAAGGAATAAGAACTCTCCTTCAGGTATTTTAGCAGACACAACGTTGGTGTCTCCATATGGAAGACAACATAATAAAGGAAAACATTTTAAATGCTGAGAAATGATCATTACAACTGTTCAGGATAGCTACCAGCCTATTTTCTGGTATTCAGCAGTTTTCTCCCTTATAATTTCTGAATGGAAATTGGTTTTCTGTTTTTCCTTAGTTTTCATTGCTCATTGTTGCTGTTGCTCTCACGAAAATCTTTATTCTCTCTTAAATTGATAGATATACTAATATATATATACTAAAATAAAATATTTTGTTCTAAAAAAACTTTGCTTCTGCAGTTGTGGAATTCTGCAGCTGGTCATTTTAGGCTCCTACCTGTGGTGTGCTTTCTGTTAGCTATTACAGTTACTAAAAGAGCTAAACCAAAGGCTATGAACGTTTCAGTTATGTGAACAGCTAAAGTCAAGCTCGTGGCATTGTTGGCAAATGTTACCTTTAATGGACTTTGATCATAAAGAAACTCAAAGCCTTAAAAGCTTAATATAGCTATAAAAAGTGCAGCTTCATCTTACCTTATTCTTAAGATTTTTTTCTCCCCAGCAATTATATTTTTATTCATGACAAAGTTTGAAGTCAATCTCCAAATCCCGCTACTTTATTAGAATGTTTTTATTTGTTATTGTGTATTAAGAATCTTCATGTCATTCATAAACAACCTAAAACATAGTTCAAAATTCAAGTAATAAAAAACCTGGAAGTATTGGATGGTGGAAGAGAAGCAGGTATGGTGTGGGAGGCTAAAGGAAGTTTCCTATCATAGTTTGCCCTGGAAATATTCAATTATGATGAAAATATCTAGACATTATTTATGGTTCTGCTCCAGTCTGAACGATTTTAGCAAAAGCATTAGGCATCACAGACACACAGCTTTACATTCTAGAATACCCACAAACAACCCAGGCATTTTCCATAATTTACTTTTATGTGCTTCAGTTTCAAATGAATTTTATGGACTTAATGGTGATAATTAACTGGGAAATTATCATGGGAAAAAAAAAAAAAAAATCAGAGTTGACCTTTCCTGAGCTGCATCTTATCTGATAGATTTAGCTAGCAATGACTTTAATTGAATTTGTCAGTAACAAAAATATGTGTGCTAACATCTGCTGACTTACATTTTGCAATTGTTATTATTATCTCAGATATATTTATAAGCAGATGAAGAAAGAGTGCGAATCGAATGAAGTCAGCTACTACAGCAAGATGGGAACATGTCAGTGGAAAAGTAGTAGTACTCGTTTTTGTTTGTTTGTTTGTTTGTTTGAAATAACTCTTCCATATTCACAGAAGTTGAAACAACTTTTTTGTCACTTGTTGAAAAAATCAGAAATTATAATATTTCACATAATGTGAATCAATAATCAATAAATACTGAAATAAAGTGTTATTTCAGTAGTCTTCAAGGTATCGCCAAATAAATCTGCAAATCCTGACTACTGATTACCAATCTAACAAAGCTCCAGGCAAAGAAAAACTTATTTTTTAGACACACATACTATTATTGATATTATTGTTGTTGTTTTTGTTGTTATTAATTTTTTATTCCTTGTGCAATGCATAGTAGAAGTAATATCTAAATTGAAAAAACAAAACAAAACAAAACAAAACAAATAAGATACTCTGAAACTTAAAATAAGATTAAGTAGATAGGGTTCTGAATTTATATAGAAAAATGTATATTGAAAAAATGAAAGAGATTTCCAAATAATTGCAATTCTCTCCTACTAAGTAGTAATACTTCTGAACTGATTTTGTGAGAAGGGAATTTTAAATTATTTTTATTTATTTATTTATTATTTTGTTTATTTATTTTAAATTCTTTTCTCTAGAGTATTTTAGCATTGCTGAACCATGTGTCCAAGAAAGGAATTATGAAGAAGGTCACTGTCTTCCAGCCCTTACCAATGAATTTTTGGAGAAGATACTAATAATAGTTTATTTCAAAATATTTTTTTTTTCCCTCTTTTAGACAAATGTATATGTAGCTCTTTTTCTGATGCTATTTCACCTAAATTCTTGCTGTAGAACTAGAGGAGGCTGCTCATATATTTCAATCATTGTTTAAAAGGTAAAAAAACCTCTTCTTCAAGAAAGTATATCACTTCTCATTAACCCAAGGGGACTGAGGGCATATGAAATTATCTCTAGCTCACATACCAAAATGAAATAAGTATCAGACCTTCTGGTTTTGAGATATTATTTTTCCTATAGTCACTAACAGAGAGAATTCTGAATTTAACACATAGTTAAGTATAACTCTGGTTATTATGACATTAAAGCACTACAGTTGTAACATCTAATGCTGTATTTGTATAATACAGAAATCTTCAGAGGCATTAAAATAGAAGTAACCCATCAGACATCTTACTAGAAGACAACTTAATGGTTGTGCTAGTCTATGTGAAAGGATTCTATCAAGCAAGCAACTATGAAAGACAAAAGCTTTAGAGCAGAAATGTAAGGCCTCTTTATCCTTGAGGGGGTCTATAGTTACTCCCAATTTAATATCATCTGCAAATTGACATAGTACTTATTGGTATCTTGCATTCTTTTATAAAAACATCAGAGAAAATGGGCTCCAGAATACAGCTCTTTGAAACCCCCCAAGTGACTGGTCTGTAATTACCAGGATCTTAAAAAGAGAGAGAGAGAGAAAAAAAAAATCTCATGATGACATCTGAAAACTCTTATAGTGCTCTGGGATTAGCCCTATTAGGCTTACATGCATCCTGCTGAAGCTGCAATTCCAACACAAGTTTGAATTTGGCTTTACATTTATATAGTCACAGTCTTCCAGCTGAGAACCTTGGGAGTCCCAGGACCATCACTTATTTTAAAGACAATATCTAAGAAGGCATTAAACATCTCTGCTTCTTCTAAGTCCCTAATTATGAGGTGACTAAATTCATGTAACAGACCAGTGTTATCTCTGGTCCTTCCTTAGCTATTGACATACTTTAAAAACCTTAATTCATTGTCTCCACAGCATTGGAAAGCTTGAACTTCTTTCATGTTCAAAAGTTTTTTAAAGCATGAGACATCACAAAGAACAAATAGGGAAAAGCAGTAGAAATCTGATCCTGCTATTAGAAATGCAATTAATAATCCAAGTAGAAATTTGAGACTATTATCTTCTTTGCTGCTTTACTAGAAAATGACATGCAAGCATTTATGATGAATGAGAAGTTATACAAAGTATTTGAGTTCATAATTAAAAAGAATAATCAATGTATTTCCATAATACACGTTATGTAACAGTCTCTGTCATGGTTTTATGATTTTTGGTTATCAGTATTCCACATCATAACATCATGTAATGCACTGGGGGATTGACTGTTGATGCTCAAGTTCCAGGTGCCTGTCCGGAGGAGACGAAGAACTATGTTCCCCAGGGGGCTTTGCGGTGATGTAACTCCTGGCAAGGTCACCTGATGCTCTCTTCTTCACCTGCTCTTCTTCTCCTGCACTTCTCCATCTGCTCTTCTCCTTCTGCTTTTCTTCACTGGCTCAACTGGATTGCACTTCTCACCTCAGCGTTGTGGTGAGGCCTATCCACCTTTCACACACACTCTCTCTCTCATTATATTTTGCTGATACTATATTTAGTAAATTAGTTTGTTTCACCTCAGATCATTGCCACTGTTTTCAATTATTTTGGAGTCCCCTGTTTCCCTTTTCCAGAGGCGCAGATCTGCAGATCCCTCTCCCCACTAGTCACAGAACCAGGCCGAATCAGCCTGTAAACTACTGACAGTCTCTATAATAAAAAAATTATCTACTGCATAGACATTTCCATAGAATCATTGGATGGCTTAGGTTGGAAAGAATCTTAAGTATAACTTAGTTCCAATTGCGCTGCAATGGTCAGAGTTGTCACTGGGTTGCCCAGGGCTCCATCTAACCAGGTCTTGAATGCTTCGAGGGATGGAGCATTCATAACTTCTCTAGGTAATCTGTTGCAGGGCCTCATCATCCTCTGAGTGAAAAATTTCCTTCAAACATCTAATCTAAATCACCCTTTTTCAGTTTAAAAGCATTCTCCCTCTCCCAGTCATGCAGTCATGAATCTAAGTAAAAAGTAACTCTCTCTCCTTTTTTTTTAATCTCTCTTCAAGTACTGGAAGGCTGCAATGAGATCTTCTTGAATCCTCTTTTTTAGGCTGAATAAGTCCAGAATCCAAACCTGTATGGTCTTAGCTTTGTAATTGATGTACATGATATAATGCACACTACTATTTCTATAGAAGATGAAATAGCATATACCTTTAGTCTTCTTACTAACTAGAACCATGAAAGGTGTATTCTTTTTGTTATTTAAATTCTGGAACATAGTTCTTTTTCATACAACATGGATGTATATTTGAAGTTCTCAATCTATTATTGTAGCTTTATTAAAAAAAAAAAAAAAGCTATATTATTAATAGATTGTTAAGTGTATGCAAACAAAAAAAAAAAGAATAACAAAAACAAAAAAACAAAACAAGACAAAAAAAAAGCAATAACATAGAATAGTGTCTAGCTTGACAAAAGCCATATGATTTCTCTCTGAAAGATCAAGATCTGTATTTCTTAATACTCAAGTTCCAGTAGTAACTTTATCTCTCAGTCTGTAGCAAAATAAAATAAGTGTGATATACTATGGCTGATAGGGTAAACTGTTGGAGAGAAGAAAAAAAAAAAAAAAAAAAAAAAAAAAAAAAAANNAAAAAAAAAAAAAAAAAAAAAAAAAAAAAAAAAAAACACTGTAGAAATGAAGAGTCTTAATTATCTGAACTGTGGTTTGCATTCACTTGACAAATCATTATTCAGAATTGTTCCAACATCTAGAATTACATTACTTGTTCTCTCCACAGAGAGTCGAAAAGTAAAAGAATTAAAAGAAATCTCTTACAGAAAAAACGCTTGTTCAAATTTCTAGTGTCATTCTATAGTGGTAGTGGTGAGGTGCAGTAGGGAAGGGAGGTAGAGAAGCAGAGTCTTGGAGAAAAAAAGGTACGTAGTAGAAAAATAGATCATTTAAATTTGAAAAACTTTCAATATCAAACATTTCTGAATTATGTAAGCTCTTCAAAAGTAACTACAGTTACCATCCTTATTTTGAGAAATATTGAAGCCTAGGATTTCTGAAAATAGGTACTGGACACTGATGAATCAACAGAACTGTTCATAGAAAATAAGGCTAATTTGTAAATGTAGAATAAATCTGATATTTCTACAGTTTCAACTTCTTACACATCAGATCTATTGTACACCTTCGATCCTGGGTTTTCCAAGAGGGCCAAGAAGACATTTCTAAAGTTTTGTTACATAGACACTAGCACTGAAAGATAAAATTCTAGCAATTAAATCTGAAATTATGCTTTAACTGATAAAACTATAAATTGATAAAAGTTTTAAAAAACTTACCACCACACCACAGTGTCCTTATAGCACAGTCAGTGACTGGAGGATGAAAAGTGAAAGACTCTTCAAGTTTTCCCTGAAAAAAAAAAAAAAAAAAAGTTTAATTCACATACCCACATTAATACCAATAGATCTTGGAGAGTTAATGAGCTAATAAAACAGGAATAGTTTCTAGAATAATACTGATGTGAAAGAGAATAGATCATAAAATAATTTATAATATATTAAATTGTATAAATATCATATTTTCTGATTAAAGTATTCATGCAACAACAATTGTGCATTTAACCACAGTGCCTTAAATATTAACACTTTCTTGCTATGCCACTGTACTTTTTTAAAGTACTATTTGGTATAGAAATCTAGCTTAACATCCATATATTTGCTATTAGCACAGTAAGTACAAAAATGCTACCAAAACCTGCAGTACTTGAGCAGACAGAATGTTAATCTGTAAGTTACTTTTTATGAAACTGCAGTTTTTGAAAACAAAATGGTAGCCTTGCCAATTCTACAACTGTTTTTGTGTTTTTGCCAAGCAAATGTAAATATCTACTACATGGAGGTACATTCTAACTTATTTGACAGTTTCTGACTAGAAGGCAGGCTAATAGATCTATAAACTGCCTAAACTAAAACTGACAATATTGTCAGATACACACTGAATGCAAGAATCAACTTTACAGCAGGTATTTGAATGCCACTGTAGGAAGATATGATAAGATACCCTTCCTTTCAGCTGTGCATATCTTCATACTTTGCTTTTGAATGCTAGGGGTTTATTTGTCCCCTAGCTCCATTCCACATTGCTTGGAATTCATATTATTTGTAGCATGGAAGAAAAAGATAATTGTTTATTGACAATGGTATTGCTATCAAGCAAAAGTTTTTCTTCTCCTTCTCTTATTAGTACTCATAACTTCCTGCCTTTCTACTTTTGTGGAATGCATTGGCTTTTTGACCCTACAGGAAAAAAAAAAAAAAAAGAAAAAAGAATAAAGAAAAAAAAAACAAAAAACAAAAAACAAAACACCCTGTTAGTTACCAGATACCCTTAAGTTAGAATCACAGAATCATACAATACGGTATGAAAGAGAGGAAAAAAAAAAAAAAAAAAAAAAAAAAAAAAAAAAAAAAAAAAAAAAAAAAAAAAAAAAAAAAAAAAAAAAAAAAAAAAAA
>QGNR01000076.1:4054839-4068022 GCA_003435085.1 Syrmaticus mikado | reverse complement strand
AAAAAAAAAAAAAAAAAAAAAAAAAAAAGGGGCAGTGCAAGGCTTTTTCAGATGTGTCAAGTAAGAGGACAAAGTAATGGGCAATAACTGACACAGGACATCTCTCTGAACATAAGGAATTACTTTTTTACATTGGGGATAACTGAGCACTGGCACAGATGTGTGGATTCTCTAAATATACTGAAATGTCATCAGGACACAAATGTGGGTTATCTGCTATGTGTCACTTTGTTTGAGCAAGGGAATTGTACAATAATCAACTTAAGTCATTCTGTGATTCTGTTTAGCATGGATGATATTCATGACACTGAATGTGATCATTCATGACATTAAGAATTTGTTGTTTTCCTTTTTTGTCAACCGCCTAGCCACGCTGCAATTTAAAATCATCTTTCTACTTTATTTATATTACTGGTGACGTGAAGTCAAAATATTCCTAATCATTCCAGAAAAAAAGTGCTAGCATAGAAATGGCAATAAATAGCAAATCATAGAATCATAGAATCACTCAGGTTAGAAAAGACCTTAAAGATCATCGAGTCCAACCATGACTTAACCTTACTACCCTAACAATCCTCCGCTAAATCATGTCCCTGAGCACCATATCCAAATAGATTTTAAACATATCCAGGGATGGTGACTCTACCACCTCCCTGACATCCAATTTAAACCTTCCCTCCTTGAGCCTAAAACTATTCACTCTTGTCCTATCACTATCTACCTGAGTAAAAAGCTGATTTCCTTCCTGTTTATAATCCCCTTTTAAATACTGGAAGGCTGCAATGAGGTCTCCTCACAGCTTTCTCTAGGCTGAATAAGCCCAACTTCCTCAGCCTGTCTTCGTAGGGGAAGTGTTCCACCCCTCTGATAATCTTTATGTCCCTCCTCTGGAAACTCTCCAACAGCTCCACAACTTTTCTGTACTGGGGACTCCAGACTGGGATGGAGTACTCCAGATGGGGCCTCATCGGGGCAGTGTAGAGAGAGAGAATCAACTACCTGTCCCTGCTGGCCACACCTCTGCTGGTTAAGATCAGGATAGTATTGGCCTTCTGAGCTTCAAGAGCACACCACTGGCTAGTATTCAGTTTTTCACCCACCAGGACCCCCAGCTCCTTCTCAACAGGGCTACTCTCAAGGAGTTATTCTCCCATTCTATATATGTATCTGGGATTACTCCAACACAAGTGCAAAACATTGCACTTTACTATGTTGAACTTCATGCATGGACCCTCCTTTCAAGTTTATTGAAGTTCCTCTGAATGGCATTCCTTCCTGCTAATGTTTCAACTGCACCACTAAGCTTGGTTTCATCAGCAAACTGCTGAGGGGGCACTTGAGCCCATCATCAATGTAATTGATGAAGATGCTGAAGAGCATCAATTACAAGACAGACCCCTGATGCCATGAAGGCAGGAAAAAAAGGAGGATAAAAGAGGCATCAACAACCATGAGGGAAGGTTTTCTGGCAACAGATTCCTCATGAAGAAGAAGAGATTTCTGACATGAGAAGCCTCACAACTTGCCTCTATCCCTCCCGGACTTGCTCTGCACTCTACCAGCATGCTGAAGAAGAACAAAGGTGTCTGCCATCAGATTCCTCACTATGGAATTCCTTCATGCTGATGGACTCTCCTGGGCCTGCAACCTGAATTCTGCTGCTTCCCCCCGGATTGGCTCTGTGACTTCTTCCTGCTACCTGCTTGCTGCCCAAGGCTGGCCATGCTGCTACTCTTCCATGCTGCTGCTTTTGCCTCGGACCTTTGAATAAGTGTGCTATGGGACTGCTGCTGGATCTTGGTAGTGACTATCCCCACTTTATGCTATTCTTGCTTCTTCCCTACCTTTTCTATTGCCCTCCTTCCCTTCCCCATCTCCCTGATTAAGATTTATAATAAACTGGTTGGTCCAACATTTGAACCGTTGTTTCTTAATCTCACGCTGGGTATACAGATATTAAAAGAACCTCCTCTCCCTCCCATAAATTGGAGCGAGACAGTGATGCTGCTTGTCACTAGTGTAGACCTGAACATGTAATGCCATTCACCACAACCCTCTGCTTATTGCCTTCCAACCAATTCCTTATTGACCAAATTGATCACCCCTCAAATCCAAATCTGTCCAATTTAGAGACAAGGATGTGGTGGGGGACCATGTCAAAGGCCTTACATAAGTCCGAGTAGATGACACTGGTTACCTTCTCTTTGTCCATCAATGTTGTCATTCCATCACTGAAAGCTACCAGATAGGTTAGTCATGACCTAACCTTGGTAAAAACATGCTGGCTGTCTTGGAGGCAAAGTGTGTCACTATGGACTAATAAATCATCTGTTATACCCTCACTAATCAGTGCTTACTAAAACAAAAAAGTATTTTTGCAAATTTCAAGATTTTAAAATCTGATTTTTTTCCTTTCCCATCAGGAAAATAAATTGTGAGGTATTTTCATAAGATTAAATCTGTTTTTCAGAGAGAAATTGCACCCTACAAAACAGAAAGTAAAGAAGATTGAGCATTTTGTCACAACAACACTGTAATGGAATATAGACTGGCAAGTCTCTAACAGTGTTTAAGCTCTCTGTTAAGTGAGCATAATAAAGGAGGAAAGAAGTTCCTCTTTCAGAGAATGGTTAAAGTTTAGAGTTAAATAAGTAAAAGCTGCAAGGAACATAAAACTGCCTGCAATAGTTACCTTTCCAACTAATAGTTAAAACCAAAATTTCCGAATGAACTGGAATCTTAGTCTCTTGGATTCTCAGATTGTATCAAAACAAATCTAAATTAATGTATCAAAATGCTGATGGAAATGTACTCAGACTAGCAAAGAAACAGGAATGTGAAGTCTTCTTTAAGAAAACTGCTTATATTTCTATTGCATTACAGATTATTTTATCCTTAATATCATTATCATAATTATTATTATATTGTTTACGGTGTGAATTATGATTCTCACAGTCTTGTCATTTAGAGTTCCTCCCTTTTCCATGTCTGGGAGCAAATAGAAGAGAAAGTCAACCAGAACTGTCAATTTTTATTCCAGTTCACTTCTCACTCACTTTATACAAATGTGCTGACAGAAATGCAAAATTGTCTGAAAACATCCAACTGAATATTAATTTTTGTAACGAGATCCAGGATTTATTAATCCTAACAGTATGAATGTACAGTGGTGAATTGTCTTCCTTGTCTCCTCTTCCACACCGACATGAGATCCCCCTTCCTCGCATTCTTAAGTTTAACTTCTAGATCTGATTAGTTCTTCAATCTGTATTCACTAGATTAAAAGTTTCATCTTTGTGAACTTTAAAACACTTATGTGATTTTAACTATTATACAAGAAGTAACATTGTTACTTCAAAATGTCATCCTGTCATCTGTAAGTAAATTTATAATGTGCTCATGGAATTAAATAATTCCATAAAGGAATAACTAATTAAATGTACTTCTTGTTTCTTGCTCTTGTCTAACAGTAAAAATCATTTCAGGATATTAACCATATTTATCATTTAGGTATTCCTTATTATAAGTTGTATACTTTTTTCAGTGAATCATAATTTACTGGAAAAAAAAAAAAAAAAAGTTAGAAATACAAGACACGTGACTAGTTATTCTAATTTTCTCTGAAAGTGGGAGAAGTTAAATCTCCTGTTTTTCTATATCTCAAATAAATAAAATCACTCTTTTCCTAGATGTAGTGCTGTAAAAGTACTTGCATTTTATTTATTAATATATATATATATATATTTTTTTTTTTTTTAAAAGGAACTAGATAGCATGCTGCTAACCGTGGATGTAGAACTGGCTGCAGGATTGAGTCCAGAGAGTGGAGATCAATGGCTCAGTGTCTAGATGAAGGGAGATCAGTGACAAGTGAGGTACACCAGGGATCATTGCTGGGACAAATGTTCTTTAATATCTCCATCTCTGACATTGACAACGGACTTGAGTGCACCCTCAGCACGTGTGCAGATGACACCAAGCTGTGGGGAGTAATTGACACACCAGAGGAATGGGATGCCATCCAGAGGAAGCCAGACAGGCTTGAGCAGTAGGGCCAGGTGAACCTCGAGAGGTTTATCAAGTCCAAGTGCAAGGTCTTGCACCTGAGTAGAGCCAACATTCACTACCAATACAAGCCAGGAGATTAAAGGATTGAGGATAGCCATGTTGAAAAGGATCTGGGGGTACTGCTGGATGGGAAGCTGAACATGCATCAGTAACGTGTCCTCACAGCCTAGGAAGCCAACAGTATCCTGGGATGCATGAAAAGAAGAGTGACCAGCAGGTTATAGAATCACAGAATCATAGAATCATCAAGGTTGGAAAAGACTCACAGGATCACCCAGTCCAATCATCCACCCATCACAGAATCACAGAATCACCAAGGTTGGAAAAGACCTTCAAGATCATCCAGTCCAACCACCCATCTATCACCAATAGTAGTCACTAAATCATGTCCCTCAACATAAAATCCAAATGCTCCTCGAACATCTCCAGGGTCAATGACTCCACTACTTCCCTAGGCAGCCCCTTCCAGTGCCTGACCACTCTTTCAGAGAAGTAGTATTTCCTAACATCCAGCCTGAATCTCCCCTGGCGCAGCTTGAAGCCATTCCCTCTAATCCTATCACCAGTTACACGAGAGAAGAGGCCAAACCCCAGCTCACTACAGCCTCCCTTCACATATAGAGTGCAATAAGGTCGCTCCTGAGCCTCCTCTTTTCCAGACTGAACAATCCCAATTCTTTCAGCTGCACCTCATAAGACTTGTGCTCCAGACCCCTCATCAGCTTTGCTGCCCTTCTTTGAACCCACTCCAGGCCCTTTCTTGCAACGACGGGCCCAAAACTGAACACAGTACTCGAGGTGCGTCCTCACCAGTGCTTAGTACAGGGGGATGATTACTTCCCTGTTCCTGCTGGCAACACCATTTCTGATGCAAGTCAGAATGCCACTGGCCTTCTCACTCACCTGGGCACACTGCTGGCCCATGTTCAGCAGGGCATCAATCAATACCCCCAGGTCCATTTTCTCTACACTGTCTTCCAGCCACTCTGCCCCAAGCCCGTAGCGTTGCCTGGGGTTGTTGTGCCAAAGTGCAAGACCTGGCATTTGGTCTTGTTGAACCTCATCCCATTGGCTTCAGCCCAGTTATCCAGCCTGTCCAGATCCCTCTGTAGGACCTCGCTACCCCCAGGCAGATCAACACTTCCAGCCAACATGGTGTCATCTGCAAACTTACTGAGGGTGAGCTCAATGCCCTCATCTAGGTTATCAATAAAGATATTGAACAGGACAGGCCCCAGCACCGACCCCTGGGGAACACCCCTCGTGACTGGTCGCCATCTGGATTTAGCTCCATTCACCACCACTCTCTGGGTGTGGCCCTCCAGCCAGTTCCTTACCCAGCCAAGAGTGTACCCGTCCAAGCCACAGGTTGCCAGCTTCTGCAGGAGAATACTGTGGGAGACAGTGTCAAAGGCTTTGCTGAAGTCTAGGTAGACTACATCAACAGTCTTTCCCTTATCCACCAGACGGGTCACTAGATCATAGAAGGAGATCAGGTTGGTCAAGCAGAACCTGCCCTTCATGAATCCATGCAGGCTAGGCCTGATCCCCCGGCTGTCCCGCATATGCTGTGTGATCCCACTCAAGACAATTTGCTTCATAAACTTCCCTGGAACCGAGGTCAGGCTAACAGGCCTCTGGTTCCCCTGTCCTTCTTACAACCCTTCTTGTAGATGGGAGTCAAACTGGCAAGCCTTCCATCTTCTGGGACCTCACTAGTTAACAAGGAGCACTGATGATGATGGAAAGCGGCTTGGCTATTACCTCCGCCAGTTTCCTCAGCACTCTGGGGTAAATCTCATCTGGCCCCGTGGACTTGTGGCAACCCAGTTGGAATATTAGGTCTTTGATTGTGTCCTCCTTAATTGTGAGAGGTTTGTCTGCTCCCCAGCCAAGACTACCAGGTCAGAGAGTGGAGTATCCTGAGGACAACTAGTCTGATTTTTAAAGACAGATGTAAGAAGGCATTCAGAACATCTGCCTTTTCCTGATCCTCATTGGTCACCAGGTCAAGGGAAGTGATTCTGTCCCTCTACTGTGTGCTGGTGAAGCCTCATCTGGAGTACTGCATTCAGATGTAGATTTCTCAGAACATGAGAGCCAGACTTGTTAGAGTGGGTCCAGAGGAGGGCCACAAAAATGATCCAAATAATGGAATACCAGTCCTATGAGGATAGGCTGAAAGAGTTGTTGCTATTTGGCCTGAAGAAGAGAAGGCTCCAAGATGACTAGAGAGCAACCTTTCAATATCTAAAGAGGAGCAACAGAAAGAAGGGGACAGGCTCTTTTGCAGGCTCAGCGGTGATAGAACAAGGGGAAAGAGTTTCAAGCTTAAAAAAGGGAAATTTATGTTAGATATAAAGAAAAAGTCTTTTACAATGCGGGTGATGAGGCACTGGAAGTTTTCCAGAGCTATGGTGGATGCTCCATCTCTGGAGACTTTCAAGGCTGAATCATGCAAGGGCAACCTAATCTAGCTGTGGATATCCCTTTTCATTGCAGGGCAATTCAACTAGATGACCTTTAAATATCTCTTCCAATTCTAAGGGTTGTATGATTCTACGATTCTTCATACAAGTTCCTGGTCATAAATGTTTATACCACTTTTATATTAAATAAAAATATTGGATACTTCCTTGTCTTCTAACTAAGTGCCATATCAAGAATATCTCAGTGGTTCTTTATCAAAATTCTATTTTTAAAAATGTCAGTCAAATGAAATTTTTACTGAATAACTGACTATTTTTTTTGTTTTATTTTTAGAAGGTTGTTTTTTTTTTTTTTTTTTACACAATATTTGAATTTAAAATTGAAAAATTCTATTTTCTATTTTGCTTCCAGTATGATAAGGTGAGAAAATTAGCATTTTCAATACAAATTTTTTTTTGTCAAACTCCATTTTCTTGAACCACTGCCTAACAGCACTGCTCAGACTTACGTTTCAAAAATTTGGAGTCTTCAGAAATTGCAGTGTTAGTTGCCAGTCACTAATAAGAAATTAAATACTTCCAATAGGAAAGAATTGTATTTTTTGTGGTCTGGTTATATTTTGGAATTTAAATTATGACATGAATACAAATACTATATATTCCAAAGCTGAATTCAGTTTTAGTCAATGTTTCTAATTATGTTTCACAATTATATAACAACACCAAATGCCTTATGGAACCAAAAAAGTTATCTTTTGGACCTTATCTGAACAGAGTACATTGCACTGCAATCCAAAACAAAAACTGAACAGTAACTAAAACAGAGCTCAACCCCACAAGCCCATCTTGAATGATACAGTGTTTTAAGGAACAACCAAAACCCCTTAGAGCTTCTTTTATTATTAGAGACACAACGAGTAAACTGGAAAGATCTGAAATTCAGCTTTGAAAGAGCTTTGAGGCCACTGATTCTGTGTGTTGCTGTCTCTAATTTATTGAGGAACAGCCTATATCTATGCAGAAATGATGTCTCTGCAATTTTTTTTTTCCTCGTTAAAAGTAAAGAACTGTAAAGAGTAAGCTAATTGTATTAGTGTATGTAAAGTACACAGTTAAGATGAACTTGCAATGTCTTCAAATGTGTTACAGACATAGTCTGTATATAGAACAGAAGTGTTTCAATATCAGATACATTTTTTCAGTCATATCTGAAACATAAATAACAGAAGCATGCAAATAATGAAGGATATATGTTGTTATGATCATGGGCAGAATAAAACTATTCAATTTACTACCCCACATACAAATTTCTTCATGATTTAGCATTGTGTACATTTCAGAGTGTGAGTCTATATATATACTAAACTATATGTTTAGTATTTTCTTTGTGTTTATACAAAAATAAAGACATTTGTTTGTTCAGGTTGGCTAGCCAATCACCACATCACAGAGACCTTGATAATGTGCAAGAGTTACTCTGAAACTAATGCATCCCATTTTATTACACTGGCCCACAACACTTCCTGCATCAAAATTTAAATTGTATTAAATGGAATATAACAGCAAAATAAAACTTGTTTATCCTTATCACACGGTATTACAAACTGGAGAGAAAAAAGAGAGAAGACACAGACCATGGCCACTGGCTGCGTGTGGATTTTGGATCCAGACTGTGGATTTTGTACAGACTATGGAGACTACTCTGTACTGCTAGACTGTGTGTGACCACAGACATAATTTATCTTGGGTTCTTCATTAGCAAAAGAGAATGACAGTCTTCTGCTAAGCCATGAGAATGCCACATAAATAAATTAATTGAGGAAAACTGGGAAAGTGTGTGAATCTGTATGAATGTTACTCATTTCAATTTGATTTCATTGAGGTTAATTTTTTTAAAGTTGTCCCTTTGTTTCACTTAGCAAAAATTGACATCTATGGTATAACTTCATGCCTAAGTATGCAAAGCTAATAGTTACCAGAGGAAAGAGACTATGTTCTCTTCTAGTGTGCTCCACCCTTTTCATTGTCACTCCTCTGTTATGTGAATAAGTGAATAAGTCTAGACAGCTCAGCACTGACATTTAAAAGGGCTCTAATTTTCTGCAGGTTTACCTCTCTGATAAAAGTTTGATGTTCTTTTCATTAGCCCAGGGAAATCGATATAATACTGTCATTTGAGAAAAAAAAAAAAAAAAAAAAAAAAAAAAAAAAAATTGGTAACCTAATACACTGGTTTTGGGCTAGAATTAACTTTCTTCACAGTAGTAGTATGGCCCTGTGTTTCAGATTTAGGATAAAAACAATGTTGATAGCGTTATTTTAGTGGTTATTGAGCAGTGATCAACGCTGAGTCAAGGACATTTGGCTTCTTATATTGCTCTGCCAGCAAGTAAGCTGGGGGTGCACAAGAAGATGGGAAGAGCCAGAACAATTGAAACAAACAGGCTAAAGGGATGTTCCACACCATATGGCATCTTGCTGAACAATAAAGTTGGGAGGAAGTTGGCTGGTCCTTGTTGCTTGGAGACTGTCTTGGCATCAGTTGGTGGATGGTGAGAAGTTGCCATCATGCTGTCAGGACAAATTAGATTTTTTTTTTTTCCTTCTCCCCCCAGTGAATATTATTGAACAGTGTGATTGTGCATATGGCTATGCAATAGGGTAGAAGATCCTACAACAACTTACCCTTCATGAAAAAGAAACCACTTAGGTGCTCTAGGAAATAAATAAATAAATAAATAAATAAATAAATAAATAAATAAATAAATACACATTTGCACCAAAATAAATAAATAGATAAATAAATAATAAAATGTAGAGAGAAGAAAAAAGAATCAAGTAATTCTGAAATCCTTACAGATCTCTAAGTATATGCCAAGTCAGTGAAAATTGGTGTCATGCTGAGATATCCAAGCTGGATTTGAATAACATAATTTACATGGTGAATGTTGTATAATTGCATAAGCATAACACAGTAACAAGGCCTATATCCAGAAAAAAAGAAAAAACAAAAAGTAGGAAACCTCAAAAACCATAAGAATTGAAAAAATGAGAATTTATCTTTCATTATAAGCAAGGGAAGGAATTTTCCAGAATAGAAATACTTTAACTGAATGAGAATAATTTACAGAGACAAGGCTCAACATATCTGCTACTTCGCCAAAAAATAAAATACAAAAAGATAAGAAAGACATTATTATACTTCAGTGTATATCTAGAATTATACATTCATGATTATTCTGCTTTCTGGAGAACTGAAAAGATGTGATCTTTATTCAGATTTTTTTTCTTTAATGAAAATATCCTACTGTCAAAAATTGCTTGTTTGCTAAGAACGTTCTCCTCATTAACACAGTGTTCACCATCAACAATATCTGATAATCAATCTCAAGATGTTTGAGTACACAGTAAGGATTTGGTCACATCTTTAGAAGAATGATGAACAATAAACGCTATTGCTCAAAGAAATATACATAAATATACAGTGTTCTTTATTTATCCATTTGCTTTTATTCAAGAAAGAATATGAGACTTTACCTCTGAAGGCTGACCTCCAAGCGGAGGAAAAATTAACCATCCCAAAAAATAAAGTTACAAATAATTGTATAAAAACCAGGAATTTTAACATGAAGCAAATCTGTGGACAGATTCATCTCATTCTGTCCACTTATAGAATAAGAATACAAAATTCTGCAAAAATTCTAGATAATCCAGAGGTAAAAAGAAATTTGGTCCAAACTGACAAATCCATGACAGTATTTCTCATTTCTAGAGATTGTAAGAAAGGAGTTGCAATTTAGACATGCAAGAAGTACACTAAAATATGTTTGTTTGTCTGTTTGTTTTCTCTATAAAATGTGTTTTATAGGCTATACTGCCTTTCAAGTATGTTTTTCTGACTATTTTCCTGATTCAATTCATCTGTTTAGTCCAGGTTGTTCAGGATCACTTTTGTTTCAATCTAGAAAATAGCCAAAGATCATCAAAAGAAGAGTTGTAGTTGTATTTTAAGATGTAGAGATGACCTATTCAGAATTTTAACTTGCTTTATCTCATTATCACTAAGAAATCTCAATACAGTTATCTCTCTGAGGGTATGCCACAGGCAGGCAGCGTTCCAGGAATTACTTTAAAGTCAAGTAGATCAGCGCTTCTCCCCCTGTAAATCCATTCTCAGTAGTGCTGCTATTTAGAGGCACAGCAATGAAGAATAATATCAAGGAACATGGCATTGCCCCAGTGGGAATGTAGTAGCACAGGAAGCAAAACAGAAAGGTTTTAGGCTATTAGGTAGAAATTTAAGTTCTAGTAAACAAGCCCCTGTGGACAGATAAAGTGAAAACATGTTTAACCCTTTTGCACCTATTACAATGATATCAGAGCTGTTTTACCTTGCATTTGAGAAGGTTTGCTGATTTCTATTCTTATGCTGTGCAAAACTCAAGCTATAAAAATAACCACAGAACTAAATTAATATGAAATTGTTCTCCTCTATGAAATAGAAGTTCCTGACAAACATATCTGGTTAAAAATCTATCTTCCTGAATAGTCTTTTGATGGAGAATGAACAAAATGACATCCTCCATATGATAGGGCCAATTTGGATTGAAAACAACTGCTTTTATCAGAGTAAATTCAAATTATTTCACACTCAGATCTTGAAGCAAGGATCCACATTGGAGTGGAGTGCAACTGCGAGTACAAACATGAATGTCATCTCTCCATGGCTAAGGGATAGTATGTGCTCCTGCACACCTCTGAGCACACTAAGCTAGTTGTGTCTGATTAACTGAGGCAGCTGGGAATGGAAGAGCCCATCTCTGTTAGACTGTAAGGGGCCAGGCCTTAGTGGAAATCAGCAACAGGGATTTTTACATAGTGTTAAAGTCTGAGACAGCCCTTAAAACCTGGCTAGGCACAGACCTCTGTCCCATAGTTATCCTAGGCACATGTGGGCCTGGCTAGGGATTTTCCCACATCCTGTTGCAGCTGCAGAACTGGGCCTATCCTCAGCTGGCCCTGCAAGGGGCTGTGCCTCAAAGGGAGAGCCTTATCCTGCCTGGAACATCTATGAAATCCAGCTCTCTCCCAGAAGTGTTATCCTTCCAAAGCACCTTCTAGTGCTCCAAGATATTGGCAGGGGGCAGGTCCCTCAGCCTGACAATGGAGATGGGATCTCTAGCATTGTCAGAGGCTGACCTTACAGCTACCCTGGCCCTACTGATCTGCAGTTCCCCAGAAGGCTATTACAGGATGAAGGTCTTCTCCAAAGCCAGATTCCAATGGGCTCGCCCAAGGCTGTGCCAGTGTCTTCCTCAGTGACTTCCCTAAAAGCAAGGTGCAAGTATGGGAAAAGAAATGTTTTGGCATAACAATAAAATGTTATGTCTGTAAAGGTCCAAAGAGGCACCACTGAGCTCTGATAGAAGATAAATTTCTGCTTGCGGAAATGAAGTCCTGACTTTTTGAGTAACATAAGGAGATGTACTGGTACAAAGCGGTTCTGTGGTTTGAATGTTAGCCAGAGGGGAGAAATTATTGCAGCATACCATAATGAGTAAGAACTAAATGAAAATGAGAGGAGAATAGAGAAGGTTTAACCAAGCAATAAACAAGAATAGGACATTTGCTGAGGAAATTAGAAGTATCAGATAGGCTGTGAACCCTGGAGTACTTGACCAATGGGGAACAGGGGAGGCATTTTGTGCTGTGTAGTAGGAAATGCTACTCGTGTTTCTCTACTCCCGGCACCCTTTTTTTTCTTAAGGTGGCTCACTACTACAAAAGCATAAAATAAATTGTGATTCATAACAAATTCTGCTTGAGCCTAGACTACTGATTGTAAATATCCCTCACACAAGGAAGGACATGAGCTGTGCCCACTACTGCATCTGAGCTGTATGTCATCAATCTCATCTTTCCCCTGATTCCCGCCACCCAGTGATTTCTGGGCTGAACCTTGTGTCTCCAGCTTTACTTCCCCTGGGGACTCATCAAACCACCTGCTTTGCCTTAGCTCCATATCTCTGCCCTAATTCTTTGTCATAAGTCTTGCCCTCAACTTGGGAAGCACGTGGTAGCTCAGAGTCCTACTTCCATGCCTCTGTCTTCCCCCATACAACTCCCTGACCTGGATTAGCCCCATCATGACTCCAAGCATTTACTAATCCCTCTGGTGAGAGCACTACCCTTCCCTGTGTTAAGATTATCCCCAGCTCCTGGTTTGTAGAGAAAGGAGCCCAGTTTTTGTTGCTCTCTTCCACTCGTCTTTGTGAAAGCTTTCTATTTCAGCCAAAATCCTAGGTGAGGAACTAGAAGGGATGGACTTTAAGTGGCCTGTAAGTGTGGATCAGATAGGACCTCAGCAAATATGATTAGAATTGTGTTTGAATGTTCAGAAGAGAAAAGAAAAACTTTCTTCCTCTGACAGCATACATTTTGCATCAGAGATATTAAAAACAAATTTTAAAATGTTGATAATTCTTTGTTGAGGTCGAACTGGTATTTCCTCCATGTCAAAAAGTGTTTTTAGATTTTCTTGATGAAAGTGGAACATACCGATATTTCCTTTGATCATGTCTCTGCCAACATTCTGACTTGAATACCAAAGGATTACTTTCTTTGGTTTTTTTTTTTTTTTTTTTTTTTTTTTTTTTTTTTTTTTTTTTTTTTTTTTTTTTTTTTTT
>QGNR01000076.1:3980132-4041265 GCA_003435085.1 Syrmaticus mikado | reverse complement strand
TTTTTTTTTTTTTTTTTTTGTTAAATCTCGATGTTTATCACACTGGATGATGTTATCAGGACCCTAACAGATAATTATAAAAAATTCCAGGCATACAGTTTTAAAATGGACTCTTTTCCTTTATTCTGATATAACATAGATATAGATAAATATATCTAAGGTTGGCATAAAAAAAACATACCAAACAAAATGCTACCAAGTTGACTGAAAAATATCTTTTTTTTTTTTTTAATTATTATTTTAATTATTTATTTCTAAAGGTAGCTAAAATGCCCAGATGCTCCTCTATTACCCTGATAATCCAAAACTTTAGAACTCTTTCTAAGGTCGTCTAAGGTCTGTCTGAATGTTTGCTTTATTTTTTCTAATTATTCTTGTCAAGGCATGGATATAATTAGACTGCTATTTTTAATTTCAGTAGTTCATGGAGAGATATTAGTACCTTTACTAGAGAAATTATTATATAAAAAAAAAATAAATCAATTTTCAGCATTTTAATCAGTTTATCTGACAGATGAGTTTGAGACTGCAATAGGTGATTCTTATCTGAACTTAAGGATTCTAGGTTTTTTTGTTTTGTTTTGTTTTGTTGTTGTTGTTGTTTTCAGGTAGACAAGATTGCTCTTTCTTTCAGCTTGCCTGTATTCATTTGAGCGGACTTTTTGCCTTTATTTACTAGTGCAAATAGTCATGAATAACCTGTATTGTTCATAGAACACTGCTGTCTTTGTAGCAGAAGTGGAAATAGATGGGTCAAAAAGATTCAGAAAAACCATTCTGTTTCAGTGATTGGATATTCCCATAAAAGTATTTTCAAGCAAGATAATGACCCGTTTAAGAGCATCAATGGAAAAGTGTTGCTTCTGAAAATATTATCACTGTTTATTTCATATTTTTCTGTTATATGAACACAAAATGAGTCATGAGCTTGAAACAACCCAAGCTGCTTATTCTTCCTAGCAAAAAAATAAAGAGATTCGAAGTGTGCTGTAAAGAGATTTGAAAAGTGTGCTTTCTCTCTCTGCTGTCCTGAGAAAAAAGAGTCTACTGATGAATAAATACATTGCTGAAACCACCTAAAAGCATTTTCACTGGTTATAAATATATTTGCTTTATCTCCTGGGATTTGTGTATCCCTACTGTATCTCTCCTCTTCTCTTCTCTCCTCTTCTCACCACTCCCCTAGTCCACTCCGCTCCATCTTCTCCTCTTCTACTCTCCCTCCCCTTCCCTCCTTTCATCATATTTTCTCTAAATTTCCTCCCCTCATTTTCCATGTGATTATCCAATACAAGAGAATAATCTACAGCTGTGATTTATAATTTAGACTGAAAATGCAGTTGTTAGTGCAGATAATATTCTTAGATCAAATCACAACACTCACCACTCCTACTGTTTCTACAGAAACAAAAACAGACTTGCGGAATGTTTTCTTTTTTTATTCACATGACTCTCATTTAAGAAATCAACATCTTTGCCCTTAAAGGATTTCTACAAATTTTAATATCCATTAGCTTTACTGTATTTTAGACAAATATTCTGTCACAAGACAAGCTTCATCTATTTTCTGTAAGTTCACACTCCTGCACTAATCCAATTGATTTAGAGCATTAGAACAGACTGTATGCTGTGCATCTAGGGAGTGCTGATTAGATTTTAAATACAAGACAAATTTAAGCAGCATTTTAACAGGTTCCATCCAGTCATTAAAATAATAATGAAGTAAAAATTAACTTATTTACAATTTTATTCAGATATAATATTCTTTTTAAGTTACATCAGAGGAGTTTATATAGAAATTAAATAATATGGGAAGTCAGACACATTGTAGATGATAGAATCTTGTATGACATCACACTACTTCATAGGATTTTAAACTCTTCTAGCAAAAAATACTATTAGAAAATATTAAATCAATTTCATTGTGCAAAAAATGGTTGGCAGAATTGCTCAAAAAGCAGCAATGTGAATAAAGAAGCAGTAAATCCTTTAAGCTACACATAAAACATTCCAGGTTTACTTTCAGACATTTTAACTTTCATTTGAAATTCTGACATTACTGAATTGTCATTAGCAGTTTTCCTCAATTTAGTTATGAAGATTTATGGGAAAACAAAACAAAACAAAACAAAACATAGTATATAAGGTTTAAATAGATTTACATTTTGAAAATATGCATCACTTGATCTCACACAAATGTATGGAGCAGCCTGGGATCAGCTCAAAGCTGCTGAACATACTGCCATCTGAGTTAGCAATATGCCCATGTGAACAAGAAGTACAGTGAAATCCTAGCTTGTATCAGGAATAGTGTGGCAACAATAGGATTGGAAGGTGAAGGCAAGGGAAGCACTGTCCCTTCCATAGTAAGCAAAGATCAGGTTAACAACAACTTGAAGGACCCAAAAATCTGTGTGTCTGTGAATCCCGACAAGATTCATTCCACAGTCCTGAGGGACTTGGATGATGCAGTCACCAAGTCATTCTCAATAAATTTGAAAAGTTATGGCAATCAGATGGGGTCCCTAGTGACTGAAAAAAAGGTGATATGCCCATTTTTGAGGAGAGTAAGGCCTTTAAGTTGTGCCTTACAAAAGACTTCTCTCCAAATTGGAAAGATACCAATTTGATAGGTTGACATAAATCAGAAGTGTGTACTTGCAGTCTAAAAAGCAAACCTGAGCTGCATCAAAAGAAGTATGGTCAGCAGATCAAGGGAGATTATACTGCCCCTCTACTCAGTACTGGTGAAAACTCATCTGGACTAAATCCAGATGTGGAAACTTCAGTACAGGAGAGACATGAACCTGTTGGAATGAATTCCAGAGAGGGGTCACAAAAGCAATACAAGAGATGAAATGAAATGTGTCCTTGACAAGGAAAGGCTGAGAGAGCTGGGGCTGTTTGGTCTAGAGAAGAATCTTTGGGCGGACCTGATGTCAGACTTTCAGTATCTAAAGGCAGTTATGTGAGAGAAGGCAACAGACTCGGTGTCTATTTTGATGTAGCAAGGGGAAATGGTTTCAAACTAAAGGAGGGGATATTTTGATTGGATATAATAAAAATATTGAGTAGAAGAGTAGCAGGATGCTCAGCAGAGGAATCTGGATTAAGTATGTTGATGAACTGCATCTGATTGTATGCTATTAAACAAGGCTAAATGATATGGCTTGGATCACAGCAACCCCATGCAATGATATAGGCTTGAGGAAGTGTCTGGAAACTTGGCTGGTAGAAAGATTCTGGAAGTGCTGGCTGACGGACAACTAAACATGAGTTAGCAATATTCCCAGAACGCAAAAAAGACTGATGACATTCTGGCCTGCATTAGTAACAATGAGGCCAGGGGAGTGATTGTCCCTCTGTAGTTGGCACTTCAAATACTGTATTCTTTTTTAAGCCCCTTATTTCAGAAGGATATTGAGTTGATTAAGTGTATGCAGAGAAAAGCAACAAAGCTGGTGAAGGGACTGGAAAACAGGACTTACTAAAAATGGCAAAGGGAACTGGTATTGTTTACTCTGAAGAAAATCAGAATCATAGAATCATAGAATGGCCCGGGTTGAAAAAGACCATAATGATCATGCAGTTTCAACCTCCCTGCTACGTGCAGGGTCACCAACCACCACCACTAGACCAGGCTGCCCAGAGCCACATTCAACCTGGCCCTGAATTCCTCCAGGGATGGGGTATCCACAACCTCCTTGGGCAACTTGTTCCAGTGTGTCATCACCCTCTGTGTGAAAAACTTCTTAGTACCTAACCTAAACCTTCCCCGTCATACTTTAAAACCATTCCCCTTTGTCCTATCACTATCCACCCCCCTCCTGTTTATACTCTCCCTTCAAATATTGGAAGGCTGCAATGAGGTCTCCCCAAAGCCTTCTCTTCTTCATACTAAACAACCTCAGTTCCCAACTTTCTTCACAGAAGAGGTGCTCCTGCCCTGTGATCAGCTTAGTGGCCCTCCTCTGGACCCATTCCAAGAGCTCTATGTCCTTCTTGTGCTGGGGGCCCCAGGCTGGGAGGAACCGCATAGTTCTTTACAACCTGAAAGGTGGTTGTTGTCTCTTCTCATGTTATGAGTAATTATATGATGGGAAATTTACTTGGGTTGTGCAAGCAGAGTTGTAGATTGCATATTCAGAAGAATTTCTTAATGGCAAGATTGTTTCTTTATTCATAAAGTCTCCCTCAGGAAGTAGTGGAGTCCTTGTCACTAGAGATACTTAGTAGACCTGTAGCTTTGATGCTTAGAAACATGGTTTAATTATAGTGTTAGGCTGATGGTTGGTCTGGATGTTTGTATGGGTCTTTTCCTATTGTCATGGTTTTATGATTTTTGTTACTGGTATTTCACATCGTTACCTCATGTAGTGCACTGTGAGTCAGAGTTAATGCTCCAGTTCTGTAGATTGTCAATAGTTACGGCTATATCTTTCTCAGAAGAGAAGAACTATAAATCCCAGAAGACTTCGCTGTTCCGTTACCGGTTTCCATTTAGAGGAAATGATAAAACTGCTTGTGAGTCACAAGACTGTCCCTTCTTTTACTGTTTGTCTCTGCAGTGTATGCTCCCTAACTGTCTCGCCTTCATCATTAGAGTAAGGCCTTCGGTTTTGGGCACTCTCTCACATTTTATTTGATTTGTTAGCTTCAATTCCAATTATATTGTATTATGTTATTTATGTCATATTCTGCTCTCACATTTAGTAAATATATATATATATATTCCCTTAGCTCATTGCCGCTGTTCTGTTTTTAGGCCCATCTCCCTACCTTTTTCATACCCACTACACACTATCTTGGGGCATGGGTCCATGGGTGTCCCCACCCCATTTAGTCATGAAACCAAGCCAAACCAGCCCCAAACTACTGACACCTATCTAAATGATTCTATGATACTATGTACAAACAATTCAGCAAAGATATTTAATGTCAAGAGGAACAAAGGGACATTTCTTCATCTTTATTGCAGAGGCATTTTGGGAGCAATTCTATACACTTTAATTTATGCAGGGTGACTAGCTGAAGTCAAAAGGATTTGTAGGGAGCAAAAGATTTACAATAGCAAACCCCATTTAATGAGAAATATTTCATGGAGTTTAAAACCAAAATGTCAAAGAAAAATAATTCACAAAAAGCCACAAATGTATTTATACTTTTTTTATACAAAACATTTGGAAAAAGGGCCCACAGAAATTCTGCATACCAGTTTCTTTGCATACTTATGTTAAAGCAGACTATCCATATAGTCTGCTTTTTTTTTTTTTTTTTTTTTTTTTTTTTTTTTCCCTTCTCAANTCCCCTGCTCAAACTATCTATTAATTCAATACAGTAAGATAACTAGATTCAGTTCAGTTTTGGTTCCTAAGATTCTCTCATTTTCAGGACTACTCCATTCTAGATTCTTTTATTCTCTCTGGAGAGTCATGAACATCTAAATTACAGCTACATATCAGATTTATATGTAAGCTCATGTGTTACTCTTTTATATCTAAAGTGTAGATACATCTTATAAACACTGACAAACTTAATTTTTCATAGTAATGAAATAAAATGATTTTATAGCTGGTGTTCACTCTTACAATTAACAATGGATAGAGTTGGGGCGTTAGGGAGCAGGGGATAATTTTCTCTGAATTAACGTTTAAATATGATCTGGTTATCTAAAGATTTATCTATCTGGAAGATATTACAATGTAATTGCTAATAAAATATTGAAATACTGGCATAAAAAATGAACAAATATACAGATAAACAACAACAACAACAACAACAACAAGAGGTTTTCAGTCACTTTGTTACTTTCTTGTTATCTGAAACATCTATACAATTCAACAAAATTTTAAAAATCTTTTCAGAGTTGTTTTTTCTTAGTATAACATATCCTCTTTATATTAATTATTTATAATATTATTTGTTTTACAAGATAATTTCTTTTTGGTGAATGATTAATGCATCAAACCTCATGTTTTTATAGCTTAATACAGAAAATGCTTTATTATTTATTTATTTATTATTTATTATATATAATTATATTATATAGTATATAGTATATAATTATTATATAATTATTATTATTACAACAAAAACAGAAAAATCTATGCTTGATGTCTAGACCAACTTGAAAAATGTTGATATAATTAAGCGCTGATATACTCAAAATTTTACCCTGCAGTTTTTAACTCAGCAAAATCATTTATCATTATTGAAAATTAGATTAAAGTCAGATACATCTTTCTGAGTTATATAAAATAGAGCTTCATGTCTTGAGTGAAAAGAAGTTTTACACTTTTACTCTTGAAGAACTGTAATGTTTTTAAGAATCATTTAAAAATTTCAGTTTTCTAGAACTCTGAGGATAAATGAAGATAATAGAAAAATGACCTAACTCAGATGATAGGTGATAGAATTATATATTGACATTATTATGAAACACAAGGTTTTTTTCATCATTGTAAAAGAAAAAATATATATATTTGCAAACATTTTTTTTTATTTAGAAAGACTTAAGATATCTTTTATTTTCTTGAAAAAATAATATTCAAATACTAGCTATTTTTTATTTTCCTTAAAACCAAAACCAAATTTCACAGAAGGAAGAGATCTAATTTCATACTGATTTATAGAAATTAAATTCATGCACTTAAATTCAATTTTGTTTTCTACTTATTTTTTTGTATAAAATTGTTTAGAATAGTTTCATTTGAATTTTCACTCATTACCCCATTGAAGGAGATGTTTTCCAAATATGTTACCCAGTACTGGATTAACAGTTTCTTAATTAACTTTTTGTTTAGCTGCCAATTGTCATCTCCTTCAGAATTAATGTTGAGGTTATAGACTGTATACAAATGTTATAAAACTAAAAATGTGAAAGATATCATAATTGTAAATGACAAAGTCACATAATGATGATAAAGGCTATCTTCTGCAGTGCAGTGCTTAGACACGTTCAGCTAGAAGAGCTTCAGAATTACATCCAGAAAACTTCTGAATATTTCCAAGAAGAGAAATTATCTCTTGCCCACAACATCTGTGGGCATTTTTTTCCAGTGCTTAGCCACTGTCACATCAAAAAATGTCTCCCTAAATTCAGACAGGACATCCAATGTTTAAGATTGTGACTGCTGCCACTTGTGTCACTGAACATTGCTGAAAGGAAACTAGTTATGTCTTCCTTACAGTCCTCCTTCAGATACTTGTACACAATGGTGAGATGTCTTGAGTGTGTTCTCCAGATTGAAAAGCTGTAGCTCTCCCAGCCTTTCACTATCAGACTCTCTCTGCTCAGTTCCCTTCACTGGACTGTCTTCAGTAGTTCCATCTTGTGCTGAGGAATCCAGAACTAGACACAGTACTCCAGGCACACTTCACCTGCTTCTGAGCAGAGAGGAAGTTTTCATGTAAACTTATTAAAGGTATATTCTGCCCCATCATCCAAAACCACTAATGAAAATACTGAACAGGATTTAATTCAGTATTGGCCTTTGGGCTAGTTACTGCTCTCTGTGAAGATTTTGTTCCATGCACTAACATTCTCTAAACCTGTCTGTTCAATCAAATTGTCAGTTCTCCTCACTTTCCACTCATCCAAACATACTGCAATGCGTTGTCTATGAAGATGTCACGTGAGAGTGTCAAGAGCCTAAATTAGTCTACCGACTAAAGTATAGGCAGACAACATCCACTATTCTTCCCTCAGCAACCAACTACCTACTATTTAATCATGTACATTTTTCAAGTTGATTAGGCATGATTTTCCCTAGGTGAATCCATGCTGATTACTATTATTTTTTTTTGTCTTTCATATGTCTGGAATTGGTTTGAAGGATTTGCTGCCTTATCATCTCGCCAGAGGCCTGACTACCCTCTTGTGCCCTGAATCCTCTTATCTGCTGCTTTTGAACATTTTCTTTCCTCCAGTCTTCCGGCATCTCTCTCAGTTACCATAATTTTCTAAGATTATTGGGAGTAGTATTGAAATAGTGTTAGACATAATGCAATTCCCTCAGAACTCATGGGTACATCTTATCAGACTCATGGAGTTATGATTGTTCAGTTTTATTAGGTTTTATTCAGCCTGATCATATTCCAACAGGATTTTGTTTTCCCTGTTCTCGTTGTTTCCCATACTCGGCACAATCTGGTATTTCTAAAGCTCAATATTGTTAAACAGACTGAAATAAAAGAAGGCATATGATATATCAGCTTTTTTCCATGTGCCACCAGCTTCCTGTCTAACTCAGCAGTGAAACCACATATTACATGATAATCCTTCTACTAGTATTGTACTTAAAGTCCTTCTTATTATATTTAACATATCTTCCTAGATTATATTCTAGCTAGGTTTTAACTCTCCTACATGACGCAATGCATGCTAGAAAATGTCAGTACATTTCTCACAGGTTACCCGACATTGTTTCTACCTTCTGTAAATACACTGCTTATGTCAGTTTCATCAAGGCTTTTGCCCTGTTCATCTATGTAAGCCCTCTGTCATTTTCCCTAACCTCCTTTCTGTTAGGATAGACTGTTCTTGATCTTTGTGGTTGCGAGCCTAGAATATCAACCATCTTTCATGGATTCTTTTATTCTTCTATGGCTTTACTGCATAGAATATTTTCAAACTGAGCTTTGAAGAACTTCAGAGTTATGACTTTTCTTTTTACTGTGCTCTGCCCTCTTGGGATTCTGAATATCACCATCTCATGGTCACTGCAGCCAGATTTTTACCACAGCCTTTGACTAACACATCCCCAATGAGCTCTTCCTTCTTTGTGAGCCAAGGTACCTTCCCTCATTGGTTTATCTGTTACTTGCGCAGAACGTAGTCATTGATGGTTTCCAGAAATATTCTAATTTTTTTTATGCCCTGCTATGGTGTCCCTCCAGCAAATATTGGGATAGATGAAGTTCTCATGAGGACTAGGGCAGGGGCCCATGAACCCTAGTTGTTCATTCACGTAAACGGCAACTCCACCTCCTTGTCTTCCTGCCCTGTCTCTTCTTAAAAGACTATCTGCCTCCACTGTAGTACCCCCATCAAAAAAGCCATCTCACAAAGATCATAGCTCTGTAACTCAGAGATGTAATCTTTCTTTTCCATGATTCATGCATTACTGCACAAGAACTTGAGAGGCACAATGGCATGAGACTTTTCCAGAAAGTTCCTAGGGGCTAAAAATATAAATATATCCTGTGGGATTTAACACAAAATTTTAAATCTGAGTCATGACATACGTAATGTATGTTAGGCAATTTTCACAGAAACTAAGTAATTGAGGTAGAAAGGGATTTCTGGTGGGTGGTCATTTGGTGTATTACCCCTCTTCAAGCAGGGTCACGTGGCATCATTTGCCCAGGGCAATGTCCAGGACTTTGAAGATCTTTAAGGAGGGAGACTCCTCAGCTCCTCTTGGCAGCTTGTGCCAGTGCTCATTCACCTTCACACTGAAAAATATTTCCAGATATTCAGAAAGAATCTCCAAGTATTTCAGTTTGTTTACATTGCCTCCTTTACTTTCACTGGATGCTAATGAAAAGAGCCTGACTCCATCATCTTTGCACCCTCCTTTCTTGTTTTTCTCTCTATACATTGATAGGGCTCCATTTGAAGCCTTCTCTTCTTTAGAATGAATATTCCTAGCTTTCTCAGCTGTATATCATAAGTCCCTTCAACATCTTCACAGTACTTCACTGTAATCTGTTAATTAAATTAATAGTACAATACTCTTGTACTATTGTACTCAGAAACCCAGAACCGGAAGCAAACAGTAGTCTAGGCTTCACCACTCTGACCTGCTGGCAACACTCACTCTTGTGCAGCCCAAGAAGATGTTGTCCCTTCTTTGTAGCAGGGGGACTTTTCTGGTTCATGTTCAACTTGCACAATGTGCTTTTCTTCAAAATTGTTCTCCATCTTGGCCATTCCTAATTATGTATTTGCCATGTGTTGGACTTTTCACAACCTAAACTACATTACTGTCAAACTATTTATCGGGCCTACTGAGATCCCTCTGAATAACAGCATTACTCTATGGAATGTCAGTTATTCCCCTTAAGTTTTGTGTCACGTGCACAAGTACTGAAGGTTCGCTCTGCTTCATCATCCTGATCATTAAGATGTTAAACAGGACGAGACTCAACATTGGCTTATGGCATACAGCTCTAATTATTGGCCTCCGTCTAGAAATTGTGCTGCTCATAATTACCCTGTACATCCTGTTCAACAAATTTTCAGTTTTCTCACTGTCTGCCCATTCAGTCCATCAATCAACAGCTTCTCTATGAGGATCAAATTTGAGACAGTGTCAAAGGACTTATTTCAGAGCATGTAACATAACTACTGCTTTCTCTGTATCTATTAAACCTATTATTTTATTGTAAATATTCATCGAGTTGATCAAGATATTTTGGTATCTTTTGAATTTACATTAATTACATATGACTTTGTAATTTGTGTACAGAAATACTATTAAGAATTTAATCAAAAAAGAGCTAACTTTTACTGGAGTATTTCAGATATTTCCTGAGCAAAGTCAGTATGTTAACAGTTGTAGTGTATGTCCCAAAGGAGTAATTTCTTTGTGACTAAAAACTGGTTTTTTTTTTTTTTAATTATTATTTTTTAGACATTGTTTTTTCTCTTTGATTTTCATGAGTCCAACAGCAATGCTATTTGCATAATAAACATTATATTCATAATTAATTTTGTCACACTACGGATTTCAGTGGAAAATGCACATTAGTTACTTTTTCTTACACACCAGCACTGAAGGCAAGGCTCTGGATACAGGCTAGGAATAATCCTCATATATGCAAAATTTCCTACCAGGCATACAGAGCTTTGCTTTGCTTATGACATGCACAAAAGAACCTTATAAAGTGCAGAAAGAAAGGTTCCTGTCTGCTTGCATCTCAAAGGCAATATTTTATCTACAAATACTTTTCAGGTTCTTTGCAAAGTAAGTTGTGATTGTGTACTGAAACAAGTAAGACACTCCCGTCTAATATTGTGCAAGCTGAACTGGACACACAGCTGAAACTATGTATAATTTAACTTAAATATCTTTTTTTTTTTTTTCTTTTTTTCTTTTTTTCTTTTTTTCCCCCAAGAATAAATATTTCATAAGAAACAGGAAGTGTTCCAGAAAAGTCAGTTTTTCACTGTAACCAGTTTTATAAGAAACAGGCTGGGGCAATATTTTTAACCAATATTTTATGCTTAAGAAAAAGAGTTCTTGGACCCCGAGGAAGAGACAGTACAATATTTGGGTTTTTCTGCTATATTGCCAGAGAAACTAGCTCAGACTCATTCTAGAATTTAAGGAAAGCAGTAGAGACTTGGAATCAGATTTCTTAAAAATCAGGATTATATAGAACTTAATGTGCTCAATGATGATGAAATGTTTCACTTGTTAGGGAACGAGTCTTTCTTGAGCTAGTGACTATTTTCCAGTTTAAGGTATCATTTACATATGAAAGTTTGCTGTATAACATAAAGCTTATGCTAGCATAAAGGGTATATAAAATGAAACAGGACTGTTTCTGGAGCATAACTGCCCCAGTTACATGTATCCAAGTCATTTGTGCTCCAGACTGTCCTAAATAACTTATTCAGTGCATGAAAACTTCTGGACTGATAAGGTTTATTGGTTCAGCTGCAACTGTTGTGCTATGCAAATATGTAAAGCCTGAACAACCCAATGCAGAAACTCAGAAAGTTTCAGTCAGGAAGATATGGATCTGGAAAAGCCACAGAAACCCAACAGACCTATCACTGAACCAATACTTTTACTATATACATCACTGCATTTGACATACTAGAGAACCCTCCCCTGTATTTTTTTTTTTTTTTCCTTCAAATTATTGTTATTACTGTTCTAGGACATTAGATCTTGCTGCCATTCAACCAAGAAATATTGTTACATAAAATAGGAGAAGGGGGAATGGTTTTAATCTAAGATGGGGGAGATTTAGGTTAGATATCAGGAGGAAATTTTTCACACAGAGGGTTGTGACACGCTGGAACAGGTTGCCCAGCAAGGTTGTGGATGCTTCATCCCTGGAGGCATTCAAGGCAAGGCTGGATGTGACTCCAGGCAGCTTGGTCTGGCAACCCTGCACATAGCAGGGGCGTTGAAGCTACATGATCTTTGACACCCTTTTCAACCCAAGCCATTCTATGATAAAATCAGAAAAAANAAAAAAAAAAAAAAAAAAAAAAAAAAAAAAAAAAAAAAAAAATCTAATATAATCCTCTTTTTGTCTCCTGTGATAGGTGGAACATTCAAGTTACAAAGATACCTTAATGTATTTTTTAGTTTCTGGCATTTGTCATTCTTGTCAAGTTATAAGAGATACCTACAATCATGTTTAATGTATGTAAAATGAGACTTTGCATAGCTTAATTGCTGTGATGGCAGTAAGCTAATTTCCAAGGCTTGAGAATTTTGAAAATGTTTTGACAAGCAGAAATGAAAGGTTTCAAGCCAGTTCCACTTCCATGAAAAGTGTCACAACTTTTTTGATGCGAATTCATAATCACAAATTTCTTCACATAAAGGGAAATTAGCATTTCAGATTTATTTTTCATTACAAAGAACTGTCAGATTTTTAAAATGCTACGCTTTAGTTCTATATTCACTTCAATAATAAATACAGTGAAGAGTTTGTGTTCAGATATTGTTGCACTTTATAACAGGAAGTGCTAATAACGTTTCTGAACACATTGTTACTTGCTTTATTCAGCATGCAAATAGGCGACTACATACCATACAAAATCTGAGATAGTGCGATTTTCACAAGGTATTAACCTTAATTAAGTGAATGTGGTTTACTGTGAATAAATTCTTCCTCTTGTAATATTACTGATTCATGACTGTATGGATGATGCTATGTTCTTTGGGTTTTGTGACCTCTGATGCATCTTGAAAGCCTGAGCATGTTTGCACTGGATGGCACATGAATAACCAGGTAGGGCAATAGTGTTCTGGGCAGAAAGCTGATTAGCAGAGCTTTAAACTAGATCTGATGGAGGAAGGGGATGTAATTCCAAGTGACAGGGAAGACCAGGGAAGAGTCAGGGAGCACTGCTGTTTTATGAAATGGCAGAAAAGTACCTTAGAGTTGTCCCAGAGGATTAGGGAAGGTTCTTCCAAGAAGGTAATGCATTTGGTTGCCCTGGTGAAGTGCCTCTATACCAATGTATGCAACACAAAAAATAAGCAGAAGGAGATGGAAGCCATGGCGCAATCAGAAAACTATGACCCAATTGCTATCATGGAAATGTGGTGGGATGAATCACACTACTAGAATACTGCAGTTAAGAGCTATATGTTTTTAGAAGAGATAGGCAGTGAAGAAGGTAGTGTTGTTGTCTATGTTAAACTGATAGATTGCAATGAGCTACCTAAAAAATAGCCATCATCAGGTTGAGAGCTTGTGGGTAAAAATTACAGACCACACCAACAAATAACATCTGGTAACTGGGATCTACTACGGGCCATCTGACCAAGGGGAACCTCTTGACATGATCTTCTTCCTTTCCCTACAAGAAGTACTGTGCTCACAGGCTCTCATCCTGATGGGGAGTCTCAGCCACCTAAGTGTCTTGTAGAAAATTGTCATGTTGAGCTCTGAACAGTCCCAAGGACTCCTAGAGTCCATTGAGGACAACTTGCTGGTCTAGATATCAGGCAAAATGACTAGAGAAGAAGTATTACTGGACCTGGTTCTCAGCAGTGCAGTGAGGATCGTTACAGATATTAAGAGTGGAGGCAGTCTGGGTTGCAACAGCCATACCCTGGTCGAGTCTGTCATCTTGAAGAATATGTGCCTGGCAAAAAAAGCAGCAAAGTCGGAACTCTCAACTTCAGAAGAGAAAACTTTCATCTGCTTAAGGAATTAGTAGCAGACAACTCCTGGTAAATTATGCTTAGAGACAAAGAAACAGAACGGATCCGACAACCTTTTAAGAACACCCTTTTGAGAGCACATTCCCTTATATAAGAAATCAAGCAGAGGAGGCAGGAAACCAGCATGGCTGAACAAGGAACTGCTGATAAGATTGAGGGGTAGGAAGAAAATGTATAGGCAGCAGGAGCAGGGATATATGGCCTGAATACAGGGATGCTATGCAGACATGTAGAAATGGGATCAGGAAATCCAAGGCACTGAACTTGGAAAGAGGTGCAAAAACAAGAAAGAATTCTACACATACACTGATCAGAAGAGACAGACCATGAGTGGGTACACCTTCTGGCAAATGAGAAGGGAGAGCTGGCAACAAGAAGCATGGAGAAGCCTGAGGTTCTAAACAAGCTCTTCGTTTCACATCTATGCCTAGGCAGCTCATTGATCAGATCCTCCTGGAAGCTTTGTTAAAGCACTCACAAGGCAAGTAGGTGTGATCCAACACAGACGGTATAGATTTACTAAAGGCAGATTGTTCCTACCCATTCAGATATCTATATATCTGCCTGTCTGTTTCTCCTGGTTTAAAGAAGTAATTAAACAAAATATTATGTTAATACTTGCTTGCAACATTACAATAGTCTTTAGATATTGTGGATGATAATTGTGATGTAGTACTGTAGATGAGGAGATGTGTTAAGTCTGGTCTGCTTTAACAAGGCAAAAGAAACAGCAATGGAATGCCTTGAATGTGACAGACAGCATCATTCCCCTTTGTCTTTTTTATCTGTGTGTGCAGAAACTTATGGATTGTCTTTGTATTCCACAGCAATATTTGGGACAGAAGTGTTCAGAGGAAGTAAATGATTCCCCTGAGGACTAACAATGGAGCAACAGTGGACCATCAAGGTGCTAGAAGGCTAGATGACATTGAAGACACCAAAATAGTCATTGGGCAACCATTGGGGGTGGGTAGGATAATGAATTTGGGAATGTAATGAATATGTAATATGTGCAAAAATATAACCTATTCATGAACAATCAACTTGTGAAGCATACTTGGAGAGTTATCTCAATGCTACCCCAACGCTGTCAATAAAGAATACCTGGCCTAACTATAAAAAACTTCGCTGTTAAATTTCTACTCATTGATTTCTTTAACTCATTCCCCATTTTTATCCTTTTTTTTTTTTTGTTTGTTTGTTTGTTTGTTACTCTTTTGTCTTTGTAGTATTTGTTGCCTAATATTGTCTTGGCTGTAACAATTATTGATCTCTATTAGCAAATTGGCCAGTTTTACCTTCAAGAAGAGTACCAGTTGTTGTTCAGAAAGCTCTCAGTAAATTGGTTTGTATTATTCCTGAGACTTGCATGACTCCATCACAGTAGTGACAGCTGCTGACTAGGGGAGGCATGACTCAGGAGATAGAAAAAGATTCACTTTCTCAAAATCCACTGAGTGGGATGAGACAGTGTATACTACAATCACCAAGGTTGGAAAAGACCTACAAGATCATCCAGTCCAAATTATAATCAAACAAGAAGTGCTATTAATTTCAAGCTCTACTTTAAAAAGTTAGAGTTGGTCTTGAGGTTATAGTAAAAACCCAGACCTACTGATCATTGCTGACACTGAATTCAATTCTTCAGATCCTTGAACCAATCCCAAACACTACTAGGCGTGTAGGTCACACTTCAAGCACTATCATCCTCATCGCCGCAGTATATTTTCCTATGACCCACTTACTCATATATGTTTGGAACATTTGTCAACATAAAATTCAGCTTCAAAGTTCTATTTTCTGACTTTCCGTGTGTGTGTGTTCTCACCTGGCAGTAGGTGAAGATTTCTTCACATTGGACATAGAGTTCTACCTAGATATATTTAAGGTTGACTAATTTTTCTGTATTGATTTCAGCTATGACTGAAGTGCATTTGATGTTTTTGAGTGCCTGGTTTTAGCAACTGAGTGTCATGCCTAGAAGTAAGTTTGGTGCTAGAACGTGTCAAACCAGATGTTCCATGCATTGTATGTATGTGACTCCCTATTACAAGTATTTGCATGTAGAGAAATGTTAGGCTCTGTTATGCTTCTCCTGCTTGATGTCTGAAATATTGATTCACCCTACAATTAATGCCACAAAAACTATACTTCAATTATGAAATACGTTTTATTGAAAATCCACAGAGAAAAATGTTGCTGCATCAACTCATGTAACTTAAGCTCAGAATAAAAAATGTTGATCCATCCTCAGATACCAACAATGCTTGCATTTTTTTAGTTCTCAATTTAGTAAAATCTCTTATGGTATTTCTCATAATAATTTTTATACAAAAAAAAATGAAAACACCCCAGTCATAATAGTAATTCACATGTAGATAAGGTAAGTAGATGACAGTTAAAGGACAATCAGATCCTTACTTGGATATCAGGCAACAGATGTCATGCAACTTCTCTACTAAAAATGTATATTTCACTTATTTTTGAAAACAATATAAATTAGGTTATTTTTGGCATTGATAATGAAGGTGCTCAAAATAGAAATTCTATCATAATTTATTTCTATCTTTTTTAGGCTGCAGTAATGGAAATAGAATCAATAGAAGGCTATTATAAGAAAAAGCCCAATAATATTTCTCCACTAATAGATGTCTAAGTAAGTGTTTATAAACAAAAATCTGAGAACACTATACCTGAAATTACTGTCACATTTTCCAGTAATTTATGACAAATTTTGTGAGTCTAAATTATACCTTCATCTGAAATGACACCAAGTTGTAAAGCAATATAAGTCATTTCAATATAACCACTTATTTATATACCTCACAGCTATTATTTCTGAAAATATTTCAAGAGGATTTAAGCAACTGTGGTGTCTTTCCCAATTTATATGGCTAGTTTGCTCTAAGAGAAAGGACCTTCAGATATTCATCTGGAAATCTGCTATAGTATTTTAATATGTGCTACAGCCTAGTGTTGCATTTGATGAATTTTTTCTTAAGAAAGGAAAATAAAAACATACTGTAAAAAACAACAAACAAAAAAAATCAGAAAACAAGCAAGGTTTACCTAGAATTATATATATATATATTTATTAGTATTTCCAGTACTACAACATTTTTATTAAGTATAGAAAATAGTAATGTTTTTTTGGAAGCATTTTCACAAAACAGAAATATTATTTGACATTGATTTATTTGCTTGTTTGACTGTTTTTATAAGAATCTAGCATTAAGGAATAGAAAATATGAAAATCAATTACACACCTACTAAACTTAACAGACCAATGAGTGGCTTCTCTCAATGACAGCAAATTTCCCAGGACAATCCAAAAATCTGATTTTCATACAGAGCTTCCTTTCATAGAATCATAGAATCATAGAACGGCCTGTATTGAAAAGGACCTTAAAGATCATGCAGTTTCAACCCCTGTTGAGAGCAGGGTCACCAACCACCAGACCAGGCTGCCCAGAGCCACATCCAGCCTGGCCTTGAATGCCTCCAGAGATAGGGCATACACAACCTCCTTGGGCAACCTGTTCCAGTGTGTCACCACCCTCTGTGTGAAAAACTTCCTCTGAATACCTAACTTAAATCTCCCCCATCTTAGATTAAAACCATTCCCCCTTGTCCTATCACTATCCACCCTCGTAAAAAGTTGTTCCCCCCTCCTGTTCTAACTCTCCTTTCAAGGCCACAATGAGGTCTCCGTGGTGCCTTCTCTTCTCTGTGCTAAACAAGCCCAGTTCCCTCAACCTTTCCTCATAGGAGAGGTGCTCCAGGCCTCTGATCGTCTTAGTGGCTCTCCTCTGGACCCATTTCAAGAGTTCTGCGTCCTTCTTGTGCTGGGGGCCCCAGGCCTGGCCACAGTACTCCAGAAGCTCCCTCACAACAGCTGAGTAGAAGGGAACAATCACCTCTCTCTCCCTGCTGATCTCCCTGCTGCCCCTTTTTTAATGCAGCCCAGGATACAGTTGACCTTCCAGGCTGCAAGCACACACTGCTGGCTCATGTCCAATTTAAAATTAAAAAAAGTTTTAAAATAATGTTTTACATGAAATGTTTCTCTCCAATCCACCAGGAGATAATTGAAGGAACAGAAAGAATCAGTCCAACTAATTTTATGTAAACACTCCATCTCTGTTCACATGGACAAGAATATTTTCATAATTACTTATAAACAAATAATTAAACAGACCTCATGTTGAAAATATGGGGTGGGTCTTTTTCTTTGTATGAAATCCAGTCAGTCAACATCTCACTTAGGCCACTCTGCATCAGCAAAATAACAATCTGTGTTTAGATCTCATTTTGCTAACCACTGTACTTGTCAAGTAGAGGCTTGACTTCATTGTCCTTTCGTTGTCTGTGCAATTTAAATGAGTTTCAACAAAAATTAATTTAAAAATATTTCAGCTGGCTTTATTGGGTAATATTTATTACTTTGTTAAGCAATTTAAAATTTAGCTATATACTCTTCACAGTGTAATTTCCCCAAAATACTTGCTGGGGTCTGCTCATATGGATGAAGTTGTGAAAACTCAAAAGTTTCCATGGTACCCCACTGCCATTTTCTAGAGAGCTCTTTTTTTTCTTTTTTCAAAAAAAAAAAAAAAAAGAAACAATTTTTTCTGTAAAATAAGGGCAAGAACTGTAAGATCAGACCTAACACAATAATATGTACCTAAAGTAAGAAAAAAATCCTACTGTTAAATTATGATAAAAATGGCACATGTTTTTAAGACCCTTATAACTAATTTAACCTTTAAAAGCACTGTTGTTTTATCTTTTCAATATCACATTTTAATAAAGACAGTCTCTGATAAATGTGCAGTGGATGCAAAAGACACACGAAGGGGCACAATATGCTTACCTTTTATGACTACAACTACTGATTTTACTTACAAAAATAAAATGAACAGGACTGCATTTTCCGTATGTAAGTACTATTTAGTTTTTTAAAACTAGAATTGGCTTAAAATGGCCTGTAGCGATGGCATATATATATATATAATACATATTTATGCATGTATATTCAAAGAAACAAGTACTGACCTACTATATGACTATTGTCAATCTATTTTAGGCACCTTCTGTGCATTTACATATTTTAAAGCAGGATAGAAATATTTTTTTCTATGCTGCTCTTTTTTTTTTTTTTTTTTTAATAGAGTCTGACTTTGTTTTCTGTTTGTCTAGAAGCATGTTTCACTGGATAAAACTTCAAAGTCTAACCATTCACAGCTTGCCTTTTGGCTTGTGGCAAGGACATGACTTATGGCAAACTTTTGGTGTTTTTTTTTCCGTTTAAAAAAAAAAAAATTGCATATTATTATACCAGTCACAAGAACAAATGCTGTAAAAAATAAGATTAGAAGAAGTTCATTTTCTTGCAAGTTCAGAGATCCTCAAATGAGGTTTATATATCAATTTCGTGCAAATATGTGCTAAACAAAATCAGAATGGTGATATTTTGTTTGATCATAATGTTAAAATGTTTATTCTAAAAATTTGTGCACATCTTCACATTTACTGTGAAGAAATGTTGTTCTGAAGAATACATCTTTATCAAGCATCGAAAGTTTATTTCATAAAAATTAAATAAACTAGTATTATGGCAGTTTGCTTCATATTATAAGATCTGCTCTGAAAATAATGGCTGTGGTTTTATTATGTTGGCACACAATATCAGAGGATGTTGGTGAGATAGCAATAGAAATTGAACTTTTCCACAAATATGCTGCCGAATTTTATTGCTGTGCAATAGATAGCAGCAGAGGGGCAGTCTAAAAAATGGCATCTGACACAGAAGTGCATATGAAGCAAATATATGTAATTGAATTTTTCTCTGCAGAAAAAATGGCACACATTGATATTCATTGGAACTAGCTGAAAGTTTATGGAGATCAAACAGTGAGACAGTGAATAGTACATTTCAGAAATGGTGACAATGACTTGAAAGACAAGCCACATTCTGGATAGCAATGCAGATTTTTATGAGTACAGCAGGCAGGCTTTTTCTCATGTGCATAGCTAATGCTGGTATAGTGTTGAAGAACAGCGTTTTGTAGTTTAGAATTTGTTATATTAAATACTGTTACTGTGCTTTTTGTATCTGTTCCAGTTTCCATACCTTCATAAACATTTCACTGAATGAAGGAAATAAAGCCTTTTAGATAGCAATCTGTACATGCTAAAATCCAACATATTAACTGCAGTAGTAAGACAAATGCAACTGAAGTCAAAGGAAGTCCACATGTAATATGGCTACAGAATGGAGGAAGAAGAGAACAAACGTATAATAGCAGCAGGTAATCACATTAAGTTTAAATGCTGATTAATTTCTTAGCAACTAACACTGAGCCTAGAGGTAAGTAGCATCATACAAATTGATGGGCCCACTCTGGATCCATCCTAGCATGCTAAAAGAAGTTGCTGACAATGTTGGAAAGTCAGTGCCTACAATATTTGAAAAGCCTTGCGAGAAAATGGCAAATGTCACATGGGCTCAGAAGAGGACTCTAGACTAGCGGTTCATTAGTTTTACTTCAGTGTCTAGGAAAGTAACATAATGCCTCCTGGGAACTATTACGGACTAAATTATGCAGGTGGTTAGGAAAAGACTGCATAAATTTACAAATGCAAATAATGTCTCATTTACCAGATCACCTCCTACAATAGGTTGTTTTTGTTTGTTTGTTTGTTTGTTTGTTTGTTTGTTTTTTGGCTAGAGAAGGAAAACAGTGGATATTGTTTACCTGTACTTCAGCAAAATTTTCAACTGGCAAGATGTGGACCTTGCATCCAGTCCATAAGATGTGTAGAAAAGTAGCTAAAAGATTGCACTGATAGGGTGATTGATGGCTTTTACTCAGGTTGTCAGTTTGTCACAATTGGAGTTCTCCAGCAACTGGTACTAGGCCCTGTACTATTTGTTATTTTCACAAGAGATCAAGACAATCAAAGCAAAAGTACTCTTATCTAGTTTGCTTATGTCACTTGTCTGGATGGTAAGGCAGACATGTCAGAAAGAAATATGGACACACTGGAAAAGTGGTCAAGCAAGAATTTATGAACTTCAAAAAAGACAGAAGGATGATTATTCATTTGGAATTACATAAAAAATGAGCCCATAATAGACTAAGGTCTGTGTGACTGGGGAGCTGCCCCGATGAAAGGTAGTTGGGAGTCCTGGTGGACAACAAGCTGAACATGATCAGCAGTGCACTGCTACAGCAGTGAGGATAAATCAGATCCCCTGATGCAATCTGCAGGGGCATTATCAGCAACAACAGTGATGTGGTTTACCCTGTTCCATTCAGCGCTGTTCGGGTTATACATGGAGTACTGTGTCCATCTATGACCCCAGCAATTCAAAAAGAACATGAGACAGATTGGAAGGGTCCTACAGGTCATAAAGATTATCAAGAGGCTAGAAAAAGTGCCCAGTGAGGAAAGACTGAAGAAATTACGTCTTTTCACTACAGTGAAGGGAAGCCTTAGGACAAACCTCATCACAGTATTCCAGTACTGAGAGGATGGTTTTAAAAGGTTTTCACATGGAACCACATGGAGAAAACAAATGGCAATTGATACAGCCTGCAGAGAAAGAGGTTCTGTATAGATATGAGAAAGACATTTTTTAAAGCAAGATTAACATCCACTGAAACAGCTTCCCATGATCATCATAGAATCTCTCCTCAAGGTTTTCAGGATGCAACTGAATTGCTAGATTATCTAATCTAAGATCTCTTTTTCCCACGTAAGGTTTGACTGGATTTGTCTCTCCTAGCCTTGGCTGACTATGACTCTATGATTCTATGATTCTAAGATACAGTTTCAGATCTTATTCAGGATGATATTATGAATAAGATTTCAGAAAATGTAAATCAAAAGCAAGATAGCAGATTTAATCTTATAAATTGAAAAAAAAAATAAAAATGAGGTAAGTGGACAAATACAGAAAACAGGATTTTTTATAAAATATTTGAAAATCCATACTTATATAAAAAAAAAGCATATTAAAATTAGGAGAAATAGAGAAAAGAAGAAAACAAATTATCAGGATTATTTGTGAAATTCACTTTTCTCAAATATTATTAGGAAAAGTTCTGACTGTTCTTCACTCATGTGTTCTTCACTATGTATTCTTCACTAGTGTTCTTCACACTATGTGTTGAAAATAGTTAAAAAGAATACAGTTAATTTTCATAAAGTTAATTAAATAAAAATGCAAGCAGAATGAGGATACAAAAACTTTGGAAGGCAATGTGTCAGAATGAAGAAATAGCACTACAATATGTTAAATAGAAAAAAACAACAGCATAGCTGGATATACTGTTATAAACAGACATGAAAAACAAGTCTGAACTAAAATATAAGCATCACTTTTTACTAAAATGTTGGTAAGACTAGATTTCAGTAACACTATTCGAATATCAGATTGGTACAGCTAAGAAAATGAAATTTGGAATATGTTCCTTGTATGATGAAATTAAACACTTATATTATTTACACCCAAAAGCATGTTTAAGAACCACTAGCAACCCCGGGGATTTAAAACATGAGTTAAACAAATATATTAATGCAGTCTTATTTATTTCTAAAGTTAGGTGTGATATTCAGAATCTTATGCAGCCTATCTATAAACATGTGCGGATAGCATAATTCTACTAATCCAGCAAGTATGCTGACGACACCAAGCTGAGTGGTGCGGTCGACACGGTTGAAGGAAGGAATGCCATTCAGAGAGACCTCGAGAGGCTAGAAAGGTGGGCCCGGGTGAACCTGATGCAGTTCAACACGGCAAAGTGCAGAGTTTTGCACTTGGGCCGGAGGAATCCCAGGCATCCATACAGACTGGAAGGAGTGGTCCTTGAGAGCAGCCCTGTGGAGAAGGACCTGGGGGTCTTGATAGATGAACAACTTAATATGAGCCAGCAGTGTGCCCTTGCGGCTCAGAAGGCAAATGGTATCCTGGGCTCCATCAAAAGAGGGGTGGCCAGCAGGGATAGGGAGGTGATTGTTCCCCTCTACTCTGCTCTTGTGAGGCACCATCTGGAGTACTGCGTCCAAGTCTGGAGCCCCCAGTACAAGAAAGACAGGGAACTGTTGGAGAGGGTCCAGAGGAGGGCCACAAAGACGATCAGGGGACTGGAGAACCTCCCCTATGAAGACAGGCTGAAGGAGCTGGGCTTGTTCAGCCTGGAGAAAAGAAGGCTGCGGGGTGACCTCATTGCAGCCTGCCTTTCAGTACCTAAAGGGAGCCTACAAAGAGGAGGGGAATCAACTCTTTGAAAAGCACTCACTGTCGTCCTGTTCCCCTTTACCAAAATTCAACTCCCTTCCCTCTAAATCCAACCTGCAGTCCCCCTTTAAGAAATGTCTCTCTCACCACTCCATGAGGAACAGGCTGCCCAGAGAGGTTGTGGATGCCCCATCCCTGAAAGTGTTCAAGGCCAGATTGGATGGGGCCCTGGGCAGCCTGGTCTAGCATTAGGTGGGAAGGTTTGTGGTCCTGCATGTGGCAGGGGGGTCGGAAATTCATGATCCTTAAGGTCCCTTCCAACCCTGGCAATTCTGTAATTCTATGATTCTGTGATTCTACTCAGATCCTCAGATTGCAAACATCTTGACTGGACAAGTCATTTGTGAAAGATCTGTATTCCTGATTTTTTCTTTTTGGTGTGTGTGTGTGTGTTTCAGAAGAAAATACTATTTATTAAAAAAATATTATTTAAAAAGACTCTTTCCCTAACACCCAATATGAACATCTCCTGACACAGCTTCATGCCATTCCCTTGTGTCAGTGTCTTGTTACTGAAGAAATCATAAATGTTTGGTGAGTAGCTGTGTTCTTTTTTCCTTCCTTAAGGAAGGAAAATTATAATCCAATTATAAGATGACAAGGAGCTAAAAAAATTCTACTAGTCTCTACAAGAAAAAGATGTACTTGGTCTAAATCAGGGAGGTGATTTGAGTACTTATCACTGAGAATAGGTAGGCTTTCCTACAGCAAATCCTCTACTAAAATGCAATATTCATATAGATTATACAATTCTCTGTTCATATTTCTTACATCTAGTAAAGGAGAGGAGAAATTTGTAGATTTTGAAGAACTGAAATAGAAATTAGGAAGACTCAGACTGTTTAGAAAAGGAAATATAAGATGAAGGATTACTGAAAATGTTTCTAGATGAAATAGAAGTGGAATGAGACGGGGAAGGTTACCTGCATCTTTCCCCTCATGCAATGTTAGCAATCTGATAATAAGGTAGCCATAAAAATGATAACAATTAGATAATAAAGCTATTAAACAGATTACTGCTTAAGTTAATATACTTTTTGTTGTCAAACATATCAGTCTACATCCTTCCATTATGAGTCAGTCAGCTTAAATTACATGAAATCCTGCAATTATTTCATTCACACAGGTGTTATCATTTTATTCTTATCGATTCTAGCAATTTTTATTCAAGTCAGGACAAAAGGTAGGTCTGTGCAGTATTTTATGGAATCTGGACCTCCATAGCTGAAGAATTTTGTGCCCTTGAATAGGCAGGTAAGAAAAGCCGACACATATCGAATAAATTAAAGATTTCTAGACAGTTAAGTTTTTACTACCAAAGGAAGTAAGTAAGCACTATCTTTTTTTAGCTCAAGTTGCATCCAGTCTGCAGGTAAAAAGGAGTATTACTTCACAGTTATTGTTTTTAAATAGCACTTCATTCAATCTATTTATGTTCACATGAGGACACGTCATCAGTCACTAAACAGAAAAGAAAATCCTGAATCCATTAAAGTTAATGAGGATTTCTGACGTCAGCCATAACAGTTAGAATTTGCATAAAAAGACTGAATACAGATGCTGAAAACACAAGTGAAACTGTTTTTTTTTTTTTTTTTTTAAGTCAGAGTCTTTTGTCTAAAAAACATGAACTTCCAAGTGACATTTTAATATTCCGAGATACAGTGCAAAATTTACACAAACACATTTTTCAATTTGGTTTATATGTTATCCATGTGTAAGAAAACTACTAGCAATTTTATGAACATCTTACCAAAGATTCAGGATGTTTCTTTAGAAATATGTCAACTGTCCTGTGCATGCTAAATAAATGTAGATGAGCTGTCAAAACGTCAAAAAAGTTGACACAGATAGAAAAGTTACAGAATTTGTTAGTGTGTTTTATTAATGTCATACATGATGTTACACCTTTCTCTTTCACTTCCAAATGAACCTATATATGAAAGTGATATAACTTAGATATCTCTCACAATTCAAATTTATATTTATACTAGAATTACTTATTAAGAATGTCAGAAAGAATTATATAAAATTAAGGGAAAAAAAGCAAAATAATGTTTACATGAGATGTGCTTTATAGACAATGAAATAGAAATTAGATATTTAGAAAAGCTTATTTCTAAATGTTATTCTTGATGTTATTCTTTCTCCCTTCAAAAGCCCAATAGCTTCTTTCACTTATTTTTTATTTGTCCTTCCTAACAACTCCCCTTGTCTCCATACTGAAAAATTTGCAGTGAAATCAGATACTGAATATTTATCAAATTTCTAACAGAATAGTAATTCATGAATGGAAATAATACCCCAAACCTTGCATCTTTGCCACTACTTCTAAAAAGTAAGTTAAAAGTAAGCTGTCAATAACTTCTGTTGTTCAACATGGCCAAAGGAGAATATAACTACTTAACCAATTAACCACAATTGCAGAACCATAGTATGAGATTTATGACACCTTAAATTGTGTCCGTGAAGGCATTATTTTCCTTTAAAAGTCTTCTGCATCAATGACATTAATTATTCATTTAGATACACCAAAAATCTGTCTACATATAGAAAGTATTTGCTTTTTATGTATCTCAGTGGAAATTTCAGAAGGCACTTGAATATCAGAATTCAGGTTTGTGTTTTCACAAAATTGAGAAATGAATTTCTGGAATGTTTTATTCAGGAATGTCTTGTTTTCATTGAAGGAAAAGAAAAAAAAAGAAAGGAAAAGGAAAAAAAAGAAAGGAAAAAAAAAGAAAAAGAAAAGAGAAAGGAGGGAGAGGAGGGAGAGGAGGGAGAGGAGGGAGAGGAGGGAGAGGAGGGAGAGGAGGGAGAGGAGGCAGAGGAGGCAGAGGAGGGAGAGGAGGGAGAGGAGGGAGAGGGAAAAAGCCAACCATATCCTGGGCTTCATCAAAAGAAGCATGGCCAGCAGGATGAGGGAAGTGATCCTGCCCTTCTATTCTGTGCTGGTGAGGCCTCATTTGGATACTGTGTCCAAGTGTGAAGTCATCAGCACAGGAGAGACATAGGCCTGTTCAAATACACACAAAGGAGGGCCAGAAAAATAATCCAAGAGGTGGAACACCTCTCCTTTGAGGACATGCTGAATGTGTAGGGACTATTCAATCTGGAGAAGAGAAGGCTCCAAGATGATCTGGTAGCAGTCCTTCTGTATCTGAAATGGAACTGCAGGAAAGTAGAGGACAGACTCTTTAGCAGAGTTTGCTGCGACAGGCAAGGGGATATGATTTCAAATTTAAAGAGGGTAGATTTAGGCTAGATGCAAGGAAAAAGTCTTTTATAGTGAGGGTGGTGAGAAACTGGAAAAGGTTGCCCAGAGATGTAGTGGATGTCTCATCCCTGAAGATTTTCAAGGCCATGCTGGACCTTGTTTTGAGCATCATAGTGTGGATGTCCTTGTTCAGTACAAGGGAGTTGGACTAGATGAGCTTTCAATGTCCCTTCCAACTCTAAGGGTCCTATGAATCTATGATTCTAAAAAGAAAACAGAAAAGGAAGAGAAAGAGGAAGAGGAAAAAGAACCACGGACACACACAGAACTAAGTAGTTTGAAATCCATCTGGAGAATGAAGTAACATGCTGAATTAGTCACCATGCCTTTATATTCTTCTGACTCCTAGATTCCTGTCAGTTCAGTATATCAGTTCAATTTTCTAGGTGAATTCTTAAATGCCTAACTTGGGCAGTCAGCAAAAATAATAAAATGAAAAAGGAAGCAAAAATGGCTTGTACTAAAACTGCATCATCAGCTGCTTCTGCTAAAGATCCTCTTTGTTTCACCTTTCAGTGTTAGTAATATTCCACACCATAACAAAAAACAACATATTTCATCTGAAAAAGGCAGAACGAACTCTGAGAATAAATTTCTTTCCTGTCTTAGGGTGTCAGTTGCTCACTGATTGTAGCATAAATAGGAAGAAAAGGGAGTGGCTTATATCATAAATAAATATGTAATAATTTTAACACATGCCAAATGAACACAAACACAACTGAAAAACTGTTATTTGGTTTGTCAGCCATTGAAAACAGATCATTAAGTAATGAATTAAGCTGATAGCTTTCATATGAATATCTAAAAACCATCTGTAAGATGAAAAAAAGAGACACTTAGCCTGAAAATTTCAAAGTTGTCTCTCAGATTTTAGTTGGAGCTATGTATTCAGTCTTAGTAAACATCTTTGAAAATTTTGCCTTCACTTTTGCAAGAAAAATATTTTACCTCCTTTATAACTTTGATATAAAATGCAGCTAAGGTGGCTTTCTTATGCAAATGTGTTAACTCCCATACAATTAATTGCATCAGGAAAGGAAGGCTGTTGATATCTGCTTTATGAAACAGCATATTCACGATGATAAATATAGACATGAAAATATACAAGGTGATAAATACATTCACCTTAAAAGAATTAAGGTTGTGTACTAGTGCTTAGTTGATTCCAATACCAGTATAAGTATTTATATTTCTTATGCACTACAGAGGTATTTTCATGTCACGCATTCATTTTAAAATTCAACAGGTAAACCATAAAGCAAAGCACAGGAAATTGATGCAGAGCGAAATTCGGAGAAAGTACAGCTTCGAATAGTAGAGTTTTTTGTTTGTTTGTTTTTTTAATGTGAACTAACCAAGGCCATATTCTTAAATGACAGCAAATGAAATTATCTTAACCTGACAACATATTTGTCATCAAAGAAAATTTATTTTATTAATATCAATAAGACAGATGTAATGCTATTAGTGATTTATGTCAATAGATCAAAGCCACATTTTTAATAACTGTGTTCTCATTTATCAAAGGTAAATCAAGGAAATCTCTTATCCTATCAAACCAGATCTTATCTAATTATTATTTTAAATTGGCAATCAAGATAGCAGACTTGGATTCCCCAGAGAGCAGGGAAGAATATCAGCTGCCAAATAGATCTGGAGTAAGAATATTGGAAGAAAAGGTTTGTATCGGGAGGACAATCAGTGGCACATTCCAAGCTTTTTACCTTTAGAATGGATTGGGGGAGAAGGAATAGAAGTGCAGGGGAAAGGACAGATTTCTCTTAATTCAGGGGAAAATCTCAGAAATCTGGAAGACTGAATAAACCTAAAATACCTTAATTTTAATGAAGACCGTTCTATGGTTTCTAAATAAATGTCCCACTCTGTTTATAGAAGAATAAAGAAGGTAACACAATTTCCTTTTGAAATACTGCTATGTGATTCTTCTACAAACTTCGAGCCAGTTTTAAGATATGAAATCTTTGATTCTTTCAGTTTGATGTGGAGGTATTTATAAATTCAGACTATTGCACTAAAGGTATAGATAAGTTGATGTGAAAGTAATTCTTGTAAATTAAGATATGCCACTTACCTGTGTACTCAGATGTTGAAAGATTAATATCCTAAATGAGTGTATAAACCCAAGTGCTTTTATACTATTATACTAGTAACTATTACATAATAAGAAACCACTAGACTTTATACGTATGCTAAATAAACAGACAAGAGATGGCATTATTTGTCAGTGGTCTGCAATTATCTCTAGGATTTAAAAGGCTTCTGTGATTTTTTGTACATGTTCTTCGTCTGTATTGGCTGGTAGAGTTTTGTCAGCCTAAGTAGAAAAGCCATCTTATTTTCACTAGTAAGAAAGTCCCACTCTTTCCGTCTAGGTCAGTAAATTGATTGGATTATACATTTAGTTGCATTTATCTTTGGTGGCTATTGTCCTCCCTTTGTTTTTTACAAATTCTTTTTGACGTGAATACCAAAACCTGAAAAGACCTAGAACTGCATTAAATTCATGAATGATTTTATTAATTCAGCTAGTCATCAGGTACACTTCATCAACTGTGCCTACCTCTGTGTTATATTTTTGCTAAATACATCTTCTCTGGAATTTAAATTATGAAGAAAAACTGGCTGACTAATCTGAATTTCTCAATTTATTCATGTTCAATAAAAAGCTATTCATCAGCTTAAGCTCAGCTGTGAGTTCAAATCAAATTTAAACCACCTGGGAGTAAACAAAATTGTTCTTCTTCCCTTGCATGTCAGCTGTGGATAAAAATAACAAGAACATTTCTAAGGAGCTCAGGGCTCTAAAAGCCTCTATTTCTTCAAACAGATTTTACTGAAATTACTTAATATATAGGAAGAGGCACCCTGGGTGTATTTTAGATTTAGTATTTTGATCTGTGATTATAGAGAACCACAACAATAAGAACAAAGCAATAATATTTGAAGGTTATAAATAGACTTTTAATTAGTATCAATATCAATCAAACATTCATTGCAAGCAAATTTTACATTATACTGTCATGCATGTTTGTCTATTTTGCAGCATCTTATACATCTTAGATGTTTTTTATCTTCTTTATTAAATGTCCTACAGACTTTCCATTTAAAGAGTATATTGTTAACTATTTAAAATGATTAAGTGTGAGGCTTTGGTTATGAAATTTGTATATTTATATAACATTTATCTACCTATGTGTCTAATTAAATCAAAGGATAATCCTAAATCAAATTATTTTCCTCTCCCCTCTTCTCATTCCCCCTTCCCTTAGCCTTAACATTTCCTTTCCCCCCCCCTTTCCTTCCCTATCCTTTTTCCTTTCCTATTTTTTTTCCTTTAGTATCTCTTTTTTTTTTTTTTCCCCATTCTCTTTTCCATTTTTTTTCCATTTTTTCCACAATTTTTCTGTTTATTTCCTGCAAAATACATCAATTTAAAGCCCTAGCAAAAGGGTTCATTCTGGTTAATCTTAAGGACTCTTAAGCATGACAGCCAATTGTCATGTTCCTTTTTTGGAGTTTAGCTGTCTATGATCAAAGCAACCTTTGATACAATGCTACACTGTATACTGCTGAGAAATTTCTGTACATGAAAGACTGGGAGGTTCCCCCCCATCACTTGAGATTTACCTTCGAGTTCAATCCCTCCCCTTTGAGCCTTGTCTGAACTAAGTTACAGCTATGCCTGATCATATGTGTGTGAAGCTGGACACTGACTTGCAGACTCGCCTTTGAGGCTTAGCTTTAAACTTGCTCCATCATTACAGACTCACTTGGCAACCACTGATTTCTTTGTGTCTGCCACCAGAACTGCTTGGCAGTACTTGCATGGATGTTATGGGATTCTGCCTTTCACTCCTGAAGGTATTGTCCTCTTGTTCCCAGTGGTTCTTGATTTACCTTCTGTTCTACAGCAGCCATTCTTGCTACTTTCTCACATTAGCTCATATATTAACTAAGAATGTAAATTGTTTAAGTTAACTTATTTTTAGAGAAAGTGTGGTAGTTATGAGATTTCTTTCCATCATACAGGAAAAAAACACTGAAAATCATTTCTCTCTCATCTGTTGCAAATGATTGGACTGTATATGTTGCACTGTGGGCAGTGGGTGGCAACTATAGGCCTCCATTCAGATTAGCATGTGAACTTGTGCTGAAGATGAATGAATCGCAGGACGTTCTCCTATGTGCACATATTCATTCTTATAGAACAAAGATACTCATTATTACATGACAAAAGTGTCATGTGAAATCCTCCTTTTTCCAGAAGATTGTTAGTCAGTTACAATTAAAATAAATAGATTTCTGTTTTTGCTATACAGTTGTGCTCTTCTATCAGAAATATCACATACTATTCAGTACAGCAAAATAGGAACTACCAAATATGTCAGTTATAACATCTATCTCAAACGGGTAATGACTCAGGGAAAGAATAAGATACTATGTAATGCAAAGAGCATGCATGAAAAATGGTATGAAAAAGACATCCTTTACTTCTTTTTATAAAATCTTGCTTCTTGCAAACACTTCAGAAGATGGCATCTGTGGGAGTTTTGAGATATGTCTGATAGTATTCATACTACAATAGCACTTAAAGATACTAGTGAAAATCTCAAATCAATAATGACTAAATAAAGGCTCAGATAAACTAACTTTTATACCTGGGGGCAGGGTGAGGACAGGAAGAAAAAGATTGGCAGAGAAAATTCTGACAGCTTAGATGTCAGGCAAATTACCTGGGATTTCTGGGCTGCTAATTCTGGTCAAGAATTTAGATAAAGCATTGTTTATCATCCAGAAATTACATCTTCACTGAAAATGAGATCAGTATTATACACAGAGGTTTTAAAGATAGTGAACTGGATAAAAGTCTCTCGATTTCATGGAAATATAGTTGTCAAAGAAAGAGTGACAACAATTCATTTATTAATTATTTTATCCTGTTTAGATACCTGCTTCCATTCTAAGTAGAAGCAGACTGAATTTTCATATTTTCTGTCAGTGGTTGTTCAGTCTGCCATCAGCAAAGATTTTTTTCTGAAATATCACAGTAAATTATGTTTACTGTTGAGTTGAACAGGGAGACGTAGTAAACTAGAGAGATATATTTTGCTAATTAAAAATGCAGCACCAAATGACACAGTAATACTTCTATTCACATAAGTAGCGAGTGCTTCCACTTGAGTAAACATAAGGAGATTTGGAAAAGAACCTTACCGGTTTATCATAATCAAGTAACAAAAACATGAGTAATATCAGTTATGTCTGAATGTGTATGCATATAGATGCATCAGTGTCAGTGACTAAGTTTGGAGGAATTTTTAGCATCTAATTCACAGTACACATTTTAATTTGGTTATTTACTTCAGTATTTTTATGACAAAGCTAGATACAAGACTAAATAGTTATTAAATCTGTAAATCATCTCCCTCGTGATCTTAAAAGAAGAAAATTATTTGTGACTTTTAACATTCCCAGACTCTGAAATTTGGAAAGCAAACTAGTAAAAAACCTATGCAAAAGGTTTTTTCAATTTAATGCTCTTACTTTTTCAAGATATTATTAGTTAACAATTAATCAATTCACATCAATAATTAAATAATTTTATCAAATAATTATATTTAAGAATTGGTGTATTTTAGCTATTAATAATTTTATAGGTTTTTACTTGAGTTTTAGAAAAAAACTGAAGTCAAACCTGATGCTATATCTGACACTGATGTAAATTAAGTCAACACTAAAATAATTCTTAACTTTCTCCTGAATTACTCACATTATGATCATATGTGCATTTAGTAATCGTAAGAGGTTTTACTAGGCATTGTGATCAGCCTTCTTCCTACTGATTGCCAAATTGCAGAATCACTGTATCATCCACCAAGTATTTCCAGCTCTCCTCTTTTGCTAAGAAGGAAAAACAAGAACCAGGAAGGTAAGAAATTTAGGAACTTTTATAGTGAATCTCTGTGATTCCCTGGCAGGCATGATTTAATTCCTAGTGAAAAGGAAGTTTTATTGCAAGGAGACTTTTCAAGGACATAATCGTACTTGAGTTATTCCCATGAGATCATTTGGGCCTGAAAATGCTCTTGATTGGGACAAATGGCAGTAACTGTTCTAAATTTTATGGATAATTTCTTCATCTCTGCTGTCTCAAGTTATGCTTCATTTATATACCTATTTTGGCAAATATTAGAATTACAGCATGAATGAATTATCTCCAAACTTTTAATGCATAAAAAGAGTTCTTTCACTTTTCTTCCCAGGTGATTCCCATGAACTAAGAAAAAATTCTAACTATTTTTAAGGAGACCTCTTTCCTCCCCACTCTCCTACTCTTTTCTACTTTATAGCCAATTCTTACTTGATCATGATTTGTTTTTACTTTAAAAGTGTTTACATGTGAAAAGTGTTACATGCGAAGGCATTGTTACACAGAACCTGTGACCTACAGAGAGTACATCACTTGATAGGCAATTCTGTCCTCTCTTCAATTTCAATGACTGAAAATCAGATTTTATAAATACACCATACATCAATAGGTGTGCTGTTAACTTTTTTCCTCGAATCTAGTGTTCTTAAAATGCATAGCCCAATTAGATCAATACTTAATACTCCAACTTGTATTAAATCACGTGTCCAAAATTTTATATAATAAAGCAGTACTTTCCTGAAACAGAAATGTGAAGTTCAGCCACCTTTAAGAGTAAACACATTACAAACACAGAACTCATTGAAAATGTATATTAGGTAGATCTTATTTATTTGGAATTGTAAATCTATCTTGCTCCTACTTTTGTTTATCTGTGTATTTGCTTCTTCTGCAGATGAGAATTCACAAAGAACACTAAATGTAACAATGTAAAAATGTAAAATGTAACTGCTTTTCACTCTTCTAACATGGTGGCTGCATTGAAAGCACTGCCTCCTATTTTGCTATGATGGCCCATGATGCTGTATGGCAGAGTAAGTTAAAACTTTCCATCAATGTTCCATCATATTTTGCTGGTATGTGATAAATGGCAGCAGTTGGACAAAATGGAATCTAACATGAAAGTGTGTAAAGAGCAAAGGGATGTCACTGAATTCCTCCATGCAGAAAAAAAATTGCAGTCATTAATGTTGAGGGACACTTCCTGAACATTTACGGAGATTACATTTGGATGTGTGGATGGTGTGATTCAAAAATGGTGATAGTGACATGAAAGGCAAGCCACATCTGAACAGCTTTGCCATTTTTTTATGAAAAAAACATGCAGGCTCTTGCTCAATGCTGGCAAAGATGCATACCAAGGGTGGTGACTATGCTGAAAAATGGTAGCTAAGAACTTGCTCTATCAAATCCTACTATTGTGCTCTTTGTATCTGTTATAGTCTCCATGGAAAGCAACATTACCTTCAGTGAGACATACATAATAGTTATGCATCAATCTCTTTGTAAAAGGGTTTCTTTAAATCACAAAAGCATATCATTTTTTTCAGTTTATGAATATACTGTATAAACTTAATGAGGGGGAAAAAGAAAACACACTTTCCTACAATTTCTTGTTAGACAACAGAAATATGCTACCACAGGCATGGATGTTCCCTAAAGGCAGACAATGATATGGACTTTTCTGATCTCCAGCTGCCTGATCCAAATATACACAGTGAGGTCGTTCTGACTCTTTCTCAGAGCAGGAAGGTATTCTATGCATGTTCCTCTTACAGTAGAAGCTGGGTGCAGATTAAGCTTCTCTTCTTTTATATACTGAATTACATAGATAGGTGTCCCTTTATTCTTTTTCTCTAAAATCTCTTACTCTGAGTTACACCTTTGAAAGAACCAAGAGGATTCTGTTACTTTTGCATATGTGGAAGTAATTCGGAGACTCTGGCAAAAGAATCAAGTGAACTGCAAATGTAATCTGCACACACTGCCAGTTCAAAAAACCTTTCAACTATGACTGTTAAAGGAATACATGTTTTAAAGACAGTACATTGTTGTTTAATCATAGATGTAAAATGTATACTAAAAACAAAAACAAACAAACAAAAAAAAAAAACAAACAAAAAAAAAAGAAAGAAACCATCCAAACTATAACAACTAAAAGAAACATCACTGCAACTATAACTCAGAGCAAGAAAATCTGAGTTGCTAAAAAAAATTGTATTAAGATGTTTACTATGTTCAAATAGATACATTTTATCCCAGCCCCAGAGTGAATATATGGTATCAATTGATGGTTTCAAAAGTTTAAAAATTGTTAGTTTTAGTGCAGTATGAAGTGTTCTGCTTACATTATGTCTGTTTTCGGTACCATCACTTACTGTTCCATTTACATCCATTGTCTTCGTAGTAAAAATGTATTGTGGCCTACCTATAAGCAAATACATTTGCCTTTTACATGTAGTGTATTTGATTAAGTTTTCTAATTGTAAAAAAAAAAAAAAAAAATCAGGTGAAAACAAGATTTTCTGTTTAGAGTTGTCTTCTGTGTAAGTATAATCAGAAGAATGCAAGACCTTAGTGCTGGAAGAGATAGAGCTAAATAATAGTAATTGGTACTGAGTATCACTTCAATGGGTACTTTTATGCCAAGAATGAAAATATCTGCTTTCAATAACATATCATGTTTCAAATTAAACTTCAAAGGGTAAATTTCTTTCAGATACAGCAATCTGCATCCATAACAGATACAACAGAATATAGCACGTCAGCTGATCTGATACTTATCATATAGACATATCATATACTTAATGAAATGACTAGGTTATTTTATAACACTGATCAAAAAAGATTAGTTAATACTATCACAGAACACTATTCCTTATGTGATGTATTTTAAGGATAATAATGCAGCTGTTACTCAATGCTACCTTCTAGGATGCTTCTCTTTTAATCATAATGCATTCTAGGAAGGAGAGAGAATTTGTAAAAACAAAATACCTGGTATTTGGTATTCATTCTCCTTTCATTGAATATTCTCTCTCTAAGCCATACAAACACAGAAGTAGTACAGAAGTACATTTGTTGCAGGTTTTCGTCAAACAATTGACTGTCAGTTTCATGAAGTAGTTTATGCAAAAAAAAGAAACAGACTGACATAATGACTGTGTAATGTGCTTTCATACAACATAGGCTTATTATTTACAGCGTATTTACCAATAAATAGAATCACAGAATCATAGAATTTCTCAGTTTGGAAGAGACCTTCAAGATCAAGTCCAACTGCAACCTAACCATACTACCCTAACAACCCACCACTAAATCATGTCCCTGAGCACCAAATCCAAATGGTTTTTAAGCACATTCAGGAATGGTGACTCAACCACCTCCTTGGGGAACCTATTCCAGTGCTTAAGAATCCTATCTGTAAACAAGTTTTTGTTTCTTTTGCCCTTCCTACTTTTCTCAGCCTGTTGAAAGTGTTGTAACTGTAGTACCACTCTGTAGTATACTGTTTATTGGGAGGTGAACCAATCAAGGCATTGCTTCCAATTAAGAACAATCTGACAGAAACAAGAGGGGAAAGGCTGAAGTGTTTAATTTTGTGCTGATACTGAAAAAAAAAAATACACTACCTGGCTTAATTAATTAACCTAGTTAATATAAATGTGTTGCACATTTTCTGTTCTGTTGATCACAGCTGAGTAAATTACCTCTTGATTTCAGCAATATCAGAAGCAAATGAAACTTAGCAGAATTATAGAATCATACCCAAATGAATCACTTAAAGGAATTTCTTTCAGAAGCAAGATGTAAATAAATGTACAAACAAAAAAGAAAATATTTTCCACACAGTAATAAAAAAACATGAAAAACACATTTTAAATTGAACTTTATGATGTTGTTTTGTGTCAGCTATAAACCCTGACACAATTACCCATAAAACTAAACTACAAAGTGTTTGTTATTTTTCAGCAATTGCTAGCAAATTAAAATTTTTGATAACTGCAGTTATACTGGATATTTTCTCCTATTGACGAAAAATAACACTGAACTATGATTTTTCTTTGAAGAAGAACAAAAATATTAGTTTAGTGACACAGTAAGAAGCTGGTTTTGCTTTTTCTTTTCCTATGTTCTGTGGTTCCTCGGTTTATTTAAATCCTTTGTATAAACACAAAGATCCCACTGAAAGAACTTGTCATGGCCTACACTGTCTTTTTCCCTAGTAATCTGTTCCTATTGCTGCCTTAGTTTCTTTGCAGTGAGAAACCTACTTTTATTATTGCTGTTTCCAATACCAAAAGACGACAAGTAGTGGGAATGTGAAGAAAACACAGCCAGAGGAAAGCTGTACTTGCTCTTCCTTCCAGGCTAGTGTAGCTAAGGCTTAAACCTGAGAATTTACATGAAGTCATGTTAATATCAGTAGAAGTATAGATATACACATGTACATGTCATATCAGGATATATGTCCTCCAAAGGTGGTTGCATATATGTTTATATAAATATAAATTATGCATGTCTATATATACACATGCATTTGTATATAGTGTATGCATTAGTGTATATAGTACATATATATTATACATATATAAATAATACATATATATCTATGGATAAGAACAGATTATAATGATAATATGTTTGTGTATAACTCAGAGAGGTAAGTAATTCCATCAAACTAACAGAAGTTATAAGAGATTAAAAGCTTTAAGCGTTCAAAGCTAAGAAAGGTGAAATGAAGTTTAGAACAGTGTTATCACATATTCACAGGAATATTGTCAATGTCGATAGTAATAAGAGTGAATTTCTTATCAAGGTTGTAGCCAACCAAAAGCAGTATTTAGTATATTTAATGTGAAGTTAAGGGAACATACTCTGAAAAATACCCAATTTTCTCTCTCTTTCCTAAAAGGGTTATTTTTAATTTTGTTTTGTCTTTGTTATTCTTCTGAAGATGGAACATAAAATGAGTGAAGACACTTCTACTGGGGTACTTTTCATTGAAATGAAAGACAAAGTATACAATATTTTACTGTTCAAAATCTTAGGTTCAATATAAAATATTTCTTTTTTTTTTTTTTTTCCCCCTCGTGTCCCCCTCCTCCTCCTCCCTCCGTTTTTTGCATCAAAGAAATCATGACTTTCGTCTCATCTTCTCACATATCTCTAGCTACATCCTCATCTTAACAAGTCTGGTACAATTGCCAAAAAAATTGAAGGATCTTGAAGGCTCTTGAGGGATCTGGAATTTTAAGTTTAGTTTTAAGTATTTCAGAAACAGATGATGAAATCACAAGTAAAACATATATATATATTTATTTAATGTCACTGAGATAGAAAAGACAGAATGTAACTTCATAGGAATTGTTAAAGATGTTCCATTAGTGAGTCCAAATGTTTGAAATTTAAAAGCTCAATACTACTTTGGAGGAAAAAAGAAAGTGGTAGGTGATGTTGTTGGGTTTCTTACCCATGCACAAGAAAACATCTAAGTTTGTAAAGTGTTCTTCAACCAAATTGTTTCTTTAATGCCTCTTGTAAATTCATGCTTCTTGGCCATTCAGACTTCCAAATTATATAGCTATCATAACATACTGGAAAGTCTGTAAAGGACAAAAAACAAATGGAAACCATAGCATTTTTATTTTTTCCCTTAATTGTAAAATTAACATAATCAAGAAAGTTCTATTTATATAGAAGTCTATAATCGCATAAAAATATGACTAGGTGTGTCTGCATTGAAATTTTGCTGTTTGCAAGCAACAAGTAAAAAAAAATTCTTTACAATGGATGATTTAAAATTTTTAATTTGGGGGAAACACAGACAAACAAAAAAAAACAACCCACAAAGCAAAATCATCCAATGATGCCAAATTGGCTAAATATTTGTTCACCTTCTTTGAGATTCTGTTTTGTTGGTTGGTTTCGCATAAGCAGAAGGGGTAGACAATGGGGAGCATGGGCTTATTGAGCAGAATGACCATTAGCTTAATAAATTACGTTACTGATCCAAATGGAAAAAATACACTACACATATGTAGCTCATTCCTAAATTTTTTTGCAGGCTTCTTTCCACCTTTTAAGATAAAACAACCTCAAACTCTGCTAGTAAATAAATACATAAATATTAGATGAAAATTATAATGGTCACATTGTAATTGTGATTTTCTGTGATCTTCTTAGACTAAATAGAGTGCAGAGTGCATTACTGTCAACCGGAAAATTGAAATTTCAAACTGGAATTTTAAAAGCTGGGAAGTTTTGTAATATATTTCCCAAGGCCATTAAAACAAAATTTTACCAGACCTACAAATAAGAATGTGTACTTATGTTCATATATACAATATTTAAGTGTTCATACGTATGCTTATATTGACTAATATGTTTGTAAAACATATTTCATTATCCATAATCAGAGAAAAATATTGATAATAATTTTCAAATAATACTCAGTTTAAATTGCATTCTATATTGTTATGCTTAATTTTAATGAAAAAAAGGATATTTATGTGATAAAAAATTTGCAACAAGTATTTTCAGCGTATCAGTCTTATAATCAGGAGTAACATACTCAAGAGAATTCAAGATATAAATACTTATAAAGCTTGTTTTATTGCAATACATCATCAGAATAAATTGTAAGTATTTTCTCTCATGGAAAACAATAGCAATGAGCCACAACTTGCTCTTTTCAGAGGTAAGAGTTAAATCAGAACTATCTACTGAAACGTAGTTAAGCAAAAGTAAAAATAGTTTAACTGGATCAGTGTATGAGGCTGAACTGTATGAGACCACATCTACTCTAGTTTTTACTTGGTAACTTAATAAATTTGAAAGGAAATTATAATCATTCAGTACTACTAAGGAGATGCAAGCTGGGTCAGCAGAACTATACCCTCTCTAGCAGTAATTGTTCTGCCGTGTCTGTTTACAATCTGTATGCCATTTGGACGACTTTTAACTTTCAGTTTAGGTTAATTCATTACTACTGTCTTTTATGTTTGAGTCAAACCAACTCAACAAAATAGCCATTAAAGAAAAGGAAGATTTCTTCTTGCATATGAAAAAAATTGCAAAAACAAACAAGTAGAGAAGTTGAGACTGATGAAAATAAATGGAGATGTTCTTTCTGAAGATATCTAAATTAAATTGTATATAAGCAACTTGTGCAAGTAGGAAATCTATCATCTGAAAGCCCTCAGCAGTTAAGAAATTTAGTTATTTCTTGAAAGAGAAAAGTTTTTCTTGAAGAATTTTTCTCAAAATTTTGTTTTCTTATCGTTTTGCTATATAACTGAACTTTGTAGTTATCTATGTGGTTGGTTACTGTATTACTTCATGCTTCATTGTACACTGCAAAATTGTAGTATTTAATGAATGTTTTTGTTCCTTAAAGTTACAAAATACTTTTCTTTTTATTCTTGCATTTTCTATTTGGATTTTGACAATTCTGGCTAAAGTTAGTAGCTATAATATACCTTATCATATAACATAATGAAAAACAATTATAAAGGAATATATATTGCAATGAAGTTTACAGCATATATTTAGGATTCCTCTTGAGCTCAAACACCTTTATTTGATTTTAATTCTTCATAATAGTTTAATAAAATACCATAAGAACACCTAAGAAAGTACAGAAAATATCCGATCACATTACTATAATGTAATTTGATTTAACAGGAAGTAAAATTTATGGTATTTGAAAATCAAAGTCATAGTTACGTAGAACATCTATCATGTAATAGCTTATACCAGTAACATATACTGGATTTATTATTTTTTAATATTGTTTCCCAAGAAAAGTAGATTTTCAGTCCATGAATTATATCTTAGGTCAAGATCACCAAGTGCCATAAAAGGATTAACAGGAACTACTGAACAGATAGATCATTAATTATAGAGGAAAATGTGATTTCTTTAAAAGTTATTTTTTCTTTCAGACAATAATCATTACCACAAGATAGACAGGACTGATTTACTTGTTTTCCGGGAAAGGTGGCAGATTTAATATGGGATGAGATTTTAAGACAACTTTAATTAATGCAGTTAGCTGATTATCACTTAATCATTAGAGATGTAAACTAAAACTCACGCATATAAACATTTTTCAAAAAGCAAGAAAACAAGATAGAACAAAGGAAATAAGAAATACAGATCCATAACAGGTAACGGTATGAAGTTTATTTTTCCATTTCAAAAGGGATAACATTCAGTTCATATTCAGATTGCATGCATAGGATGCTGTTTTTGTATGCTGCCTTCCGTACAATCAATGAATATACAGATGTCACAGTACAGTAGAGAGTTTGTCTACATAGTCGTTACACCAAAGTAGGACATAGAAAAGATAGGTACACTCACCCATATCCTGGGCTTGCTTGAGAAACTCCGGTGGAAGAGATCTCCAGAGAGGATCCTTCCTCACTGGTAGTCAGCTCTTAAAGGGTCTAGGAGAGGTGGAGCCAGGCTCCACCCCTTCCGGCAGCACAGGTGAATTGCCTTCACCTGTGCTCCGTGGCTGACTCATTGCTCACCTCAGGTGATCAATCAGAGGTTCAGGCCATGATTCAGCAGTTCCCATATACCTTCTTTTAGTTTAAAACTATTTCCCCTCCCCACCCCCCATCTAAGTACTATCAGATCGTGTAAAGTCAGCCTCCCCTTGGAAGGTCATAATAAGATCTTCCTAAAGCTTTCTCTTTTGAGGGATGAACAAATTCAGCTTCATCAGTCTTTCTAGAGTGCCCCATCCCTCCTCTAGATCTGTTCTAACAGTTTCACAACTTTCTTGTGCAAGGTACCTCAGATCTGGATACAGTTCTTAGGTGGGGCCTTGCAACAGCAGAGAAGATGGGGACAATCCCCTCCCTCATGCAGTTGCCCATCCCTCTTCTGATGCTGCTCAAAATACAATTGCCCTTATGGGTACAAGCACATTCTGTTGGCTCATGACTAGCTTTTTGTCTGTTAGGACCCCCTACTCCTTCTCCTCAGGGCCGTTATCAAGTTCTCCTCCCACTGGGACTGATGAACCCAAATGCAGCACCTGGCACTTGGCCACATTGAATCTCATTAGATTCATATGGGCCCACTTCCTAAGTCTGTCCATGTCCCTTTGGATGTAATCTCTTCCTTCTTTCATATCAATTATCAATTGCGCCAAGTGTCATCTGTAACCTCAGTGGGGATGCACTTGATCCCACCATCTCAACCTATTGCAACACTTTTCTGTTAGAATGTAGGACAAGGAGTGTGGATTTCAAATCCCTGTGGCATGAAAAATAAATAAATAAATAAATGTAATTCCACTTTTTCAAGTTTAAAACATCAGCCATGGTACTTGGATTTTAACAGCACTGTACTCACACAAGTTCTACACAAGAACAGGCTCAGATTACACTCCCTGAAGGCAGGGAGTAGAACAGACGAGGGACCAGCTACTTTGACAGTTTTTATGAGATTTTGCATAAATAATAAATGTCCATATTCTCTATGCAGTTCTGGATGTAGTGTTCTGTAGTGTTCTGCAGAAACATTTACACTCATCCTTAGCATGAAACATCTAGAAATTGATGGGACTCCATAGATCAAAGAAGTTTTGTGGCTTTTAAAAACTAGTGGATCACTGATTTCAGCTGAGTAAGAGCTCTGAGTTTTGTGTTTGGGCTTCTGTCGTGGTCTTTGGAGCTGAATTACTGTGTATCTAACACAGAAAGTTAGATTCCTAAATATCAAAGAAAGGTTAGCAAGGAGTATCCTATCAAGTAAATCAGCAGGAATCAGTTTGAATATGAAAATAATTTATCTGTTTGACAATAATAGCTCCTCTATGTTAGTTCCAGACTTCTTCTGACCAGAATTTACTAGAAAATTATACATTTCTTTAAAGACCTAATGTCATAGATTCAAATAATTTCTAAGGAACATGACATGAACTTCCAGATCATGGACACATTATTACAGATGATCAAGGAAAATAGCAATATTTTTAAAAGTATTCATTAAAAACAAACAAACAAGCAAAAAACAACAACAAAAAACCTTATATAGACAGCATAATTGTATTTGTGTGAAGGATTATTAAACAAAATAAAGAAATAAATAAAAGAAATAAAGATCAAAATAAAAGAACAAAAATGATGTTTAACTATCATAAAATTTCTTCTTAATTGAGATTGAAATGGAACATTCTGTACTGCTCATAAATAATTCTCTACTATTCTCTAAATAATTTTCTCATAAAAAAGTCTCTACTACACATGGCAGGCTAAATTTGTCATTAACTTTAAATTATTTTATGTGTTATACCACAATTACTGATTTAGTTCAGCTCAGTTGAAACACTATTTTCTTTTTTCTGATTACTTGATAAATTTTACAAAGACTGTATCTTTAGCAATCTTTATTCTAATTATATTTAATATAAATTTTATTCAAAGAATGTGGATTTCTTTTTTTTTATAGAAGATTTAATTGATTTTTTCTTGATAATTATAATAATTATCTATTTGAGTTAAATGCCAGTTATGGGTGTTATAAAAGATTCTTTAGTAGTTTACTAGTCAGTGGCTAAAAAGATTGCAAGCTTTCCTTCAGAACTTAATATCATTTTGGTTTTGAGAAAGAAATTTGCATTGTAAAATGAAGAAGAAATTTCTCAGGTATCTCTTGGATACCTCTTATATGTTGTATTTAAATAAATATTGAAACCGCCTTGTAACCAATTCTCTTTGTGAAGCCATGCTGGTTATCTGTGTTTTCCTCCGTGTTAAACTGTGAGACTGGCAATGTCTTATATGTATACTCCACGTGTGGAGTTCCTGTTTGTCTACTGCCTACATGATCAGTCTTGAGAATCCCAAGTTTGGCAGTGCTGGTGCAGCCTTACTCCCTCATTGCGCTGTCAGTTTTCACAGATCATAGCTTTTCTTTTACAGCTATGTAGAGAAATAATCACTATTTTATTTCTTAGATCTAAAGAATGGAATTTAATAATTTTTATCTTCTTTTCTGCATGTGTGTACATATCTTAAGGTATAATTTGACTAGGAAATTAGAAATGCTAACTAGAAAAAATCTTGGAGACACACACAGAAATCCATAACTAAAATAACAACAGCTATTAACACAACCTAGTGATTAATAGAAAAGGAATAGCTACCAAACATTTCCCTCCGATTATGTACTAATATTGACAGAAAATATTGACTCTTCTAAAAAATGTAGGTTGTTTCATAATAAGGTTCTAAAATTCTTGTCTTCAGTGATAACTTACAGATGGAAACACCAGCTATCAACTGTTTTGGTAAGAGTAACATAAGAACTTTCTTTGAACAACTTGTGGAAGACCTAGCAAACACACTGATTGCCCTGCTCATACACACGAGGCTATGTGAGAACTACCAAGATTCTACATACTAGAGTGAACCACTAGCCTGATCACAGAGAGTTCTTTACCAAATAAATGAAAAAAATCTCACAGACAAAACTATTAATTTGCAATTTCAAAGAAGGTCTAGGTTTGTGAATCTGCTGAATCTCTGAGACTAACAACCAAGAATAACAGTACGTTATATATCTGTGGTCATGGAGTTGTTGGAACAGGTCCAGAGGAGGGCCATGAAGATGATCAAAGGGCTAGAGCACCTCCCTTGTGAGGACAGGCTGAAAAAGTTGGGACTCTTCAGCCTGGAGAAGAGAAGGCTCTGAGGAGACCTTATAGAGCCTTTCAGTACCTGAAGGGGGCCTTCATAAAAGTTGAGGAGGGACTTTTATAAGGGCAGGTAGTGACAGCACAAGGGGAAGTGGTTTTAAACTGGAAGAGGGTAGATTTAGACTAGATATGAGAAAGAAATTCTTTACTGTGAGGGTGATGAGACGCTGAAACAGACTGTCCAGCGAGGTTGTGTATGTTGTGTATGTCCCCTCCCTGGAAATATTCAAGGTCAGGCTGGATGGGGCTTTCATCAGTCTGGTCTAGTGGGAGGCTTCCCTCCCTGTCTATAGCAAAGGGGTTGAAACTAGATGATCTTAAAGACCCCTTCCTACCCAAACCATTCTATCATTTTATGTTTCTATGATTTCATGATTCTATGATTCTATGATGATATTAGATCCGAAGTATGTACATTTATATATACCCATGTATTTTTATTTATAATTATCTTCAGCTAGCAAGAACTGTGCTCTGCTCTAGTTTAGACAAGTACATTCAATTACTTCATAGCGAGGTGTTAAATGATGATCACTCACTAAAAAAAAAAAAAAAAAAAAAAAANTTTTTTTTTTTTTTTTTTTTTTTTTCCAGATAGAATAATATTTCTAAATTTTACTTCCAGCAAAGACATTTAAAAGAGTTTCCATATTTCTATTAATTTTATGTCTTAAAAGAATATTATAATCTTATCTCGGTAATGGGATCCTGAGTTAACTGATCAAAGTTTGTATACTTTATATTTATTTCTCTATTTTTCAATGAACCATTGCCAGACTTTAGCAATCCTCAATTTCTGGATTAAAACAAGTCTATTATTGTTGTAATATGCTGCGGAAACATGATAAAAAGGTAATACAAATCAATTTATATATTTTTTACATTTCATGTCTGTGGTCTCTACAGAAAACAAATTTTAAATCAAATACCTACTGAACATATTTAAACAGTAGTAAAGTCTACTGTACCTAGATTATGCCTTATTGCTCATGCTAGCAGAGTGCTGTAATAAAATATAAATCTGATTAATCTCATTAGTTGGTAGTCTTTCTAACTGCAGGGAATATGGATGTGGAAAAAAAGAAAATAATTCTGAAATTTGAAACTACCTTTGTAGTCAGTAGCGGAACGAAATATAATGTGGAATGTACTTGTATTTTCTAAGATATTTATATGAAGTGGGATTGGAAAACAGAGGCAGAAGATTGAAAACAAGCAATAAGGAAAATGTGATTGATACAGTACAATTGAGTCTGTATTGTGGAACAAGTCTGAAACATCCTCATAAAACTGAATGAATGTAAGTCCATGGGGCCAGATGATATCCATCCTAAGGTTCTGAAGGAGGATGCTGGTGTGGTTGCCGAGCCAACCATATTTGAAAAATCATGGCTGTCTGATGAAGTCCCTAGTGATTGGGAAAAGGGAAACATTACTCCATTTTTAAGAAAGCGAGAAAGGATGATCTGGTGAACTACAGGCCAGTGAGTCTCACCTCTGTGCCTGGGAAGATCATGGAGCAAATCCTACTAGAAGCTATGTTAAAGCACATACAAGACAAAAAGGTGATTTGAGACAGCCAGCACGGCTTCACCAATGGCAGATCTTTCCTGACCAATCTGGTGGCCATGTATGATCGAGTGGTTGCATCAGTGGACAGGGGAAGAGCGATGGAGGTCATCTATCTGGACTTCTGCAAAGCCTTTGACAAGGTCCCTCACTACATCTGTAAGAGATTATTATTTTGCATCATCATTGTCTCAAAGGACACAGACGAACAAGTTCAGGCAAGTCCTGGTCAGGGGTTGAGAAATCTTTTGTCTGGAGAAGTTTGATGGACAAGTCCTGGGCAAGGATTGTGAAATCTTTTGTCCGAGGGTCACAGATGGACAAGGCTGGGGGCAACGAGAGAGAGAGAGATAAGCTGCAGCTTAATAGCTATGAAGTGGTCTTTTGTGTGGACTTATCTCAAGAAAGATGGCCATCTCAGGAAGTACTCGCATGACTCTTGCTCAAGTGCCCAGGGATGTCACATAGGCAGGAGAAGAAGTAGGATAAAAGAGGAATCGAAAACCATGAGGATAGGTTTCTGTGATCAGATTCCTCACTACGGAATGCCTGCATACTGACGGACTCTCCTGGGCCTGCTACCTGAGTCCTGCTGCTTCCCCTCCTGGACTGGCTCTGCGACTTCTTCCTGCTGCCTGCTTGCTGCCCAAGGCCTTCCACGCTGCTGCTTCTGCCTCGGACCTTCGGAATGTCGTGCAGCGGGACCACTGCTGGATCCTGGTGGTAACTATCCCCGCTTTACGGCATTCTTGCTTTTTTCCTATCTTTTCTATCACCCTCCTTCCCTTCCCCGTCCCCCTAATTAGGATTTATAATAAACTAGTTGGACTAACATATGAACCGTTGTTTCTTAATCTCACACCGGGTATATAGATATTAAAAGAACCTCATCTCCCTCCTATAAATTGGAGCGAGACAACATCCTTCTCTCTAAATTGGAGAGGTATAAATTTGATGGATGGACTGTTCGGTGGATTAGGAATTGGTTGGCTGGTTGCAGCCAAAGTGTTGTGATTAATGATTCTGTGTCAGGGTGGAGGCCGGTCACAAGCAGTGCTCCTCAGGGGTTGGGCTTGGGACCAGTGCTCTTCAACATCTTTATCAATGACATAAATGATAGCATCAAGTGCACCCTCAGTAAGTTTGCAGATGATACCAAGCTGAGCAGTGTGGTTGATACACTAGAGGGAAGGGAAGCCATCTAGAGAGAATTGGTCAGGCGGGAGAAGTGGGCCCATGTTAACCTAATGAGGTTCAGAAAGGCCAAGTGCAAGGTGTTGCTCTTGAGCCAGGGCAATCCCGGGTCTTTATGAAACTGGGGGAAGAACCCCTTGAGAGTAGCTCTGTGGACAAGATCTTGAGGGTCAGGTAGAGGAGAAGCTGGACATGAGACAGCAGTGTGCACTTGCAGCCCAGAATGCCAACTATATCCTGGGCTGCATTAGAAGAGGAATGGCCAGCAGGGAAAGGGAGTTGATTGTCCCCCTCTACTTGGCTCCTGTGTGGCCCCATCTGGAGCACTGCAGCCAGGCCTAGAGCCCTCAGTACAAGAAAGATGCAGAGGTCTTGGAACGGGTCCACAAGAGGTCCACTAAGACGATCAGAGAGCTGGAGCACCTCTCTTATGAAGGTTGAGGGAAATGGGATTGTTTAGCTTGGAGAAGAGAAGGCTCCAGGGAAACCTCATTGTGGCCTTCCAGTATTTGAAGGGAGCAGATAAACAGGAGGGGCAACAGCTGTTTACAAGGGTGGATAGTGATAGGACAAGGGGGAATGGTTTTAATCTGAGACAGGGAAGTTTATATAAGATATTAGGAGAAAGTTTTTTCACTCAGAGGGTGGTGACACACTGGAACAGGTTACCCAAGGAAATTGTGGATGCCACATTCCTGGAGGCATTCAAGGCCAGGCTGGATATGGCTCAGCAGCAGGATTGAAACTAGGTGATCTTTGAGTTCCTTTTCAACCCAGGCCATTCTATGATTCTATGAATCTATGAATTCAATGGGTTAAATTACATTAAAAAATATTGATCATGTGGTTCATAAAAAAATAGATAGAGCATGCATATATGTCCATTATTTTTAAGTCAGTTGTCCATGTAGATTTGACCAAAAGATATTGGTATCTATTTAGTGAACTGGCTGAAATCTCAGTAAGCAGGTGTTCTTTTAAACATTAAAAGCAAAAGAAATGCCACGATCCTATATTCCACAAACTATTCTGAAAAAATACTGGAAAAATAAAACTTAGTCATAAAACAAATATTTTAAAACCTGAGTATAATTTGCCTCTTAAATATTCTATCTTAGCTTCCATATTAAAAATAAAATAAAAACCCATGCCATATGCTCACATAGCAGTATAAATGTCATTTGTAGTCAAGTTGATTTTCTATTTTATTTATATACAAGAACATGGTAATATTTCTGCATTTTAAGAAACAGATTAGCTCCACTAATGGAACTCTTTAAACATAAAGTTATTAATTTGACTAAAAGTTCATCCAAGTATGTTAGCATTTTTCTTATTGTATATATTTAACTCACAATGGAGTGTTTCATTGTTTTGTAAAGTCCCTAAAGGGGAATTTTATTTCCTTTGTATCTAAGGAAATTGTGATCATCATAAAAATAATTTCCACCATTTCTGAAAAATATGAAATCTTGACCTTCTTCCCAAGAACAACATACAACTTTATGTAACCAAGGATAATAGGAAACAAACTCCATCGTAATTCAAGTTCTCAGGGGAACCTGCTTACTACTTGGCAGCTGTTTGATTTGCAATTCTTTGATATGGGGGCCTCTTATCTTGTTGATAATTCACACATTATTTCCCTTTCTTAGCAACAAATATTTAATCTCAGGAGTAGCCCTGGATGAAAACAAAAATAAAGTGTCCCTTTTGTTCCTCTTTCCTTATTCCTCTCCACACCCTCCCACCCCCACACCACCACCACACACCTTGTACTTTGAATTTCAGTTTTTGATTACTACTACTGAGTTGATCTCAGTCAGTTTATATTTGATCATAATAACATAAATCAGAGTATTTTCTTGAAAATACATTGAAATAGATGTTATATTATACACTTTGGAACTTAAAGTTGTCCCACTGAATGTCATTTATAATTTCCTATGTTTTGTGCTGTTTCAGAAGTGCACAGTCCTATGGATAGCAGATCTGACTGTTGCATCTTGAAAGTACAGTATGGTTGTTGAAGGTTGCTGGATACATTCTAACTCATGCTTAGAAAGTGCATCCCATGTTGCAAGGGAACCAAATTAAGACACAAATTTTCTTCTTCCTATTTATGGAACTGACTTTTGGTAACTGCTGACATCCATACAATTTTTTTTTTTTTTTTCTTTTTTTTTCTGTCTTTTCACATGAGTCGGAACAAAAAGTGTATTTGCTATTTAATGTATTAACTTCCTTTCCTAACATGTACCTTTACAGCTGTAGCAAGAATAATTAAAGTAATTGAATAGTTCAGTCCTTGCTATTGTAGAATGGAGTTGTTGAAGAAGTGCTAGATTATTATTATTTTTTTTTAATATATATACCACTTTTTCCCATTTTTCCTTTTCCTTTTTGCTTCCCTTTCTCTTCCCCTTTACTTTTCCTTTTCCCTTTCCCTTTCCTTTTCCTTTTCCCTTTCCCTTTCCCTTTCTCTTTCCCTTTCTTTTTCCCTTTCCCTTTCCCTTTCCCTTTCTTTTTCCCTTTCCCTTTCCCTTTCCCTTTCCCTTTCCCTTTCCCTTTCCCTTTCCCTTTCCCTTTCTCTTTCTCTTTCCCTTTCTTTTTCCCTTTCCCTTTCTTTTTCCCTTTCCCTTTCCCTTTCCCTTTCCCTTTCCCTTTCCCTTTCCCTTTCTCTTTCTCTTTCCCTTTCTCTCTCTCTCTCTCTCTCTCTCTCTCTCTTTCTGTTAACTTTTCTTTATTCTTTTTCCCTTTTTCTTGCTAGCATACAGCAGCTATTTAAAAACTAGTAATAAACTTGGAAAATATTCATGCAGGAAATATAAAATGTAAGTTTGGTATATTTCACTGTACATCCTGGGAATCATCTGATCTTCAAAAACTTAGTTACCTGACAGAAGTTCCTTAACACATACATAGTGTTTTTTAAAAAAAGAAATTAAAATACATTAGGAAATTAAGAAATTAAAACATTCATTTGTTTTACTCCCTTGTATCTTACTCTTCACATCACAGTATCCAAATGTAAAACTTCTATGGAAACTTACATTATTTTTATAATTAGGTAAGAATGAGCTTTTCCCCCTTCCTACTTACCATTCCCCAACTACTTATCTTGTAATCCACATCATACAGATGCATATTTTCAGATTCCCCTATTATATGGTTGAAGAAGTGCATTTGATACTTAATGAATCAATGACAAATGTTGAAATATAACTATAGCAATGATGCAAGAAGAACAAACTATAAATAGAGTGGCAATATTATAGAAGTCATTTATGGAGCAGGAAAAAACAGGAAATATAGGAATTCAGAGACATTTTAAAAGCAAGAATTCTACCCATTTTTGCTTCAAATTCAGTAAAACCATAAATCTCAGAATAAAACAAAAGAAAACAATATCAAAACTTGAATCTTGATCTGATTTTATGGCTTCAAGACCAAACAAGCAAATAACAAAAATAATAATAACAATAACAATAACAATAATAATAATAATAATAATAATAAAATCAGAACCAAAATCAAATAAAATTACATACATAAATAGAGCTTCAGTGTTTACTAGCTGTTAGCTTAAATATGTTTATTCTGTCAAGTTTCTCAACAGAGAAAAATCCAGGTATGTATGCATTGTTACTTGCATCAGAAGAGAAATAAATTAGTTTTAAAATGTTAGGAATTATGTCAGTATTATTTTTGAGGTAACAAATGCATGCACACACACATAAATATGTATTTAATCTAGTGGAATATCATAAAATATCATCATAACAATAGAGCCATCTCTTAACAAGGGAGTTCTACCTACATATTCAAGCAATTAAACCAGTCCTTTCATTTCTTCAACAAAGACAGCCCTAGACTTCAACATTTGCATTTTTTTTTCATATCCACACCAATAATTTTTGAAGTGAAGGAGGAACCATCATGTCACAGATGGGAAAAATCAAACTTAGCCACTCTATTTTGTATCTTGTGTAAATACAAAGATGAAACAGATGCTTATTAATTAAGTGTAGGCAGGCGATGACAAGGCACAATGGCACATTGCACCAGCTGTGAAGACTTCAGACAGCTTTTTTTACACCCCCCCCCCCCCCCCCCCCCCCCCCNTTTTTTTTCCCCCCCCCCCCCCCCCCCAGTCCATTTTCATATTACTGAGAAAACATTCTGAGTGTCAGAAAAGGTGTCAAAATAAAATGATAGAAAGAAATAAGAATTCATCACTACTATAAGCTTCAAAAATTTTCAGTCTTTTACATCACAATCTTACCTCCAGGTGAGAGAGGAAGAAAGAAAAAATAAAGAAGTTCTCTATATATTCCTGATACCTTGCTAGGATTCATTGACACTTTTCTTTACAAAACATTTCAGATATTAAATATTCTTCATAATAAGGTTGATTGCATGTACATATTTCCATTAACTGCAGTTAAAATTGCGCAGCAAAGCAAAACTGCATACAATTAATGTTAAAAATCTTTTCTGCAATTAATGGTAACACATATACTGTATCAAGAAAGAAAAAATAATAATAAAATATATATATATAATATCATATAGAGGCTTATGCAGAATTACCTAATTTACTACTTAGCTCAGTTGCTACCTGTTTTTTTGTTGTTGTTTGTTTTTGTTTTTGTTTTTGTTTTCTGAAATTTTAAAGGCTCATTGAACGTACTTTTATTGGGTTTGGACATTTAACCAAATGAGCTTAAATTCTATTTTAAATGTACAGTGGAATTTGTTTAATTAATACTCCCTAAAGAAAATAAAAATTTCAATTAAATAATCATTTTGATTAGTAGAGATTCTTAAATGTGCATGGACTTTTTGTAAGTAATTATTATTTATTCTTTAAAACATGCATATTAAGTTGAAGTGTTAATATTTTCTTTCTCAGTAAATGGTCAGTTAACCATTTTGAATCATGCTTGTTCTAATTTCCTAAAACTGTACTTGTGAATTCAAAACAAAAGAAGTTTCATTAAAAGTAGGAGCTGATTTGCTAATTCTAGGGGTAGTCTCTTTTCTGACTTGTTAATTGATAAGCTCCTGTGTTCTATGTAAGAAACTTAGATTCAGTTGCCTTCCTTGACTATTCTTCTGCACCAGTTCCTGAACCTATAGTGTCCACTTTCTAAGAAAGCATTTACCCTTGAGGTATCTTTGAGGCTGACTGCTCTGAATCAATCCCATCAATTTAAATAATCGCATCAATTTAAATAAAAATTAAACCTATGTTTCTTTTGTATGGGGTTTCCAAATTAAGTATCTCAGGTAAACAAACAAACAAACAAACAAACAAAAACAACAACAAAAAAAACATTACTGAACCATGGAAAATCATGAAAGAAAATACATATTCAGCGAGCATATGTATGTCTTCAATAGATTTATGGAGAGATACGACACTCAAAAATTTTAAGTTGATGTCACACTGAAGTGGCATCTGATTTTTCAAGCTCTTTGTCACTAAGCTTTGACATATTTTGAAATGGAGCATTTTTAATGTTTGCATTTCAGCAAGCTCCATGTTGTGGGATAAAGTCATTGTCTTAATAATGAGTGGAAAAGTTCAGCAGTAACTTGAGCCAGACGTGAACACACAGAAGGCACGTGGCTCCTATATGTGATCAGTTGTTGTTGCATGGGTATAAAAGGTTGTAAGCATCTACAATAAATGTCCTTTGTTCTGCACCAGCAAGGGAGTCTGCACTGCTCTCGCCGCACGGGCAAGGGAGCTCAGAGCTCTCTTGCCAAACCACGTTACGTTATTTATTTATGTAAAATACACAAAAATATCAAGTTGTAAGTTTAAGAGCATAGCCTCTCAGAGTATCCAGTAGGATCTTCTCCTACTTTAACAGAACAACATCCAATTTTATTTACCTTTTTTTTCCCTAATTTGGTACTTAATTTATTAACCAGATTTTCATGTTATCAGCTGCTATACTTAGTGGGAGCTGTTGCATTCCAGTGTATCATGTCTTCAGACTAAAATTCAAAAAAGAAAATTGTTAAAGCACTAATTAAATAAGTAAGTGAATATTTGAAAATATCGATTCTCAGAAATTAAAAAAAAAAAAAAAACTTTTAAAAACACAATGAATCTTGCAACATATGTATATATATTTCTTTTAGATAAAACTGATGAGTTCCTAAATCAGTATTATGAGGAGAAAATATCCTATTGATTTGTTCTTAAGATTTAGTTTTTACTCGAGAAAGGTTATCATCAGCTTTTGCAGGAGAAAAGGAAATTAAAAATATCATAATTTGGCTAAACATGGATCTTTCCAGATCTTTACTATTTGCTTGGGTCTTTGGCATTTCTTAGATTCTTGCAGATAGTGACTTCAAGTGAAGTATTTAAAGTTCAGCTATATAAATGATTTAAATATAGCATTGTTTATTTCACTTATACTCTATTTTACACAAGCAGGCACTCTGAGATAAGAAGAATTTAAGAATTCTTTAGCTGGAGTATTAAGTTCAGTACAATTCCACTTGTATTTAAACATAAATGCTTTAAAAAGTACTGCATGCCTAGAACACTAATTTTGAGATTCTCAAAAGACAAGATCCAATAGCTTGCATTAATAAATTATGAACTAGAAACTGAATTGATTTTTCAAAGTCTTAAGTGCTTAAGGAACTTAAGACATTTTTCAATACAGCACACAGGCATAACATGATATATTTTCAGAAATATCTAGAAGGGCAGATATATTTCAAAATGTTGTGTCTCTACTGCTAACTGAATGAGAAGTTGCTTTGTATAGTAAGTGCACATACAGAATCAGAAAAAAATAAGGCACAACGTACAAATTATTCTTTTGGAAAATGATTTATTAGTCTGCCATTGAAATAGCACTTTTAAAAATCTTATGCATTGTGATGTTTAACTAATGAAATCTAATGGGAAAAAATAATTAACATTTTCATTAAGAAAATAATGTTTTGTATTTAAGTCCTTTTTTTTTTTTTTTTTTTTNAAAAAAAAAAAAAAAAAAAAATTTTTTTTTTTTTTTTTTTTTTTTTTTTTTTTGTAATAAATGTTCTTCACAGTTCAAAAATTCTCAACCCCCCAAAATATAAATTTAATATGTATTATTGTTTTTATATAAGATTATACTTATCTTGTCTCAGTTTTGTTTTTATGATGAAATATAGAAATGATCTAAGTAAAACATCAGATTAGAAATCCCTGAACCTTGAACTTTCCAGTGCTCATAATAATTGCAGTAGCAATTATTTTCAGTTTTTTTTTTTTCTCTGAGAGAGAAAAATCCTGTCAACTCAGCTTCTGAGTTAAGGCATTCTTACATGCTGTGAAAGAAAATGGGATTGTGTAAGAGAATTCTTTCGAAAAATGTTCACAGGCTTGACCTACTGGATGAAGACTGACACTGTTATATATAATATATATTTATATTTGTTATATATTATATATATATATATAAATGTTCATGTCTGCTGGAAGGGCAGTCTAGGAGATTTCTGGGACATTTTGGAAATTATTTACTTGTGGACAGAAACCACAAACTGACAAGGAGGTGCCAGTTGGACCTGGTCTTCACAGGCAAGAAAGAATGAATGGAAGATGATAAGGTTGGTGTAGGCCTTGACTGCAGTAACCATCACAGCGCAGAATGCAGGATTCTGAGAGGAGTGAGAAAAACTGTAAAATTACATCCCTTGTACTCTCAAAAAAAAAGATTTTGTTCTGGCCAGGATTTCATCGGGAGGCTGCCAAAGATGATGGGAAGAGCTGGTTCACCTTCTTGTGCTCCTTAGATTGCAAGAATTGTCCTTTCTAAAGTTCAGGAAAAGAAAGAAAGAAAGAAAAAAAAAGTGGCAAAAAAAGCATAGAAAAAAGCTATGAGTGCCAAACCGAGATGTAGCCAAAAGGAGCTCAGAAGGTAAAGAGCAACGAAGATGGTTTCTTTCTATTATATATATGGTGAAATGAAGTATAAGGGAATCTCTGATCTACTGCTCAGTGGGGAAAGTAATTTAATGGCAGTAATATTTTTTTGCCTCAGTCTTTTTTAGGAAAGTTTGCAGTCCTCAGTTCTGCCAGCTCCTTGAGCCACTAAGCAGGTGATTGAGTTGTGAAGCAGTACCTAAAGAGGAGGATTGAGAATGACCACACAGGATACATTAAAATATGGTGGGAGAGATTCATCACCCTACATCGTTTTTGAAAGGTTACAATAATCAGGCAGATACTGATGACTGAGAAAAGAGAAACTTCACGCCAAAAAAGGGCAAGAAAGAGGATTTCAAGAAACTATATCATATCTTTCTTACTTCAGTTTCTGGAATAAGATGGATCAAATCATCCTGCAAGTCCTTACTGAGCACACAAAAGACAAGAGACCGATTGGTTTTCTCAAAGGCAGCATTAACATCAGAAAAAAAGAGAGAAAAACAAACAAACAAACAAACAAACAAAACAATTTGTTGATGAACGTGACAGAATTGTTAAAAATCTTCTGTTCATTTTACTCACTTTTATTTTCTTTCTGACTTTACACTAACCAGGATAATGTGATACTCTCTGAAACTTGATGTATGTCATTGAAATAGAAAGAGAACATGTATTTCTGGGAAAAACAACAACAACAACAAAACCTTCATACTGATTTGAGCAACTAAATATAAAAATAGAATAAAATACTTATTTTCTTTTAACATTATTATTATTATTATTATTATCATCATCATCATTTTGCCAATGCAGTATCTGTAGTTTTACTTTATCCAGATTTTATACAGATTTTGAAATAAAGTTGAAATTTCAGTTTAATCAGGATATTTATTAAACCAGAGGAGAAAAATGTCTTCAGAAGAAACATTATTAAGGCAGATTACTATCTCAGAATTTACAAACATTTTTCCTTTGTATCTTTGGAGAGAATCTATATTTTTTTGGAAATAAGCCTTCTGTAAGAAATGGAACAGCAGTACAGCAAAAGATAACCAAAAGCAAGTTCTTTGAAAAGACCACTAATTTCAGCCATAATGGATTGCTAAGAAGTGATCTTTGGAAATATAAGTCTTCCAGTTCACTATTCCATGTCCACTGCTAAAACAGCCTCAAGAAACTGTCTCTAGAATTATATAGATGAGTTTGGTCCATGTTAGATTACTTGGGTGCAGTTTATTTACAGATTACGTATTGTCAATGAACTTTTCTAAGGCACTTAAGGCCAAAATAAGATAACATTCCTGGACTACATAGAATCATAGAATCATTTGGGTAGGAAGGGACCTTTAAGATCATCTAGTTCCAACCGCTTTGCTATAGGGATGGAAGTCTCTCTCTAGACCAAATCGGTCAAAGCCCCATCCAGTCTGACCTTGAATGTTTCCAGGGAAGGGGCATTAGCAGTGTCGCTGGGCAACCTGTTTCAGTGTCTCAACATCCTCACAGTGAAGAATTTCTTTCTAATATCTAGTCCAAATCTACCTCATCCAATTCAAAATCATTTCCCCTTGTCCTGTTGCTACCTACCCTTACAAAAGTCCCTTCCCAGCTTTTCCTGTATGTCCCCTTAAAATAGTGAAAGGCTATCTTGAAGCCTTTCTTTCTATTTGCTCCTTGGAGCATTCTCTTCTCCAGGCTGAAGAGCCCGAACTCTCTCAGACTGACCCCAGAGTGGAGCTATTCCAGCCCTCTGATCATCTTCCTGGCCCTCCTCTGGACCTGCTCCAACAGCTTAGTAACCTTCTTTTGTTGGGGGCTCCAGAACTGGAGGCAGTATTCCACGTGGGGTCTCACAAGAGAAATATGGATGGGTAGAATCACCTCCTTTGACCTGCTGGTCACACTTCTCTTGCAGCAAGCCAGGATATGGTTGATTTCCTAGGCTTCACGTGCACATTATTGGCTCATGTTGAGTTTTTCATCAACTGACACCCCCATATCATTCTCCTTAGGGCTGCTCTCACAGACTGAATCACAGAATCACAAAATGGCCAGGGTTGGAAGGAACCTCAAGAATCTCCAACCCCCCTGCCACATGCAGGGCCACCAACCTCCCTATTTAATACTAAAGCAGGCTGCCCAGGGCCCCACCCAACCTGGCCTTGAACACCTCCAGGGACGGGACATCCACAATCTCTCCTGGCAGCCTGTACCAGCACCTCACCACTCTCATAGTAAAGAACTTCCCCCTGACATCCAGCCTAAATCTTCCCTCCCTCAACTTAAAACCATTTCCCCTTTTCCTTCAGTTATCTACCCTTTCAAAGACCCTTCCTGTTTGTAGGCTCCCTTAGAATGGCTCCCAAGCCATTCTCTGCCCAACCTGTTTCTGTGTTGAGATTGTTCCAACCCAGTTACAGCACTTTACACTTGGCCTTGCAGAACTTCATAAGGTTGACATGGGCCCACCTCTCAAGCCTATTCAGGCTCCTCTGTATGGCATACATTTTCTCTAGCATGTCAGCTGTACCACTCAGCAGGTGTCATCTGCAAACTTACTGAGTGTACTCAATCCCACTGTTCATGCTGCCTACAAAGATAGGCAAAGATTAAATAGCTCTGGTTCCAACACTGATGCATGAGGAATGCCACTTGTCATTGGTTTCCATTTAGACATTGAGCCATTGAACACAACGCTCAATGTGACCATGCAGCCAATTTTTTATTCAGGAAGTGATCCATCCATAAAATCAATTTTTCTGTATTTTTTCTTCAAGACAGTTTTGCTTTCTGTCAGGAAGTTCTGTGGGATGAGATTTTTGATGGGAGATGAGTTCAGGAAAACTAACTGATATTCAGGGATCATCTCTTGCAAAATCAGAAGCAATTTATTCCAAGAACTAGAAGTCAGGAAAAAATGCCAGGGAGCCCATATGGATGGCAAAACTCAACCATAAAAAGGGAGTACAGAGAAGGTGAAAACTGGAAAAGATGACCTGGGAGGAATATAGTGCAATGTCTGGGAACATGTAGATACCGTTAGAAAATCCAAAGCACAGCTGGAATTGATTGAAAGGGATATCAAGGAAAATAATATTATTTTTATGTCTGTAGCATAGGATGACTAGAGAAATGTAGTCTTGCTGCTGATACAAGACATGGAAAAGGCAGAGGAGCTGAATCTATGTCTCAGTACTTAGCAGGCATTGTACACCCAGTGAAATTCTGGAGCAAATATTAAGCGTTTACCCTTGGCAGAAAATGGTAAAGTTACAGAATTCTTGACTAAACTGTGCATTTGTTAATTCCATAGGCCTTGTTGGATTTCATCCATGAGGTGACTGATATGAGACCACTCTAAACTCTGAATGATCAGACGCCTAAGGACTGGAGAGAACCCAATGCCAGTGTTACCTTCAAAATGAAGGAGCACATTCTGAATTACGTTGACAGTTAGGCCTCATCCCTAAGAAATGGTGGAACATCTTGAAATCCATTTCCAGACACATAAAGGATGAAAAAGTGATGAGAGTAGCCATCATGGATTTAAAAACGGAAATGTTTGAACTAACATGATAAATTTCAAAGATGAATTAATGGCTTTGGTAGATGAGGACAGAGCAGTGGTTATCATCAGTGGTGATGTTAGTAAGGCTTTTGATGGTCTTCCATAACTTCCTCATAGAGAAGATGTTGCAGTAAGGACTGGGTGAGCAGACAGTGAAATGGATTGAAAACTTGCTGAACAGATAAGTTTAGAGGGTGGTGATAAATGGCACCTGTAACTAGCATTGTAACTCAGTGATCATTATGGGGTCAAATACTGTTTGGTATATTTATTAATTAATTGTGTGATGGAACAGAGTGTACCCTTAACAAGTCTGCTGATGGTACAAGGCTAAGGGGATTTGCTGATATTCCAGAAGTTTGAGCAACTGTGAAGAAGGAATATGGCAGGCTGGAGAAATTGCCTGAAAGGAACATCATGATGTTTGACAAAAAAAAAAAAAAAGGGCAAAGTCCCGTAGCTGAGGTGGAATAACTTCAATCTGTTAATCAGTATTGCCAAAAACGTTCTAGTGAGTACCAAACTGAACATGAGGTAGACATGTACCTTAGAAGCAAAAAACAAAACAAATTACAATAACAACTGAAACAAAAAACAGCAGCAAACTGAAGCAGGTGGCCTTTCTCAACACTATGAGAAGTAACCCAGAGAGCTTAAATGCCTGGAGAAATCCTGGAGTGGGAGGTGGAAGATGAATGGCCTAATTAATATAGATAAATAACTGAAAAGAGGATGCAGAGAAGATGGAGCTATGCTCTTTTCAGTGGTGTTCCGTGAAAGGAGAGGCAGCAGGCACGAATGGGAACACAAGAGGTGTAGTATGAACCTCAGGAAAAATTTTCTCACTCTCTGGCAAACTGAATACTGTCATAGATTGTTCAGAGACGTTGTGGTGTCCCTGCTTGACACAGATGACCTCCAGACATCTCTTCCAATTTCAGCAATTTTCTGATTGCAATAGTTATGATAGATTGATTGATTATTAACATGTTATTTATGCCATGTGAACCTGGATCAACATTCCTAAACTTAAGCTTTTTGAGTGTCTAGCACCAAGCAGACAAATAATGTATTTCAGTGTGAAAATACTGAATATTAGTATACCTTGAATACCTTGCTTCTCCTGATCACTCTGAATTGTAGAACCTAAAAACTAATAAGATTGATCAAATAAAAGGCCTATCAAAGCATCACACTTTAATAAGAAAGGCTGTCTATAAAAGAAACATACTCATACTTTTCTCTGATATATCATTTTGCTTTCAATTGACAAGAGTAGCAAGAATCTGAGGACTACTATTTAAGTATTTTAGATCAGCACAAATTATACTTTTTGCCTGTCATATTTAGTTTAGGACCCACAGTATTCAAGCATTGTTTCATTCACAGAAACAACCAACCAAACAACCAAACAAATTATTCTACATTTAAAACCTGCAACTAGGAGGGAATTACTTCCTTCAGTATGCAAAAAATTTCAATATTTATAAGAGGTGACAAAGTAGAAAAATGTTCCACTTGCACAAGATTAAAGTAAGAGAAGAAAGGAAGGGAAGAGAGGGGAAAAGGAAATAGGAACAGGTAGGAGAAGGGGAAATGGAAGAGCAAGGGAGCATGAGAGTCTAAATTTTAGCGTTAGTTTTCAAGGAGTCTTGGTTATTCTGAAAATCCCTTGAAGTAGAATAAAACTGTTCAAAAGTAAAACCTAGTGCAATGCACTGCAAAATATTTTGCCACAGTGTTAACAAAAAGTTTCATCAGGTCTCTGAACGGAAGAATTGTTTCATAAAATAAAGATTTTTGTCAAGTCGGGACAAATTCAATGTTTTCTAGGCATTGTAGCTGAGAATATGTTTTGCAAGAGAAATACCTAATGCACTTCTGAACAACAGTTTATTTATACACCACCATAAATGTTCTAATATTTTTTTTAACTGTTATCTAGGGAAACAATCAGTCAAATTACTTTCAGTTTAGTATTTGAATCAAGATCAGATTTAGAGGACGATGGAATAATACCAATTATTTATTTTTCAGCAATTACAACAGTAGAATTGAAATACATCTTATCAGCCTGTTTCTAAAACAGTTTATGTAATCAAATAATTCCTATTAAAAGTTTTAAAGTTTCATTATACAAAAGTCTCCATATTTTCTTATAGCATTACAACTGATAATGATAATTTTTGTTTATTTTGCTTTGTTATGCTTTTGAATTTGGTTGTTCTGGCTTGTTGATTTTTACCATATATTTACATATTTTTCTGTAGCTGAATGTGACCAGGGAAAAAAAAAAAAAAAAAAAAAAAAAAAATTTTTTTTTTTTTTTTANAAAAAAAAAAAAAAAAAAAAAAAAAAGAGTTTATATCTATTTGTATGTCTAGGTGTTCAGGAAAAAAAAAAAAAATCACATTGATAAAATAATTTAAGAATTTCTACTTCAGTGCAAGTAATGGTAAGCTTTGTACCAACATTCCAATTGTTATCCTTCAGTCAGAAGTAGTTCGTTATTGTTTGATTATGTTCTTTAGAACCAATAACTAGGAAATCCCATAAAGAAGCACAGTAACGGAGTAAAATGGGCTTACAATGGGATCAATGGGATGATTTAAACATTTTAGTGTTTAGAGAAAGAATAAAAGCTTTTTTTTTTTTTTTTTTTTTTTTTTGTTATATATA
>QGNR01000076.1:3960660-3974507 GCA_003435085.1 Syrmaticus mikado | reverse complement strand
TTTTTTTTTTTTTTTTTTTTTTTTTTTTTTATGCTTTGATGACGAGACATTTTGCTAATAGAGATACTCTATAAGAGAATCATAGTTTGCTAAGATTTGTAAGCTTTCTAAGATTATATCTTAAACTGATTGTGCAATTATAATCCCTCAGATATAAATCATTGACCAAATCTGGGACTAGGAATGAATTCAATTGCACCTGGGCTCCTTACCTATGTGGTTCATGGAGTCTAGAAAGTAAGAGGATCCACTCACGACTCAACTGGATTGTCTCCTTGTTGTCTGTACTTAAGCCTATCATCTGTGCAGTAAATAATCAAGTGTACCTTCTCATCCCAAACCTGTTTAAGTCACAGTCCTATTTACAATAAAATGTTGCTCAATCACTGTATATATATCAATATATATACAGATATTTCTTATGAATGCACAGTTCCAATAATGACAAAACAGAATATAGAAATGTTATTTTCCTGTTAAATTCAAACTAGATTAAAATGTATGGATACTAAAGAGAATTAAAACTTAATGCTAACTGACAATATGTATATTTAAAACATATATTAATTTAAAGTATGTATTGCTATTTAAAATGTGAGATGCTTGTTGAAAAAAAAAAACAAAACAACTTAGGGGTGTTGTAAATTGGGAAAACTAAGCGTTCATTTATATGACTAAAATAATGTGAAACAAATAAACTTTGATTGATATATATATATATATTTTTTTCCATTTGCTTTTTTTATTTGTGGAAGGATACTGTTGTCACAGGCCCAGACTGGTGATACAAAACAAACGATGTTACTTTTGTCACCAAACAGCTTGCAAAGGTGCTCTTACATACAGGTGATTAATTATTATTATTATTATTATTATTATTATTATTATTATTATTATTTTAAGTTTTTACCTTAGACAGGTTTATTGGTTCATTGGTATTTAACTGTTATTCTTCAGTTATGCTTGTCTTAAAAAGCCTAAATGTTATGTATTGCTCTATTCCAGTACAACCAAAAATTAAGGAACAAACAAAGCTACAATGTGAATTTTAAACATTTTCTCTCTCCATGTTTTATTATACTAGTCTTGTCTCCCTGACTGTTTTTTTTTTTTTTTTTACAATGACAGTTAAACTGTAACATAATTTTCTGATAGAATTTGTATCATTAAGTCTGATTTATTTATTTATTTATACTTTTTTATTTTTGCAAAACACCATCAAACATATCTGCAACACAATGTATCAAAAGACTACTCATCAAATGAGTACAACTTAGAAGTTAATTTACATTAAAAGGGACATAGGTCAATTATTGTTAGAAGCAAAGATACTACAAATTTCATTCCTCATTACAATGAGTAAAACTAATAATTCTGTGAAAATTACAAACTACAATTCTTCAAAATAATACCTGATGTAGAGGAATGGTTGATCTGAGATGAAAGTCAATCTTTAATCAATTTAACTTTTTCATCCTAAACAATCCTAAATCCTTATTACTTAATTATTATGCTGTTTTCACATACAATTGACATCTGAAAGCACAGAAATTTTCTGCATTTGTGTGTACTGGGAAATACTTGACAGAGAGATTATTTTCAAAGTAACAAAGATATCTGAGATAACATTTAGCTTATTAGTGCTCTATGAAAATAACTTATATTTAAAGAAATATTTTTAATATTAATCTAGCTTTGTAAAATAGCATTATCATAGAGCTTTAAATTAAGTCATCATATATACATTAAAAAAAAAAAAAAAAGTTACAACTGCAAACCTGAAAATATTCCACTGTTCCACATGTTTTACAAAAGATAAATATATATAGATATAGGAAACTTACAGGATAAAACAGAACTTTTGCACTGGTATTCCACAGTAATTTCACAAGCCAAAACAAAATCCAAAATCTACCTTAAAAGAATTAGATGAGAAAGTTACACAGTCTGCGCATACCAAATGTATTCTCTTTTATATGTAAATTCTTTCTGGACTTTTTGAACATCTGAGAAAGTCATGTGTGCTGAGAAATCTTTATACTGCATTGCATTTAGATAGTGCATACGTTATGTTAGAAGTTTGAAAAAAAATATCTAACAGAGTGAAAAAATAACTCAGTATCAAAGCTTATCTTAAATATGTTGCAAGCATGTACTGAATGACATTTTCACTTTGAGCCAGTTTTTTAGAGACAAATATTTTTACCCTTTTGTCTACTTATTTTAATTATTTATTTATAGAACTGCTAGAATAATGCAGTCAACATTTTCAGTATATTCCATATGTTCAGACTTTTGGACAAATGGTTTGACTATCATAAAATCCTAGTGCGGATCAAAATAAAGTGATATTCTTGGCAACACAGTATGATAGGAGAAAGAAAAGAATAGCTATATAAAGTGTATTCCAAGTGAAACACAGAGATAGATCTAAACTTCTGGAAGATTTGAAGATGTTTGGTCTATTTCATAAAGATTATATTTGACAAAAACAAACAAGCAAACTTTGGCTTATAAAAATGCTTAGGTGTCCAAAAAGCATTGATGATTTCATAGGAAACAAACAAATAAACATGTAAAAAAAACTTTTGAGTTCCTTGAGCTCAGCTTTCCCCTATTGGAAAATGTTTTGTAGGACAAGTACTGTTTTTAATACAGAAAATAATCAAAAATGTTAAAATATTTAGCTTCTTTCCAAATACTCTTAATAGCTATACATAGCAACACCAACTGATCTAGCTCTGGGCAAAAAATAGTTAAGGTAACATCAGTGGAATGCGCCCAATAATGTGGAAGGAATACAGCCTTCCTCTTCATAAAGACTTATTTCATTAACCATCATGCTCTCTTCCATACATTAGGATTTTATTCAAAAAACAACAACAACAACAACAAAGCCAAACAATTTTAGATATAGATGATTGATTTGTTTATTTATTTTACAGAATGTTTTCCCATCTAAATGCAGTGTATTTTTTGAAAACATCACAGCAAAGGAATAAAATTCCTAAGAAATACAATTCTACCAAGAATTAATACAGAGTGACAATATGATTATAGCACATCTCCATGTTCTACTTTTCCATGTGCTGAATAATGTTAAAATTGGATAAACATAACAACTGTAAATTTTCCTAAATGAATATAGCATAGATATGTAATGCTTAAAACAACTAGCATGTATGGAAAGTGTTAACATAATTGAATGTACTTAAGAACACATTCAAATACATATGTTCTTAGAGAGAAAGTGCTGAAGACTACATTAAGAAACCTAAAAGATATGCTAATGGCACTTGGAAATTGAAGAATATACTAAAGTTGAGAAAATTCATTATCTGAGTCTAGCAGTTATTTTAAAATAATAATAATAATAATAAATATTTGAATGCCATGAGTCTACATTATTTTGAGGGTCTTGCAACTGAATAAAAGGAAGAAAAGGATGCTGTGAAATTCATTTTTTGGCATATCCAGTTTTATGATTTATCCTTGTCATGGGCAATCTGGTTTTCAAGATACCTTAACATTAATTTAAGGAAAACAAACAAACAAACAAACAAACAAACAAACAAACAATTTGCTTGAAGGGAGTTAGAAATATATAAGATTTATTTATTGCTTTGTTTGTTTGTTTGTTTGTTTGTTTGATTGATTGATTGATTGATTGATTTTTACCTCAGGCAAGGTACTTCACCAGACAATTATGTGATTTGGATAAGGTATGAAAAATAAAACACATTTATAAAGCACTCAAACCATTTAAAACAGAGAGGAACAGAGATGAAATTTCATAGCTAAAACACATAACCAGTGATCGAAAGACTATTTTCTTATGATTATTATATACTGTAATATATTTAGGGGATAAGTTGTTTGTGATAATTACCTTACAGAAAATGTAATAAAGTCACTATAGAGAGAATTACATCACAAAAGCTTATACCACCTGTGAAACTATAAGAATTAGAATAAGTTGCATTGCCTAGCAAAGGAATTGTTCTTGTAGCTCAGCAATGCAAATGCATCAAGACTGAAATTTTTACTGAAAAGTTTTACTGAATTTTTTTCCACTTTCCCTGATTGTATAAAGGCAATTTACCCACATCTTACAGTTTAGTATAGTATGTACCGCATAATATAGGCACCAAAGGAATAGATCATCATATGGTAACACGTACAAAATGACTTACAAAAACTCTAATTTTGAAAGGCTGAAGCTTCTTTTTCTGTACTGTAATTCATTTAAGTAACAACTGTAACTGTCATTGTAAACTAGAGCTCCAAAAAGCTGAGTAATATGATTGCAAATTTCATAAAATAACATTTTCATTTTTATTCAAATGCTATTTCCAAAGAGCTAGCAAAATTCCAAGTAATACATATATATATATTATATGTTATATAACTGTTCTGTTATTAACAATTGAACAATTTGTTAAAAACCAGATTAAAAATATCATGTTTATTATGTTTATTTTATTACTAATGTTTAGAATGGATGCTATTCAAACAGCACTATTGATTTCAGTTTATTAGATTAGAAATAAGGGTCACATTAAAGGTTGCAAGAATATTTTCTTCAATAACTTTAGGTCCCACAAAGGTGTTGAGACTTTTTCTTCCACAGAATACCCTGGTCTGTATTTCTGAATAAATGTTTTTCATTTATTTGTATATAAATGTCTAATGTCATTTTACTACGGGGTTTTGTTAGCCAAACACAAAATATGAAACTTAAAATAGTTCTGTGTTTTGATGTGGGAGCAGAGATGATCTGATTTTTTGCACAAAAGTAAGAGTTATGTTTTTTACGCATCATAAGCTGTTGGCATTTGGGTGAAGCTCAACAGTCCAAAGGACACAGTCATGCAGTCTTCACTGAATCTGATGATGGCAAATATATTTAGGCAGAATAGATAAAATAGGAAATGAAAGTAGAAAAAATAGGAAATGAAAATGTGGACATATACCTACAGGATTTACTTGTGGGACTAATGTAATAGCTGATGTTCTGTGAGAATTGATTATTTCTGTTTGCCACAATCATCACTGTTAAACAATTCAGCAGTACACTAGCTATTAATAAATGTGCATCAATTTCATTTTGATATTTCTGTCACACAGTGATTAGAGATAACATCAATGCCATAATATTAGCAAATGGAACATCAGCCATACAAGAATCAAAATGGAAAATGTTACATGTATTCATCTTTGTCTCATATTAATAGGAAATCCTTGTACACTTGATCTTAATACTGCATTGTATTTATGTTTAAAGTACTAGCCTCAAGCAAACATAAATATATTAACACATAAATATCTTCTGATTCTTTTTGACTACTAAAACATTTGAAATCAACAAATATAATTTATTGAATTTAGCTTTAGCTTTGAATTTGAATTTTGTTTGGTTTGAATATTAGCTAAGGGAAATTACACTCTGTTTACAACACTGAAGGTATAGCCCAGATAATAATGAATACACATCAAATAATATTTATTAAAAACTATATCCCTTCATAACCATCTTCATCAAAAACAAACAAACAAACAAACAAAAAAACTGCTTTGAAAGAGGTTGGAGAATAAGTTAAGAAACTATGAATTAATTAATGGAAAAGCATATGTATATACTCTGAACAAATCATATATCAAACTGTAGTTAAGACAATATACAGAGCATTTGTATCTGGGATCCGAAAGACATATAGGTTTTGAGGGTAAGTAAAAACTCTAGAGACAAAATTAAGAAGACAGAAGTGATAGGCTGGAATTTGTGTTTTCCTCCAAATCATTGACAGCCAAGGATGAGTGCTAAATATCAGTTATATATAAATGCAAAGAACTATCAGAATCTAGTCTAGATGATTTGGATTTGAAGAGGCCTTAAAGACCACTGAGCTCCAACCCCCTGCCATGAGTAGTGTTGTCAACTACTGGATCAGGCTGCCCAGCACCCCATCCAATCTGGCTTTGAATCCCTCCAGTGACGAGGCATACTCAACTTCTCTGGGTAATCTTCTCCAAGTTGCAGATGCTGAACTCCCTCAACCTTTCTTAAAAAGAGAGGTACTCCAGCCCTCTAATCCCCTCACCATCTTTGTGATCCTCCTCTGAATAACAACAGTTTCACTCCCTTCTTGCACTGGGGGTCTGTGGCCTGGATGCCATAATCTACATATGGCATTATAATCACAGGGAGAGGAAAATAATAGTTGCTAAATAGCAGTAAAGTTTTATATGAATGTATTTTTGTATGTTTATTTGTTTGTTTTCCAGAAGGATCTAGTAAACCACTTTAAAATCACTTCTGGAAATTAATTTTCTATGCTAATAACAGCATGTAACTGACATTTGTTTGTGAGCTTTAAAAGAAGAGATTTGTCAGGAATAGTTTAAATTTCTCAGATAGTTTAAATTTAAAAAGCTGTAAGTAACAGAAGTATCGCACAATCTTCAAAATTATCCTGAACTGCTCAGGGAAACAGAAATGGTAGATAAAATATGACATAATTAAAATGACAATAATAATAATAACAACAATAACAATAAGAATAATAAAATCTGAAATGTGAATATGTGAAATACATAAAGAGGCAGAAAAGATTTAAATGATGCAATTGATAATGAGATAATTAATTAAATTCTAGAGACATAAAAATTGTACCTTTAAGAGCTAAAAAAACAGTTAAAAAAAATCGTACCTTTAAGAGTTAAAAAAACAGAAAGAAAATTCACAGTGTATTGAAAAATTATCTGGAGTTTTATACCTCTTAAACCTTCTGCATATTATCAAACAACTAAAAATAAAATTTTGACATTAAGTTAAACCAGACTATTTATTTCTTTGCATCTTCTCACATTGCAGCTTTTCTAGCTGCAAATCTCATGAGACAAAAAGCAACTCATTCATGGTAAAAATTATACAGTATCCATAATTTTAGAAGATGCTAGCATGAGAAATATGCTGCTGAGAAACTTTTTAATATAATTCTTAAGTTCAACATAAGTGGTAAAAGGTGGTAGAGTGATAAAATATGTTCAAATAATTCTCACAGAAAGATTCCTTTAGGATAATCACTTTTTATATGTCTAAGACATTTGCAAGCCATCTGTTAAGTGCAAGAGTAATAGGTTGTTCTTCCAGTTTGTATCAGCAGTGATTCTAGAGCCTAAGTAGAAAAAAAAAGACAGGCAAGCCTTACAAAATGCTAAAACTACATAAACTAAATAAAATATGAGTGTTTGTAACATAGCAGTGTCCCTCAAGTGCTATACCACCCAGCTTTAGTGAAAAATCTTTAATTTCATCATCTACCAAAGAAAATAGGGATATTAAATATTTAATCTATAGTTGTCTGACTGACTTCTAAGACATATGCAGTTAATAACATGAGCCCAGTAGGAATATCATACTTCAAAATATTTCTGCAGAAATTAAGGGAAAAAGAATAAAGAATTTGAACCATGTTTAGCAGAGTATGTTCTTGCTGGCAGAAACAGGAAGAAATTTTTACTGACTCCTTAGCAATGCAATATTGGAGAGAAGTAAGCAAAAATTCTATAGTTCAATCCTACATTTCCTCCATAATGGAAAATAAAATAATAAAATAAAACAAACAAACAAGAAGTCTTGGCATATATCCTTAAATCTTTCTGGTTCCTTTTGCTTTAGTAGCAGAAAATATAGACAGTACTACCAACTCCCAGGGAAATTATTTGAGTGGCTCTTCCAATATTGCATACACATTTGTCTCTTGAATAAGGACAAAAGTGAACAGTTGAAGGTATATAGATACATATAATCACAGTCATTATTGTAGCCTAAAGTGATTATTTTATGATTTTGCTATTGATTAGCTATAATTAGTTAAATGTTGCTCTCTAGGATACCTACAGACAGTGAATGCCTTCATTTTATAGGATAGAAAAAATGCTTTAACAAAGTGGGACACCTGTGACAGCACAAGAATAGTCAAAAGAAAAAGCACCGTTAAGCAGAACAAAACATTTTTTTTGACTTCTTATGATAGCTGAAATCTCACAGTTCTTTGTGTTACCGCTTGCATAGTAATATTATCCTCCTTTATACAGATCTCAAATTCAGTCATGCACTTACCTGACTGCAGGAGAACAGTTCCAAAGTGTTTTCCTCCTGTAAGTCCCAATTATCTACTTGCAGTTCAACACTTCTGCTGTGAAATGTCTGATGTATTTTTGTTGGTGGTTTTTTTTTGTTGTTTTTTTTTTTTTTTTCCTGCTTTTTCTTCCCAGCAGAATAATAGGGAAGAAAGCTCAGAGATCTGAATCCTACTAAGTGCCCTAGCCTTTATTCCAGTTCTTTTAGGACTAGGCTGTTCAGCATCATCTTCAGGAGCAAAAATATGCACTGTTATCCAAATGAATTAGCTCAGTTGTGCTAGTTCTCACTTGGTTGCAGTGAAACTAGATGACAAGGTTTCAAGTGTAACTTGTGTTATAAAAAGTGCTAAAGAGATTTTCAGTTCCAAATGAGCTAACAAAACAATGTATTTCTGCTAATATTTTGCCTCAAATACGTACTTTAGCATTAGAAATATTTCCTACATATTAATCTCTCAGAGCATGGGTTCACATACTGACCTGACAAGGAACATTTTCTGTCAGCGCTCAATATTATATCAATGGAATTACGAGCATCTCAATGAGAAAAGAATGCTGAAAATTCTATTGTTTGTACATATATGTTCACATCAGGTTGTAAAAGCCTATGTATGAAAGTAAAAGTTCTCACTTTTCATCTGCTATAAAACAGGCAAGCGAATCACAGGGTTATTTCATAAAGTGAAGAATGAAATACAATAGCTAATGTAAGTGATATTTTAAGCATTTGCAAATAATAAAAAATATTACTGTAAATAGTAGCCTTAAATCCTTGTAATGTCTGTATATGCAGAATCTCGGCATCAGTAAGGAAACACAAAATTGGTATTAAAATATACTCAGAGAAGGCAACAGATTAACCTAAACTAGCTATATTGATAAGTGAAAAAACAAAACAAAGCAAAACAAAACAAATCACAAATAAAATACTAACCCATTTTCCTTTGTGGCAGATAAACAACTTTACCTTTTCAAGATAAAGAATCTAATACTTATTGTTTACAATTATATATTTAGCAGGCTGGTAATTTTACCTTCCACATTACAGCTAAAAGCACAGAGTTGTTCACAAAAGAAAAATAGTCAAAGCTGCAAATACATGTAAGGATTTACTAGAAAATCTCTATCTGAAGCAGTAAATTAGGGATTTATTCTCAGATTATGACTCAAATTATTAGTTCACTTGCATGCATGACTGTACAAGAGATATGCCACAGCATGCTGTTCATGTCATTCCCTTTCATTTGATACTTTAAGGAACTGACTTTTTTCTAGAAAACTTCAAATAATCAATTCAGATAAAGAACAAAAAGATACATATATTTTTTTTAATGAATGTCTAAACTTAATTATTTGTCTGAATACAGAATTAATGAAACATGATATAGCTGCTGTTTCCCAATCAGCACATTCCTGTAGCTACCTTCACTTCAGAACTAAGTTGTAATATTTCCTAGTAATCATTCCGACAACATCTGACACAAGTGAAAGCATCTTATCACATTTCTGAGATCATACAAGGCTGGAGGCAACTGCAGGAAACAATTTTGGAAAGAAATAACCAGAACTGAACCACACTGCTCTCGGCCACTTGTTGCTGTATTGATTTCCTGAGGAGCAGGGGCAATAAGTGTTTCCACTTCTCCTTCCACCACACATGAATATATTAATACTTCAGGAACCTAACTTTCTTTTGTTACGTGTGGTTAAAATTTGCATAATTTGAAAATTACTGGGAATAAGGGGAACTGGAAGAATGGAGTAAATGCATTATTTTTTCTTCTTCAGAAAATTGAGTAAAAGAGTAAAACGGCATCAAATAATGATAAGAAGCATTTCAAGATTAATAAAGTAATAGCTCGCCCAAGTGAAATATGTCTTATTCTGCAAGATCACATACATGCTTCTTAAACTGAACACATGAGAAAAATGCTCCTTGAACATGGACAATACGACATCTTACAGAGAAGGCCTGGTGTTATAAAAAATATTGAATCAAGCCAGTTCATTACTGAAATAAATAACTTGCAAATCTTTTCCTTCTATAATCACTGAAGCTATTTGATGTAAGCAATATAAGGATACATTTTGCACCTTCCAAATATTACTAAGTTTGATGGGTTTGCATTTAATTACTTGAATAAATTACCCTTTTTCCCTCTTTAAGGTACTGGTTCTACTGTTCTTGGAAGTATGAATACATTCATCTGAAACAAAACTAATTGTCTGAGATAACATACTTTAAAAAGTGAAATAGATTGTACTGTGCCACATTTACATTAAAGACAGAATGGGAACAATGTGATGTATTTTAAGGTCTGAATGCATACAGCTGAGTTAAAGTTTGCAACTGAGGCAAATGCAATACCAACTTATATTTTAAAATAGAATTTTAAGGAGAATGCTATGAATTTAGGTATGTGTACTATTTTTTACTATTTTTTATATGTTTACTATTATTCTGTCAGTAAGCATGAAAGACAGTACAGCTATTTTTTTTTATTATTTTTTTTTTCTGACATAACATACAAAAATTAAATAAAGAAATTCCAATAGATGAGACAGAATATTTTACTTTATTTTGAATTAGTTGGAAAATATACTTTAAATTAACTGGCTTCTGTTAATGTATTTTCAAACAGAGACAAAATAACTCTTTTTCTAAAAACACACATTCAAGCAAATTAAAACAGGGTTTGCTTGCTCATTTGTTACCCTTTGTTTATTTGTTTTGTGTGTTTTCTTTTTCTTTTTTTTACAAGAAATACTGAAGTTCTATGGAACAAGTTGGATTTTCTGCATTCAAACAAGGTCACTCCCCTAAAGTTTTTGCAGAATATTCCTAATGCAAAACATAGGAAGTGAATATTTTAGTGGTTTTTATGCAGCAGTACCAACCATCTATTGAATAAGTAAGAATTAGGCCAAACTCTATTTATAGCCAGTTTTCTTGGGAATCTGTTTTTTACCCTTTCAGCTTCTCCTTCACACCATTCCAATTTCAGCCAAGCAGAAAAAAANTTTTTTTTTTTTTTTTTTTTTTTTTTTTTTTTTTTTTTTTTTTTTTTCCTGCTGTTTTGGTGACGGAGGCAGGAGGAAGCATAAGTCATACGGTGTGACAGAAATTTGATGATTTAATGTAGTAAGAAAAACTCACTAAACCTGCAATAACTGTTCAGGATTAATGGTCACTAAGATTTTTCTAGAGTTTACATGTCTGTAGAAGCAATATCAGTCATAAGTGATCTCAGAAACACAGTTCAATACAGAATGTGTATATTCTAATGATGGTCCTGCAAAGGAACTCTAGACCTAAAATTGTTAAGGGAACATAGATACCTTATTCCAAAGCTTCCTCCTCAAGTTTTTCATTCTCAGAAATAAAGTTCTTTGCTTTTTGTTTTTGTTTTTAAGAAAATATATGGAAATGCATGGAAATACAGCAGTGCGCTCTTGTTGCCAAGATCAATGGTATCCTGGATTGCATTAAAAAGAGCATTGTTGAGAGAGGTGATCCCTCCCTCTATTGTTCCCCAGTGAGGCCACATTTAAAATAGTGTGTCCAGTTCTAGGATCCCCAGTTCAAAAAAGACAGGGATCTCCTAAAAGTTGTCCAGCAGAGGGTCACAAATATCATAAAGGGCTTGGAGCATCTTCCATAAGAGAAAAGGCTGAATAACTTTGGTCTGTTCAGTGTAGGGAAAAGAAGATTGGGGGAGGATCTCACTAATGTCCATAAACATCTAAGGAGAGGTGGGAGGCTAATTGATGAGGCCAAGCTCTTCTTCACAGTGTGTAATAATAAGACAAGGAGTAATGACCTAAAACTTTGGCATGGGAAGTTCCACACAAACATGTGGAAAAATTTCTTTAAGGTAAGGGTGATGGAGCACAGGAAGAGGTTGTCTAGAGAGTTTATGGGATCTCCTTCTATGGAAATATTCAAGATCCCTCTGGATGCCTCCATTTGCAAGCTATTGCAGGGAACCTTCTTTAGCAGCGGGATTTAAGTCAGTGATCTCCTGAGGTACCTTCCAAAACCTATGGTTCTGTGATTCCCTGAAATATTCAAGATTTATATAGGTTGTTCTGTAATTTGTCAGTGTTAAGTCATTGATTTGACTGATGGAAGGCTAAAAATGTAAGTATTTCACAAAAAAGTATAGCTAAAATCTGCATTAAAAAGATGCCCAATCTGATATATGCAATTTTAAAACCTGATGTGAGACTGATACATTCTTGGAAGAAGATATCCCACAGCAAAGTTCATATGGCTTCAGCTATGTGTAGTTTCACACTTACTTCAAACAGTAAATACATTAAAATTATGATGAAGTATGTTTAATCTTATCTTTTGAGATTAACAGAAAGGTTTTACATTTCACTAGAAAAGTGGTGCGTACTGTAAAAAGTGCTTAAATCAACATGACATAATATTAGTAACTACTTTGTAAGAATCTATAGCTCATCATTTGCATGATTTTATTCAGATTCACAGGTAATTATTTAAAAAAATCAAAAATGATCTTAAAATAATACAGCACGTCAAAACATTGCAAGCCAACAAATAAGCCTCTAGTAATTAAAAAACAGTTCCATGTGTAAAAGTTTACCTGAACTACTGTCAATCTTGTTAATCTCTCTATTCCTTAAGAAAATGAAATATTAAATTCTGAAGACAAAATTCTATCATGTTTTGGAATGTTTTCCTAATTAAACTTTGTGTCTTGACATTCAAGCTCTTGTTTCGAAAAAATTCCTTAGACTATATTTTGGTCTCATGCTATTTCTTCTAAACAAGCAAGATGGATTTTCCCATACCGAGTCAGAACAGACAGCTTTGGCTTGGTATACAGAGCTTATTGCAGCAGATCAGATTACAGCTTTTAAAAGATCGAACACAGATAGTATAGATGAACATTACTTTGAAAGCAGTTGTTCAGGAAATACTGATAGTTGCAGAATGATTTGAAATTCAAAAGATGAACTGCTTTGACTACTATGCTGTAGTGGTGCAGAGAGCAAGATAACCACAAAATCAGAAAACATTTCTTATTCAGATTTTTACTACTTAAATTCACCTGGAATATCAATAGATAAACTTGTAATTGCTATATTCTTTTACATTGTATAGCAGCCCTGCCATTGCAGACAGCAAGCTTCTGTAATATGCTGCCGTAAGAAGTTGTATAGGCAGACAGGATCAGTAGAACTAAAAAGTCACAAGAGAAATTTGTGAAGAAGAAATTTGCAAATGCATATTAAATAGAATGAACAGAATTATCCCTCTAACAGCTCTAATCAAATCCTGTGGTTACTGAGACAGTGAAATTTGTGTGGTCTGAAACTGTAGATCAGACTTTGTCTGAGGAGCATCTCCTTTTGCCATGGTCAGAAACAGAGCTTGGTCAGAAACAGAGCTTTGTCAGAAGCAGAGCTCGGTCAGATATAGTAGTGGACTAAATTGGATTTATATTAAGCCAGAACATGTCCGAAAATTTCAAACCGAGTATTTATTGCAAACATGTCTCTTCCAATGCTAGAAAACTCAGCTGATGGAGTAGATGAAAACTAACATCAGAGTTCCCCTTTCCAGAAGGCAAGAATAATATTGGGAGGAAGGAACTGAAAAACTGTAGTTTAATCACAAAAGTAGAGACACATCTGTCTTTTTTTTTTTTTTTTTTTTTTTTTTTTTT
>QGNR01000076.1:3922138-3956299 GCA_003435085.1 Syrmaticus mikado | reverse complement strand
TTTTTTTTTTTTTTTTTTTTTTTTTTTTCCTTCATTTTAAATATTTTGTCATTTAGAACAATATTATAATATCACAAGTGGGATAACTGAGAAAAGTGTACAGTAAAATGTAAATAAGATTTTGCATCATGAAATGTGTAATTACATAACATTTGGAAGCTCAGAGGAGTTGATGATTGATTCAGAAATGTATTTGCTATACACATTTCAGCGAGCTTAATGACAACAATATACAGTACTAGTTGAAAATTTGGTATTAAGAAATCATGGTATTAAGAAAAAAAAAACCAAAACAAAACAAAACAATCACACTGATACATTTTAAAATTAATTTTGATTGAACGATAATTTGAAATATCTCAAAGCTGCATGGGTCTCTAAGCCTGTACTATTATTCACTAGAAAATCATTAGCAATTAGGAATATGCTAGGAATGGTCTCTATTCATGAATAAAGCAAAAATTGAAATTAAAATGTGCTACACAAATTAAACAAGTAAATGAGTAGATGTATGCATACATAAAACATGATATGTCAGCTTTGGAAGTCTCTTATGAAAGTGAGATGGATCACATTTAAGGAGACAAAATGAGAAGTCACAAATAGAGAAAAACTAAATGGAAAAATTGCAGAAAGAGCAAAAAACTCTACAAGACAATTACTTTTCTTGATATTTCATTTCTCTGCAACATATATTTTTGTGGGTGACTGCATAGTCCATCAGTGCAGAGTCCAGAATGGCACTATGGAATTTCAGCTTGTTCTTTAGTCATATTCCTGTGTTAAGCACAGTGTTTCCTTATTACCTATTTTTGTTCCATAGAAAGATGGATCCAATTAGAAGAATTTGATATATAACTAATTTTCCCTCTTGCCAGTAAGTATCATGAAGAATAGTCTTCTTTCCATAGTATCTGGTGGACAGAGAATGGAGTTAGGTAGAAAAGGGAGCAAAAGACAATGATCAAGAGTGAAAAGGAAACAGTAATATGCAAATAAATAAGCTGCATTCATATTTCTAAGTCTGAGACTTTTTTCTCTTTTGAGGATGAAGAAACATTTTTAGCTATTCTGTGGAATTTCTGTGTGTCTTTTTAGCAACACCTCCTAACACTGCAGCATAAATAGTGGCATAGCACGAGAGCTACAAAGGCAATCTTGTAAATGACTTCACTAGACCTATTCCAATAGAATTTTTTTATTATTATTTTTATTTCCAAAATCCATTACTATATGATGGATGTATTAGTTTTGGATGTATTTTGGATTTTTTTTTTTTTTTTTTTTTTGACTATATAACTACTCCTTTGTACAAGACAATTAAATAATATAGTGAAACTTACAGCATTCCATGATTTGCTGTACAGATATACAGAACTGAAATAGTTAACTTTTAGTACAAGGTATTCATTTAACACAGCAGAAGTAATCCAGAGACTTCCTCAAGCAAATTCTGAATATCACTGAAGAAGGTAGTTAAAGAATAATGGCCTTGGATATACTGCAAGGTAAAGTTGACCAAAGCAGAGAATGAATAATGTTTCCTGGCACCAATAATTCTGCCTCCTGAGAATTTACTCATACTCACATCTGATTTACAGTCGAACTGCCACAACATTTTCAAATTTCATTTTCATCTCCATTCGTTTTGAACATGTCATAGATATCCTTGGACATTACAGAACACTTAATCGTTATGTTAGATAAACTTTTTATGATAGTTTTATACAGCTGCATGTGTACCTGATTTTTTATATAACATAATAATAAATGTATAGAAATAAAATCTTTCTGTAACACAAATGTAAGGTCAAATAATAAATACCTCAAACAAGCAAGTAAGTAAATTATATTCTGCTAATCAGCTGTAGCATTTCATAGAACTATTAAAGCTGTGATGATTTTATTTAATGATAATTGCTGAATTCATATATCAGATTTGATAAATCTTTAATACACATACAATCTACAACATTGGTAAATATGTGTGTTTTAACTGAAATAGCATATTAAATGTCAATTTAAGCCAATGATTTATACGCTGTCATCATTTTTACAGATCAACTTGTCTTTTACCCCTATCTAATAATTTACTGACTAATTATTGAATTAATACTTCACTGAAACAAAACCAAATTTCCTTCATCATACGGATACAGACTGAATATCCTCTGGTGGACACATTTTTTTTAGCAAAAACAATTTTGTATTTTGAATTAATAGATTCCGTATGTATTTCCCTTCACCCTGTATGGAATACCCAATTGATACTTTCTTTTAATATCTCTTTGACCTTACTATTTGTGAACACTATGGGAAGATGCACTCAGCTCTGTAAAAGCTCAAGTCTAAACCTGTTTTTCTATAGGAATTCATTTAATTTTACTCATTTTTTAGTGCGGTGAAAAATTGATTTGTTTTTCACATCAAGCTATAAAAGAGATTTACATTTTGATCTATAAGAAGGACTATACAAGTGGCTGGTGATAAAAAGTATCACAATTTCTTATGAAACTTATGCAACACATAATCAACAATATAATTCATGACATTGCATTCTACTGGTCAATTATATTTCTAATTAAAAAGTAGAAAAATATTGCATTTAGAAAGACCTTTCCAGTGTCTGATGCTGGTGTTATAGTTTGATTACAGAAAAAGCTTCACTTGCAAATTTAGTTGAGCATAATGAAATCAAGTTTATCACTAAAGAAACAACACTTGTCATGCCAAGAATTCAGTTTTGAGGGGAAATGCAGAAAAGGGACATTAATTTCTTGGAACATTAATAACTGAGATAAAATTCAGGAAAAGCAAGTTATAGTGAAGTATTTCATTTCAAAATAACTACAAACAAATAAGTGTTAGACAGAATGGTTGAATTCAAACATAAACTATTCATAAACTAGGACATCACTCTTACCAACCAGAAAATGTATTGAATCCATTGAATCCATAGCTATAGTGCTCCCTTATACTCTTCAGCCTTTTTCATGTCCTGGTCTTCTTAAATCCATCCACCCTTTGTCTGTGATTCCTGTACAAATTTTTCTTCCCTAAATCCTCAGTCCTCTCCATAATAATGCTTTTTCTGCTTTTTTGTTGTTGGTGGTGGTGGTTAGGTGAAAGGCCAATTTAAAAAATATAATAATTTTGGAAGACAGAGGAGAGGTAACATTGAACTTTCACTTTCACTGATGATACACAACATACTTATAACTATAAACAGATGAGAAACTTTACCAGGGTTCCAAGTTAGCGCCTGTAAAAATTACACGATTTCACAAAATTGCCAGTAGAGTAAGAGAAGGGAAATTTATATGAATTAATTTCGTACTATGGACTTGTATTTGCACAATTATAAAGAGCCTTTCTGAAGACATATTTTGTTTTGAAGCAGAAACCAATGAACTGGCATTTCCCTACCTTTTCCACCTGTCTGGAAATGTGGAAGCTGTTGCCTATCAGCGTCAATAAAAGTGTTTCCAAAGAAGGCGAATCACACACTTGCCTTTCTACTTGATTCACCTTTCCAACTCTTAAAATGTCATTAGGTGGCTGGTAACTTCTGTCAGACCTTCCATCTCTTATGTGTTGTAACAGCAATTGTGAAACAGGAATAGCAACTTTTCTTCACTGGAGCACTGGGGAACTAAAGTCATTAGTAGCTGCAAAGTGTGGTGATATTTGCTAGTAGAACATAGCATGGCAATACAAAGTGTTGTTATAATGGAAAACCCATTACCATCTTCACACTTAAGAGTCCTTTTTATGCTTACTTTAGACAGTTTTGAAAACTGGCCCAATGCATCTACTACTGGACTACTGCTTAAGATTCAAGAAAAATTTCAGAACAAAATTTACTTAAGTTTTTAAGTCATAAAATGCAGTTAAGGAAATAAAGTCAAATATTTGATAGAATTGTGTCCAATTTCTCAAGAGTTTAGGTGTAGATACAGTCACCTATACTTACTATCATATAGAATAACTGATTCTGTAGCAGCAAATATTTTCTATGAATCTTTAAGAGTCAAAATTCCAGACAAAACACAGCCAAGTTTGAAACACACAACAACATGCAACAACAAAGAAAGTAAAAGCAAACAAACATCAAACAAGAACTCAGTTTAAAGAATATATATATATATAAATCTTACACGTAGAATCAATAACATAGATACATCAGGAAAAGGACAAATACATAAGTAAAAAGTAAAAATAAAAAATAAATTTGAAGGAAGTTAGTAAAAAATTAATGATCACTTTTCTACAGTGAGCCAAAGTGCATAATTTTCACTAACTTAAAGTTGAAAATGTAATTAAAACTTTTGGTGTTTTTATTGGGAAACAGTGTATGATAGTTAATGAATTTTTCATGTCAAAAAAAGAAATTCACCTTAAATCCTTCCACAGGTGAGAACAGTAAAAATAAAAAAAAAAAAAATCAGCTCATTTTATTAGTAGGTTGAAGTCAACATTGTTATTGCAATGATTTATACATACAGCACCTAAGTAAATACATATAGTTAATAGCAATGGACACTTACTGTGTTTTACACTTATCACTGTCTTTATAGCTGAAGATGTAAAAATTATTTTGCAGACTAGATGATTTTTCCAAGCCTATCCCAGCAAATCAACTCTTCTTCTCAACATATAATATGCTTAAATTTCTGAGAGGTAATGCAGTCAATATTGTTTCCATTTAATGCATGTTTCTTAAGGTTCAAATTCTTTCTGAGGCAGTGTTAAATTCACCATTGTAATTGTCATTAAGTTCACTTATGTAAGCTGCATAAATTGTGAATAAATACTATCGGCATTTCCTTATGTTGCAAGTAATTGCTTCTTTGGACGAAGGGACACTTACATAAGTTTTTAGAAGGTCTCATCAATTTCCTAACTCATCAATTTTTTCCTAACTATTTTACATAACACATTAAAAAGGTCATGTATGACACCATTGCATTTTTGCTTGATTTGGAAACAGAAGATGACTCCAAAACAAAAATTTGACTAAAAATTAGCATCTTCAAATATTGAATTTATATTTCACCTCAAAAAAATAAGCAACCACATAAACAACAACAAAAAACACACCACCACCCACAGCAAAATAATAACCGGTAACAAGAAGAGTAAGAAATAAGCTCACTAGCAAAGACTTAACAGGATAACAGGACAAGAGGAAAATCTTACACAACTTCTTTCCAGCATCTTTCATGGTAAAATCTCACTATACTTTTCTGTCAAAATCTATTTTTCTCAGGAATGTATATTTCTGCACCATTTTATTTTGAAGTTTTATTCCAAGCTCCTTCATTGTTTCATTGAAAATTTAGAGATTATCTAATCATTAATTTTTAGTTGCTTCATTTTCAGAAAACATTTTGAAAATATTTATTCCATTGTGTTTTCTCCGGCAATAGGTTTTTGGCTCCAGTGCTTTGCCTGTTTAATAACGTCATTGTTGATATTTTAATCAAGTGCCACTTAGCAAAAAAACACAAATGATTCTGATTGGTTCAATTCCATTCTGCTGCATTTCTAGTATATGGATAATTTCTGGATATATCCCCTTGGAAATAAACAAGATTTTCATCAAAAAATTTTTTTTTTTTTTTTTTTTTTTTTTTTTTGAGAGAGAGAGAGAGAGAGAAAGAGAGGGAGAGAGAGAGAGAAAGACAGGGAGAGAGAGAGAACATTTTTGTTACAGTTATTTTCTGAGGAAACTGTATTCACTTATTTTTCCCTTTGAAGACTACTTAAAAGGAAGAAATAATATTCTTCAATCTATTGCATGTATTTTGCAAAATGACTCCAAGATTCCAAGATTGTATAAATAATATTTTATTTTTGCAGTAGCATGGGATACCATATGAATAGGAGCATTTTTAAGATAGATAAATAGGTCACACTTATTGTTCCTTAATATATCGGCACCTACTGTTAAAAAAAAAGCCACATCAACTGGATCAGGGTACTCTAAAAAAATCCTATCTCATGTGCACATCTTAACCTTGCTAATAGATAAAGCAGCTTTCTAGTTGTTTCATCTTCTGAAGTGTGCCTCCTTTACTTAAAGATCTAAGTTCCAAAATTCAAGCTTTGTGTAATACACTTACAGAACGTGAAAAACAGAAATAATTATTCACACCATGTGCCGTTTTGGAGAAAAAAAGGAAATACAGTATTTAAAAAATCTGGAGTAAATAAGCCATGTTAGAGTTGGAATGCACTAATTTCCACAGGATAGTCAGCAACTTCCAGTAAAGCTGCATATGAAGGCAACATAAGGCTATGAACACTACAAGTACCTAAAAAAAAAAAATCATGTTTGAATTATTTTCCATCTGTGTTGTTGTCTACAGAAATTGCTTTAAAAACCCTTCAAAGCAACACAAGAATGCATCTTAAAGTTTCAAACACAATAGCTAGAAATAAGGAATTTATCTTCCAGATTCTGAGGTAAAATTCTAAAGCCAAAACCTGTTCCCAAAAAGCCATAAAATTCCCACAGATAATATAACTGCAGACAAAGCTTCAGTTTAAAAAGTAGAAGAGAAAGTAATGCAATGTTGAGTGAAGCATGTTCATAAAATTAGTATACTACATACAATTTCATCTCTAAAACAGTATCTTCTTTAAAATAAACCGCGTTGCAAATGCTTTGAATACATTTTGGCTTTGGCCAAGCTTGAAGGCAGTGACTAGCACCAAGTGACTATCCACTTGAAACACATCAATAAAAGCAATTTCTTAGGACTGAAATAAAGAATAAAATACTAGATGAGAATACATATTTCCCATACTAAAGTAGGTAAACCTGAGAACAGTAATGCTGTAGAGAAATGGTAGTATTCTGAACTGACCTGCTAATTATAGCCTTTTCAGTTCAAACATAATAATACAAAACTGGACATTGGAAATGAAACGTAATTATTTGGAGACCAGACATTAAGATAAAAAATAATTCAATTTCTACTCCCTAAATATAAAGTTTTGCTGACTACCACATAAAAGCTGACAGATCTTGGTGGAAACACAAGCAGGCTTGAAATTTGCTTGTCTAGACATTCAGATTGAATAAATTGGTAAATATACTCCGAGTATTTATAGGAGTTTGGGGGCAGAGCAGAGAGGGGGTGGTAAATCTCTCCTCATTATCCTTTAGAGAACTGTGCTATTATAAATATTAACATTGTTTATCCACTAATTACATATTTCTGTTATTTTTTTTCAGAAAACAATTGTGTCCAGCCATATTTGTTTCTGACACACCTTTGTTAGAGCTTTGCTCTTTTAGGGAAGAACAACTACACTAAGGAATCTGCTTTAGCTGGGAGTTGGACTAAATGTGCTCCACAGGTCCCCTCCAGTCCTTATGATTCTGTTTCTCTTTGAGATTTTATGACAATTTTTGAAACAACTGGATATATTTACAACCTTTTTCCAGCCCTTCCACTAAGTGAAATAACTACTTACAGGATTAAATAGAGACAATATTTTACATGAGGGGAAAATAAGTTCGGATTCTGAAACACATAAGCAAAACTAAAGAGCAGTCAGCTCCAATTCCACTTAGAAATGCAGCACTGCTAAAGATGCTATGCCTTTAGATATCATTTTCCATATTTTGCACAATGCAGCTTACAAAGTTCTGGAATTATTCAGTATGAGAATCCCTGTAACTTGCAGACATGAACTATACTTTAGAGATTTAAATTCTAAATATTTATTTTTGGGGAGTTATAAAATTATTTGCTATTTTAATCACACTTGAGCTGTTGTGTTCCAAACATCATTGAGAAACCAGAATTATTAAAGCATTTGAACCATATACTGAAATTTTGTTTCTTGGGTAACTAATTAAATGTGAATCTATTCAATGGTACTTTTAAAGTTAGTGTCAGAATCTGATAATTTTATTTTACAGACACAGCAGAGCTTTTGGTCTTTGGAAACAAACTTTCAAAGCTTCTTAAATCAGACATAAACACAATTCATGTTCATGGAAAGCTGCCAATGATGGACATCACTGAATAGAATTCTCTTCAAAAAAATTAAATTCCAATGATAATTGGATCTAGACAAAATTAGAAGATTTTACTCAGAAGAGAATCTGCCCCACGAGACAATTTGTCCTAAAGAGAGGACTCAATCCAGTGCACAGCACTAGCAGTTATTTGCTTGTAAGCAAATGGACTCCTTGTGAAAGGCTTTGAAACTAACCTAAGAGGGGTGAAAGTAGGAAAACAAACAAAGAAAAAAGCAAACAAATAAACAAATAAACCCTTGGTCAAAATTTGATTCGTGGATAATTCCAAATTCCAATTCCATTTCAAATTATTGGTGAAAGTATTCTTCTTTTCTCTATAAACAAAGTAATGATTAACATGCATATTGATAAAGAAAAAATTTTGATCTCTGTAAATATTATTAAAATTGCTACAAAAAGTTGGAGGATAATGTTATAAATTTCTACCCCACACAAACTAACATATAATTAGCATGTAAACCATTGATGGAGAAATGATAATATAAGACAGGCACAGTTTTAATATTTGACTAAGTTTTACCCTCCTTACTTCTGTAAACTTTCTTATTTATAAAATCAATTGCACATCATTCCACTACTTCACTCAGACTTGAACAGGATTTTATTTATTTATTTATTTATTTATTTCCTGAATTCAATGATTAAATTTGCATTTTATCCCTCAAAAACATTTCAGTCTTCTGGAATATTCTACACACAATTCTCAGAAATCTAAACAGAATGTTTTAATAGAAAAGACTGTTCTTGTGATAGACTCAGTGGATCTATTTCATTGTAATTTAATTCAGAATCCATGAGAGACTAATTGAATTAAAAAATGCAGAGATAGCAGGCTCTTTGTTACATTACAGATGAATTTTCCTTTTCTAGATGCTGCTTTGAACACTGTTTGATATGTTCAGTTGCAAAAAGTCCATTCTCAGAATGTTTAGTTAGATATATTTCACTTGAACCACCTCAGTGTCTCACATCAGTTTCCTGACATAATACTGGCTCAGCTTTCTAGCTAGGATGGATATTTACTAATTATGACAGTAGTAAAAAGTTGTTCCATATATATAGTCCCTTATGACAGTAGTAAAAAGTTGTTCCATCTCCTCTCCAATTAGAATTGTATCTAACAAGGTTCAAAAGAAAAAAAAAAAAAAAAAAAAAAAAAAAAAAAAAAANAAAAAAGAGAGAGAGAGAGAGAGAGAGAGAGAGAGAGAGAGAGAGAGAGAAATTAACACTGTTCTGTGTTTTAAAAATCCTAACACAGAAAAATCCTGCTGTGCTCCAGTCATCTCAAAATGGAACAGAATAATGCTTGTTTTGCTCCATATTTCTGTGATTCTATACTGTCTAGAAGACTTCCAGAGATAATCTGAGTAGACTAAGTTTTATTTCTTCAAAAATTAAATGAAAATAATTGAGGTGAAGTGAGAAATTAGCATTTGTAATAATGTCTACTTACAGATGCTCTCATAAATCTTGGTGGTTTGTTTGTTTGTTTGTTTGTTTTGGTTGGTTGGTTGGTTGGTTCGTTTGTTTTGGGGTTTTTTTTTGTTTGTTTGTTTGTTTGACTTAAATTATCTTTCATTTATCCCTTGTGTAAAATAAATAAATAAATAGATAGATAGATAGATAGATAGATAGATAGATAGATAAGGAAAAATGCTGCCCAAAGTACACCACACTCAGGACAAAAAGCACATAATAGCACTATGCTTTGGTTGTTTGTTGTTGTTGTTGTTGTTGTTGTTGTTTTTTCCTTGCAGCTATTGTTCTATTTCCTGCTGACACAGGACTTTAAATGCTCTAATGATACAACTGTTCTTGAAAGCTGCAGAGAAACAGACACCACAAACATTTAATTGGTGCCTCGCATGAAGTTAGATACACATCTTGAAATTTTGTTATTGTTCAAAATGAGTGAGAAGGATTTGCTACTACTAGGTTGTACCGAATGCTCAGTAGCTGGCAAGATTTCACCTTTGTTCACTTAATTAATGTCTGTAATATATCTGTCATTTATTGAATATCCTGTGCATTGTACAACAATAACTGCTATGTATCGTCCAATTTTTTATGCCTCGAGGGCAACTCAGTTTAGAGATCTTGAAAAATTTTCAGTCACTATCATCGAAAATACAGCTCTGTTAGCAAAGTCCTTACCTCTCTAAACAGTTTCATATTTTCCTAGATGCTTGAGTAAAGGATTGGAAGTTTATGTATTTTGGTTAATGAACTATTAATTAAAAAATAATAATAAAAAAATTCCATTAAACAGTGGTAACAGAGAGATAAAACTGTGAAAATGTAATATTGCTACTTTTTCTTATACATAGCATATAGACCTTATATAAAGCATCTATCTGGACTTATGAAAAGCTTTTGACATGGTCCCTCACCACATCCTTCTCTCTAAATTGGAGAGGTATAGATTTGAAGGATGGACTGTCTGATGGATTAGGAATTGGTTGGCTGGACGCAGACAAAGTGTTGTGATTAATAGTTCGTTGTTAGTGTGGAGGTCGGTCACAAATAGTGTCCCCAAAGGGTTGGTCTTGGGACCAGCGCTCTTCAACATCTGCATCAATGACATAGATGACTGAATCGAGTGCACCCTCAGTAAGTTTGAACAGGCACCAAGCTGAGCAGTGCAGCTGAAACACTGGAGGGAAGGGAAGCCATCCACAGGGATTTGAGCAGGCTGGAGAAACGGGCCCATGAATATCTAATGAGGCTCAACAAAGCCAAATGCTATGTGTTGCACTTGGGCCAGGCCAATTTCAAGTATTTATATAGACTGGGGGAAAATAATCTTTTGAGAGCACCCTATGGAGAAGGACTTGGGGAACTTGGCAAATGAAAAGCTGGACATGAGCCAGCAGTGTGCACTTGCATCCTGAAAGGACGACTATACCCTGAGCTGCATTAAAAAAAGGGGCGACCAGCAGGGAGAGGGAGGTGATTGTCCCCCTCTACGCAGCTCTTGTGAGGCCCGATCTGGAGTACTGCATCCAGGCTTGGATGACACGGAGTACTTGGAATGGATCCATAGGAGGGCTACTAAGATGATCAGAAGGATGGATAGATAGCAGAATTTAGATGCTGAAATAAAGTGAATTTGGGTAAGCAGTGAAGAACTGTTTCAACTAAGCAAAAATTTTGCTGATACAGATTAGTTACAGACTATATGTACATTGTACATAACATCTAGTTTATATTTGTATTTTAGAACTGAAAAAGATGCCAGAGAATTGAACACATGGATTAAGAACCTCCTGTTTTCAAAAATTCACTTTTTGCAAATAGTCTGATGCCTACTCTTTCTTATGGATGAAATTATTATAAATATAAAACTAGTGGGATATTTGACCTTGATTTTGTGAAACTGAAACATCAGCCTTGTCTAGTGGAAGAAGCCACAATCCTTAGCAAGTTCTTAAGGTGTTCATGAGAGATTTTTGATAAAATTTTACTCTTCCTGTATTTCATCCTTGACAACTGTTCACAAATGTGCATACTGTCAAAAAGTGATGACACGGAAAACTTGTGATTGTGAAGCGAAGCATATTTTTCTCTGTTACGAGAGTTCTTATGAAAGTTTAGTAAGGAGACAGGAATCTGAATATCCAATTGAAACTCTAAAATTACACTTGAAATACATTCCATTTGAAAACTTGCAGATAATGTGTTTATATTAACTGGGAATGGCGTTGCAAATATTTTATTTATTTATTTATTTATTTATTTATTTATTTATTTATTTATTTGTGTGTGTGTGTGTGTGTGTGTGTGTGTGTGTGTGTGTGTGTGATCTTGAAACATATTCTCAAACTTCTTTACTAAAACAGAAAGCACAGCTGCAGGTTCTTTACTGTTAATAGCTCTCAGTTCAGCTAAAATGCATATAGTTATTTGCTACCACTTGAGAAAGCACTGTTCAGCACTGCCCTGCTAGTGTCTTAGTTTCAGTTGACTCAATGTTAAAAGGAACACACTGACAGCTTGGTTACTGCTGAGCAATTGGTGTGTACCCAAGGTCACTCCATTGTAAAAAGCTGCTTTTATAGCACTAGGCAAGGGGCAGGTTGCATTGTGAGCCATCCCTGGCTGCATATATCCTGCAGGCCACACACTGCACATGCCTGCTCTGGTCAATGAGGTACTTCCAAGTTGTTGCTTGAAAAGAACAAAATTGGCTATCCTGAAGAACAGGGCAGTGATTCTACTTTTTGCTTTCCTTCTTTCACACAAAATTCTGAACTCTACTAACCTGTGTTCCCTGCATCTCAGACTGTCCCCAGCCTTCACATCCCCAACCAGACATTCCTTGTCAGTAAGAACAAGATCCAGAAGAACACTACTTCTTGTCAGCTCCTCCACTCCCTGCATCAGAAAGTTATCTTCAAAACATTGCAAGAACCTCCTTGGCTGAATGTTCCTTGGCAGCATTGCTTATCCAACTTCTATCAGAATGAAACAAAATCTCCCATGAGAACCAGTGCCAGGAATCATGAGGCTATCTCCAGCTGTGTGTAGAAGGCCTTGCCTATTTCCTCATCCTGATCAGGTGGCCTGTAATAAAAACTCACAATAATATCACCCTTTATTGCCTGCCTCCTTAATTCTTACTTCCACTAGTTCACTGTTCATCTTTTACTGGAGCTCAATGTATTCCAGTTATTTTCTGTCATAAAGAGCAGCTCTACCTTAGCCTTGTCAGGTATCTTTCCTAAAAAAGACATCCATGCTATCCATGGCTGCATTCCAGTGGAATGAACCATCTCAACATATTTCCATTATTGTAATGAGATCATGGCCCTGCAAATATGAAAGCAGAACTGATCAAAAACATTTACATAGTAGTTTTCTGTCAAATAATACTGCTATAGAAATCACCAAATCCAATCCCCCTGCTAAAGCAGTTTCCATGCCATACGTCGCATAGGCAGGCATCTAGACAGGCCTTGAATATTTCCACAGAAGGAGATTCCACAGCTTCTCTGGGCAACCTGGTCCTGTGCTTCATCACCCTTACCTTATGGAAGTTCTTCCACATGCTTCTGTGGAACTTTCTATATTCAAGTTTTAGGACATTATTCCTTGTCCTATTGCTATGCACCACCAAAAAGAGCCTGGTCTCATCCATTTACCATTACTGATGTCATTTACCTGGACTTGAGCAAGGCCTTTGACATGGTCCTCCACCACATCCTTATCTCCAAATTGGAGAGATGTAGATTTGATGGGTGGACCACTTGATGGATAAGAAACTGGTTGAAAGGCCACAGACAGAGAGGTTGGTCATCAATGGCTGCATGTCCAGGTGGAGGCCGGTAATGAGTGGTGTCCCCCAGGGGTCTGCTTTGGGACCAGTGCTCTTTAACATCTTTATCAATGACATTGATGACGGAATCAAGTGCACCCTCAGCAAGTTTGCTGACGACACCAAGTTGAATGGTGTGGTTGACACAGTGGAAGGAAGGGATGCCATTCAGAGGGACCTCAACAGGCCTGGATGAACCTAATGAGGTTCAACACAGCAAAGTGCAAGATTCTGCACTTGGGCCAGAGGAATCCCAGGTATCCATACAGACTGGAAGGAACGGTCCTTGAGAGCAGCCCTGAGGAGAAGGACCTGGGGGTCTTGATAGATGAAAAACTTTACTTGAGCCAGCAGTGTGCCGTTGCAGTTAAGAAAACAAATGGTACGCTGGGCTCCATCAGAAGAGAGGTGGCCAGGGATGGGGAGGTGATTGTCCCCCTCTACTTTGCTCTTGTGAGGTCCCATCTGGAGTACTGCGTCCAAGTCTGGAGCCCCCAGTACAAGAAAGACAGGGAAATGTTGGAGAGGGTCCAGAGGAGGGCCACAGAGATTATCAGGGGACTGGAGCACCTCCCCTATGAAGACAGGCTGAGGACAGGCTGGGCTTGTTCAGCCTGGAGAAAAGAAGGCTGTGGGGTGACCTCATTGCAACCTTTCAATACATAAAGGGAGCCTACAAACTATTTGAAAAGGTAGAAAACTGCAGAACAACAGGAAATGGTTTTAAAGTGAGGAAAGGAAGATTTAGGTTGAATGTCAGGAAGAAGTTCTTCACAGAGAGAGTGGTGAGGTGCTGAAATAGGCTGCCCAGAGAGGTTGTGGATGCCCCATCCCTGGAGGTGTTCAAGGCCAGATTGGGTGGCTGTGGGCAGCCTGATCTAGTATAAAATGGGGAGGTTGGTGGCCCTGCCTGTGGCAGGCGAGTTGGAGATTCATGATCCTTGAGGTCCCTTCCAACTCTGGCCATTCTGTGATTCTGTGACCTCCCACTTTCCTTTAAATATTTATAAACATTTATCAGTTTCCATCTCAGTCCTCTTTTCTCCAGGCTGAACAGGCCCATGTTACTCAGGCTTTCCTCATGCAGGAGATACTCCGGGACCTTAATAATCTTTGTGGCCCTCCCTGGACTTCAGCTGGGAGATCCCCGTCTTTTTTGAGGAGGGGAACATAGAACTGGACATGGGATTCTAAATGTGGCTTTACCGGGGCAGAACTAGAGGGGGAGAATTACCTCTCTCACCCTGCTGGCCACTCTCCTTTTAATGCATCTCACAAAAACACTGGCTTTCTTGGACACAAGGACACGTTGTTGGCTCACAGCCAGCTCGTTGTCCACCACGTTACACTGCTAAGCATATACTCAGTCCACTTCACTGTGAATTTCTTGAACATTCTTGTTCCGGTATGTAGTAGAAAAACCCTAAATTATTCTAAAAAGTGTCAGGAGCAATTCCAAAATTTTAGGATAGGATTCAATAGAATATAAGGTGACAAAAATCATAGAGATGAACAGTGAAAAATAGGATAGAATACTGAATAAGCTGGAGAACTTAACAGATTATTAAATATATATATATATATGTGTGTGTAGAGAAGACATTAAGATCATCTTTTGAAAAAATCTCTGATATATGGTTAGCGCTCAAAATAATAAATTAAAATTTAAGTGTGAAATCACTTACAATTGAAATTGCATTGCTATATTAGCATTATAATTATACCTAAACATAGAGAAAACCTGGGATTAAAAAGGTGGATAAGATCATGTTTAAGTAAAGTTCATATAGATGTATAACATTCAAATAACCCTTTAAAAAAAAAAAAAAAAAGCACAAAAAAACATATCATCTAACATTTCCCAGCAGAAGACAACTCAGGTAGCTCACTGATAAGCTAAATATGACAATTTTTAACTTCTGAAGTGTTTCATTTGATACCTAGACTTTCTGAGTAGAATACAGGAAAAAGATGTATAGTTTGGAATTCATCAGTGTGTTCTCTAATTTGCAGCAAATCTTAAAATCACTATAGTATTCCACTTATTTGAAGAGATGAAATTTAGGAAACTGATACAAAAGCTCCCATTAAAAAAAAAATAGCAATCCTAGAGACTGAAATGTTATTGCATTGATTTGTTTTGCTTTGTGTTGTTTTTAATCTAAAAAAAAAAAAAAAAAAAAAAAAAAAAAANNAAAAAAAAAAAAAAAAAAAAAAAAAAAAGCTGAAATACTTGGTATTTAGATCTATACACCTTTTGGTAAAATAAAAGACAATGGCAGATACACATTCAGACCAATAACAAAAAGAAAAGTTTGGACACCTGGAGTTTATCCCTTTTTATTAATGCATTTGCACATTCCATGTGCTCATTTTGATCTATGATGTTTCAGAAAGAAAATTGTCTTCACAGATTCTTCAATCAATTCAATGCATTTCATTGTGATCACTCTAAAGGACAAATGCTGTCTTTAATATACACTGAGCTGGCATCTTCGAAGTAGATTTTTACCATTTACTTTTATTCCAAAGGGATAACACTTTGTTGCAAAATATTAAATTTCTTCTGCTAATACACAAAAGTTTCTTGCTGAATCTAAAGAAATGAAGACAAAGTCTATCCTGATTTGCCTGCTAGAGCTCAATTAACCTTCATTATAAATAATTTGACTGATAATTTCACAGTTTTTATGTGAACATTTCATAGACACTGAATTTTAAAATTTTATACTTGCATATGATAGCCTTGTACCATTTAATCAGGGAATATATTATAATGTGGTCTGCATGACTAATCCAAACAACATGAATATTCATAGAAATTTCTTGTGATTTTTAATATTTAAAGGTTTTGTTTTGTTTTGTTTATGCTTGATCTTCTTATATATAATCCAACAGGCAAAGAAGCTCACCACATATGAAATCCAAAGGTATGCGAATTATACATTTTGATTGTCATTATGTATAAGTCCTTAAAGACTATTTGAGCATTAATAATATGTTGTGAACCTCAAAGACCTTCCACTCTATCAAATTTATTCTGAAGCAAATTTATATAAAGTGATTTTTATGTTCATTCATATTAATTCCAGACTATTTCACTTTTGCTAAGATCATCGATGGATACAATGGATATAGTGAAATTGACAGACACACATAATGAATTTTTCATGTCATGCTTTCCATTTACGTGACTTCGACATTATGAAACAAAACAAAACAAAACAAACAAACAAACAAAAAAAAGCAACAACCCAAAACAGTTAACAATAACAACAAAAGCAAACAAAACAACTACAAATATATCAAAATAAATATGACAACAGCAACAAAAACAGTTGGCCTAGCTCATTCATGGGACTAAATCTGGGAAAAGCTTTAATCACTTGCTTGAGAGAATTGAGACTGTTTTAAACTGGTCACATGCTAGTGTGGATCTAAATAGTAAAAATAGAAAACATTTGTTTTTCAGAATTTTTCTCCTGATGGTTTACAAAAGTACCCTCCACTATCTTTATTGACACTAGATTCACCTCTCCTGTCTTGATATATTACTAAGTATTCAGTACAAACTAAATAATAAGGACGTGTGCAGCATCAGACTAACAGGATTTGAATAACCATAGATTTCTTCCAATCACAGAATCACATAATATCATAGAATGTTACAGAATTACCAAGGTTGAAAAAGACCTTTAAGATAATCCAGTCCAACCATCCACCTATCACCACTAAACCATGTCCCTCACTGAAATGTCTAAACATTTCTTGAACACGTCCAGAGACAGTGACTCCATGTCTCCCTGGGCAATTAATTCCAGCACCTAACCACTCTCTTGGAAAAGAATTGTTTCCTAATATCCAATCTGAATCTCCTATGGCACAACTTGAGGCCATTCCCTCTAGTCCTATTGATAGTCACATAGGAGAAGAGCTGACTCCCACCCCACTGTAACCTCCCTTCAGATAGTAATAGAGAGGAATAACATTTCCCCTGAGCCTCCTCCAGACTAAATAATCTTAGTTCCCTCACCTGCACCTCATAAGATTTGTGAACCAGACCCCTCAAGAGCTTCATTGCCTTTCTCTGGACATGCTTTATTTAGGACTTAGGATTTATTCAGGATGTGTCCAGGCACAGGAAGAAAAAAGAAAAAAAAGAAAAAAAAAAAAAAAAAAAAAAAAAAAAAAGTACAATCAAACTGTTGGACATTTCACTTAATTTTATCCAATAAATTTCAAATAGTTATTCTATTATTATTATTATTTATTTATTTTTATATCAGGACATCAGGACTTGCTTTATTTGAAGAGAACAAAATTCTGACTGTGCTTTATCTTTAGTCTGTTTCATTCATCGTACTATGTGTTCACTTTTCTATAAAATACAGCCTTTTTCCTTAATTTCCTTAATTTGCCAGAAAGACTCATTTCTTCAGTTCAGAGAAGATGATTTTTTTTTTAAGCAGTAATTAAATACTGCACTGTAAATAATTAATGATTAATAAAAATAAGTATAACCACAGATTGAAGCTAAAGCTGAATTAAACAGCTGACTAAAATATATAATGGAAATTGGATCAAAAGTTTGTTTAAATCTTGCTTTTGAAATTCAAATAAAGACTGAAAAAAAATATTTTCATTCTTCTTTCTGATTGTATGCTTCTTCCTTTTCATACTAGGGTAAAGCTTCTAAAGATTTACTTTAATTCTGAGTTTAATCATAGAGAGTCTACCTCAAACCATACAGATGGAAATTTGACCCAATTAAGTGATTGCTCCATTAGTTTTGAGTCTTGTTACATCTATTTAAAGACAAATCTGGACAATATCAGTGCCCCACTGCATAAAAACATTAATTTTTTAGCAACATTTTTTTTTTTTCCCCAGGTTTAAATATAAACAACATGAGATAATATTTTTGCTTAGTAACTGGAAATTGGCAGTACTAGTAATCTGTTGCTTATCAAATCATATTTAATTACCATGTTTCTTTCAGCAGCAAAATCCAGATATCTGATGTCAAAAGAAAAATAATTGTATAAAATATAATTTGAAAGTAATTTGTAAATAATTTCTATTTTGAAGATGGAAAATCTCTATTATGTTTGATTTACCGTTTGTTCAGCTGTCCTGTTCAGGCAGGTTAGACAAAACTATCCTGTACAACAGAGTGAGAACATAAAGTCATTTCACAGACAAAAGTTTGTATGAAAGTTAAATATTTTTGAAAAAGTTCTCCTTTGCTACCTCAGAATACAATATATTTGTTCAATATCTACCATTTTTATTCTCTTCTAATCAAAGCATTAACTGTGGCCCTTTTACGTGTTAGAAAAATAAGCAGATATAAATGCAGAATACTTAAGAGTTCCAACAACAACAAGAAACTCTAAAATAAAATTAATGGGAAGCAGTTCCTACACTGCAGTATTATTCAATTCCTAAGAAAACAAAGATAGCCATCATAAGAATAACATAAATTATAGAATTATCCAAGAAATAGAGAGTTAAAATACAGAGATGAATTCTTTCTTTCCACTGCAATATCTTATTAATGAACCCTTGCTAAAAATGAAGACCTTCTTTCTATTAAATATGAATTATCTTTAAGGTAGAATTTTCTAAGGACATTTAAATTGTATAAACATAAAGGACAGATAATGTGCTATTAAAATAATAATTACAGAATCACAGAATCATAAAGGTTGGAAGATCCCTACAATCATCATCTCTAGACAATCTCCAGTTGGAGATTTTCCCCTTGGAATCACTGAGTCCAAACCTCCCTCCAAGGTTCCTTATAGTAGGTTCCATAAGAAAGTCCAAAAGGAATTCTTGAATAACTCCAGAGAAGGAGGCTCCACAACATTTTTGGACAGTCTGCTCCATTGCTGTTACTCATGTACTGAAATGAAGTTGTTCTTTGTGTTTGTATGTAACTTACTATGTTTCAGTTTCTGCCCACTGTCCCTTCTGCTTTTACATAACCTTCAGGTCTCTAATTAGACTCTGTACCATTGATCACTACCTTCTGAGTTTTGCCAGTCAGTGAATTCTTAATCCACCTCAATGTCTACTCACTTATTCCACACTTCCTAAGCTTACCTATGGAGATGCTTAGGGAGATAGTATCAAAACCTTTGCAGAAGTCAAAGTAAACAAATTTCACTGCTCTCCTCCCATCTACCCCGCCAGTGATAACATCCTAGAAACCATGTTGACCAAACATGATTTCACCTTGGACATTCCATGTTGACTACTCCTGATAAATCCAGTACTAGTTGCTCCATCACCTTCCCAGGAAAGGAAGTGAGGCTGACTTGCCTGTGATTACCCAGATGCTTCTTGCCTTGTTTTGAAGAATGGGATGACATTGGCTATCTTGCCTTGTTTTGAAGAATGGGATGACATTGGCTAGTCCTCAGGAATTTCTCCCATTATCTAGGATGATAAGAGAGTGGCTTGGCAATCATTTATGTCCACTCCCTCAGCACTTGTGAATGAAATCCTTTGGTGCCCATGCATGCGTAGGTATTGATATTACTTAAGAGATATTTTACCAACTCCTTCTCAAATAAGTTGAAGTCTTCCTCCAGACTCTCTTATCTCTGGGATTTCTGAGGGGCAAACACAGTAAAGACTGAAACAAAAAAAAAAGTATTCAGTAACTGCATTCTCACTATCTCCTCTTACTAGAGAACTGACTTCATGGAGTAGTGGACACAGATTTTCATTAGATTTTCGTTTAATATTGACGTACTTAAAAAAGCCTTCTTTTTGTCCTTAACCTCCTTTGAAGTTTTAATTCCAAGAAAGCCTTAGCCTTCTTCATTGCATTCTTGCAAACCTTAAGAGCATTCCTACATTTCTTCAGAGTGTTCTGATCCCTTTTCTCATGTTTCATAGTTTTTCTTCTTCTCTTTGAGCTTTTCTATGAGCTCCTTGTTCACCCACACCTCTCCTGACATTTTTTTTTTCTATTTCTTACTTTTAGGAATGCTCTTGCAGTTATGGTGCTTAACTGCTGACCAACTCTCTTGAACTCCCTTAGATTCCAGAATTCTAGGCTACGGGCTATGTGCAAGGAGGTTCTTGAAAAGGACAAAATTGGCTATCCTGAAGAACAGGGCAGTGATTCTACTTTTTGCTTTCCTTCTTTCACATAAGATTCTGAACTCTACTAACCTGTGTTCCCTGCATCTCAGACTGTCCCCAGCCTTCACATCCCCAACCAGACATTCCTTGTCAGTAAGAACAAGATCCAGAAGCACACTGCTTCTTGTCAGCACCTCCACTCCCTGCATCAGAAAGTTATCTTCAAAACATTGCAAGAACCTCCTTGGCTGAATGTTTCTTGGCAGCATTGCTTATCCAACTTTTATCAGAATGAATGAAATCTCCCATGAGAACCAGTGCCACATCCAGCTGTGTATAGAAGACCTTTCCTATTTCCTCATCCTGATCAGATGGCATGTAATAAACACCCAATAATATCACCTTCATTTACCTGCCTCTTAATTCTTACTCACAAGCTCTCCAATAGTTCATTCACTAGCTTCCTTGCTGGAGCTCAATGCATTCCAGTTGTTTTCTCACATAAAAAACAACTCTACCACTTTGACTTGCTGGCTTATCTTTCCTTAAAAAGACACAGCTATGCATGGCAGCATTCTAGTCATGTGAGCTGTCCCACCATCTTTGTTGTCACAGATAAGGGCCCTTTGACTGCATACAGATCTTTTGTTCTTTCTTTTCATGCCCTGTCATGTGTGCATTTGTGTAAAGGCACTTTCGAGATGATAATGGAGCAGACTGTGCAGGCATACTTAGGGTGATAGGATTCCCCATAGCTGTACATACTCATGAGGTGGCTGGCCTTCTGGCTCATTTCATGGGATGCAGGGAAAAAAATATTTTTTCTGTTCTATTTTGCCTGGTTTATTCCCATGTCAGTTACAGTGGTGTGAACACTGTCATTTTGAAGCCCATCCCCAATGTTCTTCAGTTTAAAGCCCATCTCAGTAAGTTAGGCAGTCTGCCACCAAAGACTGCCCTGCCTGTTCAAGTCAGGTGGATCCCATCTGCCCCTGATACGTTATAATCTTAAAAGAAAGTTGTAACGTCATAAAAGCCAAAACCCTCATGCTGGCACAGCCACATAGCCACAACTTGATATGCATTATACATGTATTTCTGGCTTCCCCTTTCCTCCAACTCGCAAAATTAGAAGATAATTTGGGCACCAATGATTTTCACTTGTGATCCCAGGCATATATTTATTAATGATAAGATAGCACTGTGATTGATTACTCATTAAACTGTCTTCCTAGGTATGATTTTGTGATCACTAGGAATGATTGCATCTCTGCTAGAAGATTTAAAAAGCCATGATTATTTTACATGTCTAATCTTTGTACACATGTATGACAAATTTAATAAGAACATTGCAAACCTAGACTATGTGTATTTTAGACCTACTTTGAAATACTAATAATATATTAAGAGATGGTAAATTCTGCTACAGAAAGGTACAAACCTTTCATCAGCATTAAGATTCCTAATTAAATTAGCTATTTTCTTCATCATAAAGGATGAAATAGCCAAGAGAGATAATTAGTAAAAAAACTCAATAGACTGAGTTATCTTATCCCTAAAGCAAGCTTAATGTTATGATGTAATGTATCTACTACACAAAAACAAGTATTTTTTTAATGCCTCAGAGAAACATTACACTGAGTAGTGTGGAGTGCTTAACATCTGTTTCACATGAGCTGCACAGCTGGTTAAGTATAAAGACACTATCTTTATCAAAACTCATTAGCACACCGGAATAATTACTTCACTGACAACATGCTACCATTAGGATAGTATTTTAAATAGGAATGTCAAATAAATGTGCTAACAATATTTGACTGTTATTCAGCCACTGATAAATCACGTTTTAAAACAGATCAGTGAAAACAAATAAAACAAAAATACTTCTATAAAGCTCACAGACTTCAAGTTCACACTCGAAAGGACATCCAGTAAAGTATAAAATAATCTAAACTTTTCCCCTCTGCAGATTTCACAGTTATTTTAATTTTATGCTTTTGAAAGTTTAAAAGACTTTATCTCTAGTATGACACAGCAAACACTGACTATTCATAAAATAGATTGAACTAAAAGAAATCCGGGTTTATTTTTCACAGAAATCTGAAACTTCATTTCATTCACTGTACTTCATGTACCTAAAATGTCAGAAATATTCAGTGTTTTTTTTTTTTCTTTTTTTTCTTTTTTTTCTTTTTAATCACAGGAAATGATCTTGTCCTTCCTCAGTATGAAGGTTATACTGAATTCCCACTTTGGCTGAAAATCTGCTAATTTTTCACAAATATTTCTGGTACCTCTATCCCTCGATGTGCTTTCCCTTGGGTGTAAATGTTAACATATTGAAAACTCAGCATCAGAGACTCAGAGAAATACAGTGCAATAATTAAGGTGAAGAACCATAGATTTTCCTGTGACTGACTCACAAAGTCTACCCGGTATTTTGGTGATGTTTTTGTACTATGAAATAGAAGTCTTAATATCAGAGAAATTACCTACAACTATAATGTCGTTCTGAACCTCTTCAGTGGGATCTCAAGGAATATACATTTTTAAGGAGCCTATACTGAGCTAAGCTCTACTCTTCTGAGAACAGCAGGAGTTTATACACTTTCCAGAACTCATAGGAAGAAATGGAAGAACAGAAAGTCTACATAAATATTCCTCTGTTTGTCAAATACACTTCTTGACTAATTAGCCTCTCCTGCTTCTCCACAGGGTATGATCTGTGATGCAAAAGGAACTCTTGCTTGTGACCAAGTACAAAACATCATCAGTCAGTTCAAAGAGAACTGAAGGACAAAGAAGGACAAATCTAAGAGCACCTAAGAATTTTACACCTGAAAGGATGATCTGATAGTCAGAAAGATGATAAATGTAATTGTTAAAAAGCAGATTTTTTTTTTTTAATATTTCAAGAATAATAATGCAATACACAAAAATAAATAGCATCCAACTTATCTTCTTCTTTATAGATTATCTGGCCTATTGCATAACCAAAAATAAATACATAAGTAAGTCCATGCTTAAGGGATACAGCTAGATCAGCTTCAGGAAATCTATAAAAATCTCTAAAAATAGTTCCATGTGGCAATTATTTCAAAATCAGATAGATGGAATCTCAATGAAGAAAAGTGAAAAACTAGCAAAAATGCAACATTCTAGGTTCTCTTCCCCTCTAAAAACTATTTTTTATTTAAAAAATATAAAAGAAGAAGGCATGAGCTTAGAGACTTAAATCTCTAAGTATAGAATCTGAATTCAGCATGACCTTAATATACTGGGTAAAACATCCAAATTCACCAGGACAGTAAAGGGAACAAAAAAGTTCTACATTTAGCAAAGAGAAATAAATACAAGTGAGAGATCAACTATTAAATATAACAACTACAGTTGGACTGTAGTAGATCACAGTCTGAATTCATCACCATTCAAAGCAGCAAACGGCTTTCTGACATGTACTTGAGCAAGTGTCCCCAGTGTGATGGAAAGGAAGAAGCCCAGAATACCTATTGAAAGCTATTACGCAATGGAAAATCATCATATGAATATTTTTTCCAAACTAGTTTTTAAGATTTAGATTTTAAGTTCAAATGGAGCAGAACTGAGTGGCAAGAGGTATGGTTACTAAGGAAGGAGATCATTTTTTGTAGTACAGATCTGTAGTCCCTCTAGATCCTTCATTGTCCTTCACATACACAAACCTGTTCTAGTTCTCCAAGACTAAATAAGAAGAAATGAACTTTTATTTTAAACAAAATATTACTTCGCATTATACCCAATGTCTAATCTAACCTAAACCTCCCCTGTCTCAGTTTAAAAACATTCCCCCTTGTCTTATCAATATCCACCCTCATAAACAGTCATTTCCCCTCCTGTTTATATGGTCCCTTCAAGTATTGAAGGCCACAATGAGGGCTCCCCAGAGCCTTCTCTTCTCCAAGCTAAACAAGCCCAGTTCCCTCAACCTTTCTTCACAGAAGAGGTGCTCCAGCCCTCTGATCATCTTAGTGGCCCTCCCCTACACCCTTTCTAAGAGCTCCACTCCTTCCTGTATTGGGGGATGCAAGCCAGAATGNGTCCATCCTTCAAATCCACACCTCTCCAATTTAGAGAGAACGATGTGGTGAGGGACCATGTCAAAGGCTTTGCCGAAGTTAGGCAGATGACCTCCATTGCCCTTCCCCCATCACAAAAGCTGTCACTCCATCATAGAAGGCCACAAGAATGGTCAGGAAAGATCTGCCCTTGGTGAAGCTGTTCTGCCTGTCTCATATGTGCCTTAACATACTTCTAGGAGTATCTGCTTCATGATCTTCCCAGGCACAGAGGTGAGGCTTATTGGCTTGTAGTTTCCCAGGTCTTCCTTTCTCCCTTTCTTAAAAATGGGAGTAATGTTTTCCTTTTTCCAGTCACAGCAGACTTCACCAGACAGCGATGATTTTTCAAATAAAATGGAAATCAGCTCAACAATCACATCAGCCATGTCTTCCAGAACCCTGGGATGGATATCATCCAGCCCCATGGACTTACATACATTCAATTTCATGAGTAGGTCTGAGACTTGTTCTACTATTACATTGCAACAAAGACCGTCCCCCACACCCTCACCTGGAGGCTCAGGTACCTAGTAGACATGGGAAGCCCGAACACCTGTGAAGATTGAGGCAAAGCACTCACTGAATACCTCAGTTTTTTCTGTGTCTGAGAAATCCATTTACTACAGTATTTACTACAGCCTGCTGCACTGCTTTCCCATCACACACCTGAGTTGAAACTCCCCATCAGAAGAAGAGCCTGCAAACACAAGGCTTCTTGTAGCTGAAATAAGAAGACCTCATTAACAGACTTGCCTTGGCTAGAGAGTCTGTAGAAGATCCTGATCACCAGATGTCATTTACTGATTTTGTCCCCATTTCATCCTAGAAGCTCTCTGCTTGATCATGTCAGCTTTTTTTCAAGTCAGCTTTTTGCAATATATCCATAGAGGTCAATTCTCCCCACCTCTCCTGCCCTGCTCATCTTTTCTTAAAAGCTTGTACCTCTGAACTGTGGGATTCCAGTTAGGTCATAGTTTTCTAACTGTGTTATGGCTTCAACCTTCTCCTGGTAATTTCCCGTCTGTATTTGTGCAGAGGTATTCACAGAATCTGTGTTCTTTTCATTTGTTCTCCAACAAATCAGAATGTTCACGAAAAAAGTTTGCTTTATGCTTCCCCTACCACACTTCACAGCAGTTAGAAGGTATTGCAGAACTTTGTCATGGAATTATGCATATGTATGCATATTGTATACATTAAATTCTCAGTGTATAAACTAACTTAATGAACTTCTATATGAAATTTTCAGTAAAAAAACTAATTTAATAATCTTTTGATTAATAAGAAGATATATATTTAGCTCCAGCTAGTTATTTGAGAACAGTTTGTGTACTAGACATGAAAAATCCACCGTGGTAAAATGTTTCTGAAGTGTTTTCTTGGCAAGTAATTGCAGTTAGGGACACTGAATCTCCATTTAGCACTAAACCTAATTCAGTCATTGAAATATCATAGGTTTTGCCTTTTCTGTGAAAAGGCAAATGTCTCTTCTTAAGAGCTGTGATTGTGAAAACAGAAGAGGATTCTGAATAATGATTATAAAATTTAGCATTTTCAACTAAGCTTCAGAAGTTGTGAGAGCCTCTAGAAATCCTTTTTATCATAAACAGTTCAGAAACATTGAAAGGTATTACTCTAGCCAGCAAGACTTATTTGCAACTACATTTTGTACTACTTTAGAGGCAGAAGATAGTAAAAAAAAAAATAAAAATATTATACACTGTAAACATATCAATAACTGCAAACATTTTCTCCTATTCATAAAGTGAAAAAATTAAGTTAGTAGACCACGTCTAAAACATATCCAAATTTCCAAGTGTATTATGCAATATTGGAATATGGTATTATACCATATAGTATTCTTTAATCTGGTAAAGTGTAAAAGGGACTTCTAGTTCACTTCTAGCCTGTGGAATACAAATTATATGAACTAACACTTTCTCCTTGTAATTGTGCTCTTAACCAGTAGTAATGTTGCAAGAAAACTACACAGAATATTGTTAATTATGTTTGTAAATAAATCAGTTCTTTCCTATTCTTCTGGCAGAAACATTTCTACTATATAGTTTACACTAGAATAAATACAAAATTGAAATAAAACCTGGAGATATCAGTTATTGCTTTTCACATGGATTATTCACTAGCTCAATTCACAGATCTGTTTTAGAAACAAGCTGTTAAGACTTGTTTTCTCTCACCATGCCACAAAGAATGTTTGAATTTCAATTAGACCACCCTCAACTTCTTGAACACTGAAGAATTTTTCTTGGAAAGATAAAGTCTTAGAAATATAAATTACAACTAAGAATTTCACAAATTCCATTATAAGTCTAATGCACTAAAGAAATCAAAGTAATTGTAATGGTGATCAGTGGTATTCAGTCTAAAACACTGGCTTTTAAGATTAACTTGTATGTTTCACTTTGCAGGCCAACTCTGAATTGAAGAGATGTATGACATTTTTTTGGGTGCATTAATGAGAAGTCATTAACTGGATGACCTAAATTCCTGTCAAATAACATAAATAAATAAATGTCTCCACTATGAGTACCACAGATACTGCTAAAACAGTTGAGTAAGAAGGGGTTCCATACTCTGATTTATGTGAAAGCGGAAAAGAAAATATTTTCATTGAAAAAAATACTGTAATGTGCATTAATTTAGTAGTTTTCTTTTGTCTCTGTACTTAACAACTTAGTAGTTAAAGAAGTAGTTAAAGTAGTAGAAGAAAAAATATCAGTTACCACTTGGTTACTGGGACTTTGAATTCCTGGAAAAGATATATAACAGACATGGTTTAGCCTTATTAGCAATGAAAAGAAAGTGAATCTAACTTAATTATATACGTTAAAAAAATATAATCAGAAACCGTCTTTCTTAGCTACTCTAATTTAGACCCTTGTGTCTAGGAGGAGAGAGTGTTCCTTTACAATTTGAACTCTTCCTCCCTAAGGACCAACCTTCAATATAGAAATCTTATTTCAGCATACAGTATAAAAACAAGCTGTTTCTTCATGGTAATAATAAATAGGTATGTAGAAAACTCATGAGAAAATAAATTTCCACAACACTTTAAGTATACTTCTTTTCAAATATATATGTATATTTTCCCCTAACAAAATGTAAGTTTGTCTGGGAAGAGAATGATTCTATGGACATAAGGAAGAACAAACAAACAAACAAACAAACAAAAACAAAGCAAAACTAACAACAACAACAAAACAAACTGAAATAAAAATAATTTTTTAAAAAAGGAAGAATAATGTGACTTAGAATTAAGCTTTTGATCATACATGAGTTTATTATAAATAATCATTTAACTCTAAGAAAATATGTTATCTGGAAATGCATCTGAAGAAATGTGTTTGGTCACAAGTCATAAGATTACTTCCCTAATTAATAAAAACTTGTTTTAAAAGGCTTTGGTAAATATCAAAATGCTGAAAGACTAGCACAAGGTTGGATGGATTTCATACATTATTTCCTGTCTTTGTTATCTGATAATTGGTATATAAACTACCTGAAATGAAAAACAGCATCTCATGCAGTTCACATATGTCTTGCAGTGCAGTTTGAGAAAGAATTGGACACAATGAATACTTTAGGTCTTGTTATACTTTAGATCTTACTAAGGAAAAATGTAGATCACATATTATACTGTGCAGTAGCTATTCAATTTACAAATTATTTTTCAGTACTTAGAAGTACATTTGTGAGCAGGAATTTTGCTGCAAACACTGCTTTATTATTCAAACATGTTCTTGAGTGTCAGAAAACTGAGTAAACTTTTTGATTAAGCATATTTTTCAACAGCGCTTTTTTGCGCTATAGTCACTGATACACTGCTTACGATCTTTAGCCTGAGCAGACACAAATTTTATGTAACAGAGAATTCTCACTACCTTCTTAAAAGCAATTATTTATGACCTTTCATCATAAAATATAAACAAAAACATTATATTTGTGTTTTAAGGCCTTCTATTTTTCCACTGGCATTTATTCCAGGAGTAAAAAAAGCTTGTTAAAGCTGGGGTACATACTATTTACTTATTGCTGGTGCTTTTCTATTCAAATTTAACAGTACTTTTGATGCATAAGACATAATTTTTTTGAAAGTATTAAAGGCTCATTCAATTTTTTTTATTATTATTATTTTTTTAATGTAATCTATAATCATTTCTCATTCATTTGGCTGTAAATCACTGTATTTTCTCTTGCATGTGATGGAATTTGTTTTAAATTTACAGGTAAGCATCATATACCTAGCAAATAAAGACTAAGGAGAGATAGATAAATACATAGATAAGTATGTGACTCCAGCAAAGTATCACAACAGCTTCTGAAGAAAAATCAGTTTTCAAATAAAACTGATATAGAAAGTAACTCTTCAATTTTGGAATTCAAAGATAGAAAAGGTCAGAATGGCTCTGATAGTGTGCTGTCTTTAAGTATAAGACGCAAAGACAGAAACAAAACTCAGACATTTTGACTGTTTTTTTTTTTCACAGATAATTGAAATATTTTAGTTTCTAACCGTAATTAGAAGAAAATCTTTGTAAATTAAAAACCTATTTGTAAAGTTAATATAATAATGCCTAAACTTTTCTTGCCCTTCTGTCTTGGAGTCCCTTACTTGTGCAATTCAGCCTGTTAAGGAAAGACAAGCTTGTAGAAATGGAAAACTCTGTACTAGTGTTTACTGTAACTTTTCTGACATGAACAGAAGCTTATTTCTAGAATCATAGAATCATAGAATCATAGAATCATGGAATCATAGAATGGCTTCGCTTGGAAGGGACCTTGAGGATCATGAATCTCCAACCCCTGCCACAGGCAAGGCTGCCAACCTCCATATCTAACACTAGGCTAGGCTGTCCAGGGCCCCATCCAATCTGACCTTTAATACCTTCAGAGACAGGGCATCCAGATCCTCTCTGGGCAACCTGTTCCAGCACCTCACCACTCTCTTGGTAAAGAACTTCCCCCTGTCATCCAAACTAAATCTTCCCTCCTTTAATTTAAAACCATTTCTCTTTGTCCTACCATTATCTATCCTTTCAAATAGTTGATTCACCTCCTGTTTATATCCTCCCTTTATGTACTGAAAGGCTGCAATCAGGTCACCCCACAGCCTTCTCTTCTCCAGGCTGAGCAAGCCCAGTTCCCTCAGCCTATCTTTGTAGGGGGGGTGCACACGCCCTCTAATCACCTTTGTGGCCCTCCTCTGGACCCACTCCACGAGTTCCACATCTTTCTTGTGTTGGGGGCTTCAGACCTGGACTCAGTACTCCAGGTGGGGCCTCACAAAGGCAGAGTAGAAAGGGACAATCACCTCCCTGTCCCTGCTGCCACCCCTCTTCTGTTGGAACCCAGGATAACATTTGCTTTCCAAGCTGCAAGAACACACTTCTGGCTCATGTTAAATTTTTCATCCACCAGAAATTATTCGGGAAAAAAAAAAAAAAAAAAAAAAAAAGTTTCATTTCAATCACTTAAGTTCCTTCAAGTAACTTAAGATGGTGATATAAGACAGAGTTCTTCAAAAGTCAGACAGTAGATTAAATTTACAAGGTTCACTGTTCTTTATTAATTATCTTAGAATACAATATAGAAAAGAATTTTCTTAATCACTAATCCCTGATGTCATGCTTAGTTTCTCTTTCTCTTTTGAAAAATAAAATCAAACAAACTCAATTCAGCATTAAATTTAAGGTGAAAATTTAGTTTAAATTAAGATTATATCATTGTATCTATGAAAAATATTTAATGATTTTCTTATACAAAATGATATATGATACACATGGAAATAAGTGAACAACATTATTGCCCGCTTGCTGCCTACTCTCCAGTTGACAAGGAAAATAAAAGACATTTCTGTAAATTTTCTATAATCATTTGATTAAAGCAAGAAAATTTACTCTTGAGGTTCCCTGATAGCTTATTACTTTAGAATTATTACAGCTGCACCATGTTCTCTTTCTTCTACACACATTTAGGTTATCTGTATTCCCTCAACTCAGTATTTCAGTATGATAACATAATAAAGAAACTGTACTACACTTCATACTCATTTTTTTCTTCTTTACAATTCAATGTCAAGGAGCAAATGCTAAAATTTCATTATGTTCATACCAGTAGTCCAGTCTATGGAGCATTAATACTGATTTTATTCATCTTGACATAGAAAAACCCAACATTATCCTATGTGCCATTTCTTGTAAACTTAGAAAACATCATCAGCAGATGATGTATAGGTATATTTTCCATAATAAAGTTTTCAGTTTATTTCTTTCTCAATGAAAGTTCTGCTTCACTAATGCAAAGCAGAGATATATTTCAAACATTCATCCTGAGATGATATACATGTTGAAATTATGATTTTACAGTGATTTAAAATGGAACATCTTTCTGTACATTTACTTTTTTGTATATACATCATCAATAATTAAAATAATAATAATAATAATAATAATAATAATAATAATAATAATAAAAACAGACAAGGAAAAGCATTTACAGAAATTCAGTCATGCTTTTTTTTTTTCAGAGTTTACATTCTCTGTAATACTCTTGGACATCTGCTAAGTAAAAGATTATAGTAATATACTACAAAAATGAAATTCTGACATTTCAGAAGGTCAAATGAAGAACTTGTTGATGACAAGAGGATTTAAAAGTTACATCAGATTGGGAAAAATTTGCACTTATTTACAGTTAACCATTCTTGAGCAATTCCATTTGTAATAAGAAAACTAAATAGCACTGTGTAGCTATACATAATCAGTGCAATTTAGTCTTGATTCTTAATGTATTAAAAGACATTTTAGGAAAATCTATTTCAGTCTATGGGTAATGATTGAGTGTGTTCCTCCTGTAACTAAAAAGGAGATTGCACTGGAATAATGAGTTACTTTTACATATTAGAATAACACAAGAAGCAGAATATAAGGAATATCAGTCTTTTTCTCTGCATTTACTCAAATACTGCATTTCTAAAAGCCCATTCTTCAAAGTTAAATACAAATAATTTAAGTATTCTGAGGAGGCTGAGGGCTACTGGCTTTTAGGAGAGGGTGAAGACACTAAGGTTATTTACTCTAGAGAAAAGAAAGCTAAAAGACAACCTCATTGCTTTCTACAGTTTCCTGACGGGAACTGGAGAATGAGTTCCTGATGTCTTCTGCCCCGTGCCTCTCAGTATTCAAGAGGCATTTGGGTAATTTTCTTAATAGCATGATTTAAGTTTTGCTTAACCGTAAAGTGATGAGGTAGTTGGACTGGGTGGTTTTTGAAGGTCCATTCCAACTGAATTATTCCATTCCATTCCCCTCTAATTTGTGGGCTGGATGACAAGACAGGGTGGTGAATTGAAAACTAGCTCAAAGTAGTGACCAGTGACTCAAAGTCTAACTGGAAGTAAGTAACTAGCAGAATACCTCATGAGTCAATACTGGGCATAGTTCTGTTCAATACTTTTATTAACAATATGAATAATGGTACAGAATGTATCCTCAGCAAGTTTGCAAATGGTACAAAACTGGGATGACTGGCTGATGCACTAGAGGGCTGTGCTGCCATGCAGAAAAACCTGATCTTGTAGGAGAAATTGACTGACAGGAACCTCGTGAGGTTCAGCAAGGAGAACTGAAAAATCTTGCTCCTAGAGAGGAAGTAGAATTAGTATCTCCACCAAGTTTGAAAGTAGCCCTGGGGTAGTAGACCCTGGGGGTGCTAGTGGACCCCAAGTTGAACATGAGACTACAAAGTGCCCTTTATGCAAACAAGGCTAATGCTATCCTGTGTTGCATTTGGCTGTCAGCAAGTTGAGGAAAGTGACCCTTCCCCTCTACTGAGCACTGGAGAAGCCATGCCTGGAGCACTGGATCCTGGACTAGCCTTCCCATTTCAAGAGAGACATGAAGAGACTAGACACAGTTCAGCAATTTTTATAAATACCTGAAAGGAGACTGCAAAGAAGTCAGAGGTAGGGTCTTTTCAGTGGTACTCAGTGCTAGTACAAGACAGAAATTGAAACACAGGAAGTTCCATATGAACACGAGGAAGCACTTCTTTAATGTGCAGGTTCCAGACAAATAGCAGGCTGCACAGAGATGTGGAATCTCAGATGTTTGAAATAGTCAAAAGCTGCCTGAAAATGATCCTGGTCAACCTGGTCATGCTGTGCCTGAGCATGGTTTTGGATCAAAAGACCAGAAGACCCCCCAGAGATCCCTGTCAATTTTCATTTAGTTATCTTTGCAGCCATTTATTCACAAAACAAGAGGGAAAGGACATTGAAACATAAAAGAGCTGTTGATTTATGTATTTAAAACCCTAATTAATTCAAGGTAATTTCCTGCAGAATTTAAGCCTGTCAGCTAATTTTCCTTTTTAATAGATTTCCCATTAAATTTTAGTAGAAGTGATTAAGTAAGAAACCATCTGAGATCTGTAATAAAATGGGAAGAAAGTTTGACTTATTTTGATAATAACAAAATAGCATTAATTCCTGCCATATGTCTTCCTTTCGCACAGTACGAGAACTTAACAAATTTTAGAAATATTTGCCAATGTTTACTTCAGAACAGATCCAACATGTTTTATATTCTTGATTGTAATTCATTTTTCTCAGGTGTCCCAAACATTTAGCTCATTTACTTATTGTACTACCCTAAATGCTTCATAGAATTATAGAGTGGTTTGAGTTGAAAGGGACCTTTGTTCACTTAGTTATAATGTCCCCTGCAAAAATACCTTCTACTAGTGCTGAAAGTCCCATCCAGCCTGGCCTTGAACTCTTTAAATACTTTCATGTGTGGAGTATCTACAGCTTCTCTGATCAAGCTGTTCCAGTGTCTCACTTCTTCCTAGTATCTATTCTAAATATATCCTCTTTTAGTTTAAAACCCCTTGTCCCATCATTACAATCCCTAACAAACCATCTCTCCCTCTTTCCTGTGAGCCTCCTCTAAGTACTGGAAAACAGCAGTGAATCTTCCTGCAGCCCCCTCTTCTTTAAGCTATACAATCCCATAGGCTGTCTCATCCTGACTTTGTAAGAGAGGAGCTTCAGCCTTCTGATTATCTTCATGGCCCTTCTATGGGCCTGCTCTAGCTCATCAGCGTCTTTTTTCCACTGCAGGCTCCAGAGCTGAAGCCAGTACAGCAGACTGGATCTAATGAGACTGAAACAGAGAGGGAGAAATATCTCCTTTGACCTGCTAGATACACTCCATTTTAGGGAGCCCAGGACAAGGTTGGCTTTCTGAACTAAGTGCACACTGCCATCTCATGTTTCATCCACCAACCCCACAAGTCCTTATTCACACAGCTGCTTGCTATCCAGTTGTTGCCTCATTCAGTGTTCATGTTTGCCTTGATCCAGGTGCAGGGTCTTGCACTTGGCCTTGTTGAACTTTATGATTTTTGCATGGTTCCACTTCTCAAGCCTGTCCCTTTTGATCTTTCTGATCAATGCACACTGAAAATAAAAGTGAAAAGGTATCTTCAGGAAAAAAAAAAAAAAAAAAAAAAAAAAAAAAAAAAAAAAAAAAAAAAAAAAAAAAAAAAAAAAAAAAAAAAAAAAAAAAAAA
>QGNR01000076.1:3899533-3921757 GCA_003435085.1 Syrmaticus mikado | reverse complement strand
AAAAAAAAAAAAAAAAAAAAAAAAAAAGAAGAAGAAAATAGGAAAGGCACAGTAATTTTCCACTTTCTTATCTCTTTTTTCCAGTGGGTCAGATATGCCCTTCCATATTTAGGCAACTATTGATCAGTTAAATTTATTCAGCTACTGTGTTAGGATTTTCATCATTAACTGATCTTCAAAGAGACATTCACATATCATCTGAGGGATTCCATGACTCCTTTGAGAAAATCTAACAAAATTTCTGTTAATACCTATCTTACATTTTCCAGAAACTACATAACAACAGAGATTGAACTGCAAAGTCACTAAGGAAAAGAGTGTTTAAGAAATTATTTTTGTCCTTCAGGGCAGATAACAGACAGTATCTTCTGTATAGTATCTGTCTTGGAAGTTGAAGTAAATTGACAATATTATATACCAGAGTAATTCATTCCATCAAATAAAGTAGATTTGGCTCAAAATACCTATCTCCTGAGTGCCTAAAGCTGGCAGTTACAACTATTCTCTCCAAGGAATTTATGCTCTGCTCAAATATTAGCAAATTTCAAATGACAGTCTATGCTTACAAACTCCAAAATAGAACACTGTACGCATTAGTTCCAAAGAAATTTGTCAACTGAACTAATATACTTTTTTTTTTTTCCCTATTTTGATTATAATCTTACTAAGTTTTATGCAAATATGTGCTGAAGGGGTGGATAACAATTGCATTAAAACTTTCTGTAAACATAATTCCATAACTTGCCAGATAAATGATTTTAATGTAGTAGCAGATTAATAGATTCAAACAACTTCTAGTAGTTTTGAAGAGCTGGTCTCCATTTAGACCATTTCACATAACATTGCTGAGAAAAAAATATATAATGTATTTTGAAAACAAATTTGAAATTAGACGTTATTGTTTATGAAATATCAGAAAAAAATAATTTGAGTAATCATAATGGAGAGCCTAATGTCATTTCTTATTTATATACTAATAAGAATCTTACACATAATTTCAACAAAACTGCACATAGGAATTTGTTATGAATTTGCAGTTGGAAGAAGTGCAGAGTTCATGTTCACTGATGATATGGGTTATCATAAAAATAACCAAGAATACTTTCCTTGCTCTTGCTTTTTCCATCAATGTTTTTATAAATCTAATAATTCTAATGACTTCCTGTTAGCATCCAATCCTTCGGTCACATGATATATCTTGTCCTAAACAGTAAGATGTACTGTTCTTCATTCTTTGTCCTTATTTTCTTCAATAGTGTCAATCCAAAGTGTGAATACAACAAAATATTTTTGTATGAACTATTCTTGTTATGACTATGAAGAGTCATGAAAATTCAATGCCATATTGTTAACAGAAACCCAGATAACAAATATATCATCTCATAAAATATAAGTTTTGGAGGCATTATGGAAAAGAATAGTTGACAATATTACCTTTTGGTGGCATAATTGTTAAAAAGAGAACTTGAAGACTTTTCATTTAATATGCAACAATTCTGCTCACAATGCACCTTGATGTAACATCCCTCTTGATTTTTATTTTTATTTTTTTTAATTTTTATTTTTATTTTCATAGGAAAAGGCATTTGTTTTTCTTTATTTAAGAATTTCTGGGCACCTCTGACTGCAGATGTAAGTCAAACATTTAAAGAATACAAAATGTTTTAGATCACACTCTTGTATATCTTCTGTTAAAAGATAATTTCTTTACAGAGAAGGTAGACAATTCTACCATGAATATAGAATACCAACATTTTCATAGAGTTCAGAAGTGGTATGAAAAGTCCTAGATAATTTACAGTGTTATTTTATTATTTACAATAATAAAAAACATATCAGTATCACTGAACTAGGATGGTTTTGTTTCAGGAAAGAATTATTTCAAACTGAGAGAAGGCCAAGACAATACATTACTGATAAAATTTGCTATTTAAGAGTATCTAAGTCCTCTCCATCTCAGCTACTTGTATGCTAATTTCACCATTTTAACACATTCAGGCAATTTTCTGTGACAACAAAGGATTCCTAATGAAACTAAATCTCTTACTTTGAGAACTTAGAAAAACATTCACGTTTCTAAGATTCAGAGGTAAAAGAATGCTCCTTAAGCATTTAAAAATCTGATTACCATTAAAACTTGGCACCTTATCTCTCAGTAATCAATCTCTGTGTCTAATCCATCAGTTTTTTATTGTGGAAGTGCTCTAAGTAAAGAGGTAATGATTTCTAGGATTCCCTGTTAATGAAGTCGCTGAGGTTGCATGATGAAATTGTAGAACCACAGAAGCTTAGAATGGCTTGAGTTGGTAGAGACCTTAATTACCATTTAATTCCAACTCCTTGTTATGATCATAGTTATCATCCTCTAGATAAGGCTTCTCAGTACACCATCCAGGCTGACCTTGAGTGTCTTCAGGGATAGGGCATCCACATCTTATAACACCATATGCATTGACTAATGAAGGAACTAACAAGTGTTTCAAAACCAAACAAAAAAGTAAGAGATTGGGAAATCATAAATTTTCTATATAACTGGAATGAGACTATTCTCTACCTACTCTATTTATGCTGAGTAAATGAATTTACTTGAAGCTTGTTTTGTTTTGATTTTGGTAGAGAAACAGAACTTCTACTTACTGTTATGAACTACAAAAGTTTTGTTTTTTTTTTTTTTTTTTTTTANTTTTTTTTTTTTTTTTTTTTTTTTTAATTGTTGTTGTTTTTGTTGTTTTTTGTTTTGGTTTTGCTTTCGGATTTGTCTTCTCAGAACTAATTTTTGACCAGATTTCATTCTCTTCTAGAACAAGATTATCAGTCAAATGGGAATGGAGAAAGAGAACGATTTCCCAACTAACAGACAGAAAATGAATACATTAGCAGTTTAAGGATATATTTGAAATTCTTTGGAAAACAAGAAAAAATAAGTAAAAGGAAGAAGCGACACTGAACGTTTCAATTACTGAAAAAATCCCCTGATTTTGCTAAATTAAAAATTCCACAGAACATGTAATATTTTCATGTTGCACTATAGTTTGTAAATATACTAATGTATGATTGCGTTAACACTGAGAAGATGTGCAACTGTCAAGTGAAGTCCCTGGTGCCTGGGTAAAGGGAGAGGACACTGCCATTTTTGACAAGGATCAAAAGGAAGGTCCGAGAAACTACAGATCAATGAGCTTCAGCTATGAGCCTGGGAAGATGATGGAAGAGATCCTCCTGGAAGTTATACTAAGGCACATGCAAGACAGAGAGTTTATGCAAGACAGCCAATATGGCCTTGTGAAGGGCAAATCATACCTTCATGTTGCAGTCATAGCATCAGTGGACAAATAAAGAGAACTGATGTCATCTAACTGGACTCCCGCAAAACCTTTGGTATGGCCACTTCTCACAGATATGCATGTTACGGACTATATGGTGGATAAGGAATCATCAGCGCTTTTTCCCTATGTATGTAGGGAAAAAAAAACAGTCCTATTAAGATAAACTATTCTTTAAATTAAAGAGTCAACCTTTAATTATTTTTGTTTAATAATTTTGTTTTAAATAATGAACAAGGAAACAAAATCTAAACCAACTCTACATTTTTGAAACCCCATTTCTTTCCAAAGCATAAAAAAATATATTTTTTTATTTATAATTGGATTATTTCACAAGAACATTTCCAGCTAAACCTCACTTCTTCATAATTCCAAGAAAAACTAACTGACTGGATTTGCTCTAATTTCCATAGCTGTAATGAGCTAATAAATGGAACTTAGTTTTTCATTATTACTAAACTTAGTGTTCATTATTACAATTTTCAAAATAAATAAATTAATGATGAATATATGAAACAATATTTTGGTACTTAGCCAGAATTAAAATTATTAAATATAACTTTATATGTCATTTCACAATACTTGTAAAATTCTTAATTTGTTTCTGAAATGATTTATATTGAGGATGACATATAATACTCTCGCAAAAGTCAACGTTCTCAGTGAATTAAAAAAAAAAAAAAACATGAAAAACTGTTGAATTAATTAATTTCTTAGTAATTGGATATTTAAATTATAAACATTAGATACACATAATTGAAAGCATTTTTTTTTTTTAATAAAAAATCTTCAGTACATTCACTATTCTATAGGGTGTAAAAGATTTTGTGCAAATCTGTTCATGATCAAATACCATGAGCATGTTTTTTTGCTTCAAAAGAAAATAGTATGTACATCATATTATGAAAAATATGGCTGACTTTCTAAAAATCATTGTCACCAAAAATTCTAAATATGAATGGAAATTTTATAGATCAAATATCCTTGTTTTCATTTATATTCATATATACAACAACAGATACCATAAAAATATGTTTTTGTTTTTGTTTTTGTTTTTGTTTTTGTTTTTGTTTTGTTTGTTTTGTTTTGTTTTGTTTTTTTCAGGCATCACAATGCCAGGGCATGTATCAAGCTCCAGATTGCATTTATTCCTGATACCAGTGGATATGAAGTTACGATTTCATATCTTAACAAACTGAGGGTAAGCCCTGAGTGCTTAATGTGTTTTGAATTATGACAAATCACAGAGATAATGTACAAAATAAATAACACATCTTGACTTCTTTGTGGCCATAATAGTTGAGTAGTAGTATAATTTTTTTAAGAGAGTTCAGAAATTTTGGTAGTGCTGGTATTTATTTGTAATTTCATAATTCAATTTGAACTTGTTTATTTTAGGATCCCCCAAAAAATCAGTCTAGTTAAGATCAGTTATTTCACGTCTCATCTTTTTTTGACTTTGGAATTAGGAGACAGTTGATCCAGTATACCTACTTGAAAATAAGTGATCTGACTGTCTTTTATTTTGCTTGATATATATTTTAGTTAATATGACTAAGTTAACACAGTTTAGAAAAATACAATGGATTTCAAATTAGGCAAAAAAAAAAAACCAAAAAAAAAACATGCACCTACTCACTAGCAGATAGTCTGTGAGATTGTTGGCATAGTCAAAATGTCATTGTTTTGTTTGAGTCTTATAGAAAAAAATAGTTTTCTAAAACTTACAGATCAATATTATGGAATGAAACCTGCACAGTAGTGCAAAATTACCCTTGAAGCAGTAATCATAGTATTTAATGAGTTCAGGATAGAAGAGACCTTGGTAACCATCTAGTCTGATTTCCTCTTTGCAACAAGGTAGACTGTCCCAGTGCCTTCCCACGCTCTCTAAGAAATTTTTTCTGATCTTCAATCTGAAACTCTCCTAGTGCAACTTAAGGTCAATACCTCTTGTTCTATCACTAGTAACTTCGGAGAAGAGGACAGTCCCACAGAAGATAAGGTCTTCTCTGAGCCTCCTCTTGTCCAGACTAAATAACCTCTGTTCCCAGAGTTGGTCCTCATAAGACCCTTCACCAGATTTGTTCTTCTTTGGACAAACACCAGAGCCTCAATACATGTGAGTGAAGGTTGAAAAAGTGATCACAGAACTCAAGGTATGACCTCACCAGCGCCGAGTACAGAGGGATGATCACTTTCCTGGTCCTGCTGACTATTTCAGAAACAAGCTAGGATGTCATATAATGGAATCACAGAATCATAGAATGGCTTGGATTGGAAGGGACCTCAGGGATCATCAAGTTTCAACTTCTCTGCCACAGGCAGGGTTGCCAACCGCTAGAACAACTACTAAATCATTCAACCTGACCTTAAACACCTCCAAGGACAGGGCATCTACTTTTCTGAGCAACCTGTTCCAGAACCTCATCATTCTCTCAGTAAAAAACTTCTCCCTGATATCTAAATATCCCCTCCTTTAGTTTAAACATCCCCCCTTGCCCTATCACAATCTACCCTTTTAAAAAGTTGATTACATTCATGTTTATAAAATCCCTTTAAATACTGGGAGGCTGCAATGAGATCTCTCCACCTTCTCTTTTCCAGGCTGAACAAGCCCAGTTTCTTCAGCGTCTCTTCCTAGGATAGGTGCTCCAGCCCTATGCCATTGGCTTTCTTGGCCACCTGGGAACACTGTAGGATCATTTCCAGTTAGCTGTCAAGTAACATCCCCAGATCCTTTTCCTCCATGCAGCATTCTGTCCGTTTTGCCCCAGAAGTATGTAGGGATGCATGGGGCTCCTGTGACCAAAGGACAGGACCCAAGACTTGTTCTTGGTGGAGCTCACACAATTGATCACAGACCATCAGTTCAGCCCATCCAGATCACAGAATCATAGAATGGCCTGAGTTGAAAACGACCACAATGATCATCTAGTTTCAACCCCTCTGCTATGTGCAGGATCACCAACCACTAGACAAGGCTGTCTAGAGACACATCCAGCCACGCCTTGAATGCGTCCAGGAATGGGCCATCCACAACCTCCTTGGAAAACCTGTTCCAGTGCATCACCACCCTCTGAGTGAAAAACGTCTAACCTAACGTCTTATCTAACCTAAGCCTCCCCTGTCTCAGTTTAAAAACATTCCCCCTTGTCTTATCAATATCCACCCTCATAAACAGTCATTTCCCCTCCTGTTTATATGCTCCCTTCAAGTATTGAAGGCCACAATGAGGTCTCCCCAGAGCCTTCTCTTCTCCAAGCTAAACAAGCCCAGTTCCCTCAACCTTTCTTCACAGAAGAGGTGCTCCAGCCCTCTGATCATCTTAGTGGCCCTCCCCTACACCCTTTCTAAGAGCTCCACTCCTTCCTGTATTGGGGGATGCAAGCCAGAATGCGGTACTCCAGATGGGCCCTCACAGGAGCTGGGTAGAGGGGGACAATCACCTCCCTCTCCCTGCTAGCCAACACCTTTTTTAATGCAGCCCAGAACACAGTTGGCCTTCTGGTCTGCAAGCACACACTGCTGTCTCATGTCCAGCTTCTCGTCTACCAGGACCCACAAGTCCTTCTTCACAGGGCTACTCTCAAGGAGATCTTCCCCCAGTTTGTATAAATACCTGGGATTGCTCCAACCCAAGTGCAGCACCCTGCATTTGGCCTTATTGAACCTCATGAGGTACTCATGGGCCCACTTCTCCAGCCCATCCAGGTCCTTCTGGGTGGCTTCCAATGTACTTGGCTCCAACGTATTGACTGCACCGCTCAGCTTGGTGTCATCTGCAAACTTGCTGAGTGTGCACTCAATGCCATTGTCTCTGTCATTAGTGAAGATGTTGAAAAGCATTGGTCCCAAGATCAACCCCTGAGGGACACTGCTTGTGACCGGCCTTCACCCTGACACAGAACCATTAATCACAACCCTTTGGTTCATCCAGCCAACCAATTCCTAATCCATCAAATAGTCCATCCTTCAAATCCACACCTCTCCAATTTAGAGAGAACGATGTGGTGAGGGACCATGTCAAAGGCTTTGCCGAAGTTAGGCAGATGACCTCCATTGCCCTTNCAACCCCTGAGGGACACTGCTTGTGACCGGCCTTCACCCTGACACAGAACCATTAATCACAACCCTTTGGTTCATCCAGCCAACCAATTCCTAATCCATCAAATGGTCCATCCTTCAAATCCACACCTCTCCAATTTAGAGAGAACGATGTGGTGAGGGACCATGTCAAAGGCTTTGCCGAAGTTAGGCAGATGACCTCCATTGCCCTTCCCCCATCACAAAAGCTGTCACTCCATCATAGAAGGCCACAAGAATGGTCAGGAAAGATCTGCCCTTGGTGAAGCCATGCAGCCATGATTTTCCAAATATGATGGAGTGTGGCTCAGATCATAGAATCTTAGAATCACAAGGTTGGAAAGGACCTGCAAGATCATCTAGTTCAACCGTCTTTCCATTCTTATTAGTACCACAAGCTACTAAACCATATCTCATAGCTCCTCATCCAGGCGCCTCTTGAACGCTGCCAGGGACGGCGACCCCACCACCTCCCTGGGCAGGCCATTCCAGTGCCTGATCACACTCTGAGAGAAAAAGTTTCTCCTTATGTCCAACCTAAACCTCCTCTCATACAACTTCTGGCCATTTCCTTGGGTCCTGTTTGTTGCCTGGGAGAAGAGGCCAAACCCTTTTTCATCACAGCATCCCTTCAGGAAGTTGTTAAGTGCAATAAGGTCTCCTCTGAGCCTCCTCTTCTCCGGACTAAACAATGTCAGCTCCCTTAGCCGCTCCTCATAAGACTTGTGCTCCAGACCCCTCACCAGTTTCATTGCTCTTCTCTGGACTCGTTCCAGGGCCTCAATGTCTTTCTTGTAGTGAGGGGCCCAAAACTGAACACAGTACTCGAGGTGAGACCTCACTAGTGCTGTGATCACCCTGTATGCCCTTCTTACCCTCATGCGGATCAACACTTCCTCTCAACTTGGTGTCAACTGCAAACTTACTGAGGGTGCACTCAATTCCCTCATCCATATGGTCAATAAGGATATTAAACAGTCAGCCCCAATATTGATCCCTGAGGAATACCACTTGTAATTGGTCACGAGCTGGATTTATTTCAATTCACCACTGCTTTCTGGGCTCAGCCATTCAGCCTGTTTTTTACCCAGTGAAGTGTACATCTGTACTGTATATTTATATATATATATATATGTATAAATATATACTGTACACCTGCATATTTCCATGAGAAATTCATAAAATATCCATAGTTGGTAGAGACCCACAAGGGTTACTGATTCCAACTTCTGGCTCCATATGAAAAATTTAACTGTATCTGTGAGAACACTGTACAAACACTTCTTGGACTCCAATAGAGTTGTAGCTGTGACTACATCTCTGGGGGACCTGTTCCTGTGCTCCACTACACTCCTGGTTAAGAACATTTTCATAATTTCCAAACTGAACCTCTGCTCACACAGCTTCATGCCTTTTCCTTTTGTCCTATCACTGGGCAAACAGAGAGAAAACATTAGTGCTGCCCACTCCACCCCCTCTAGCGAGGAAGCTGTAGCCTGAGATGAAGACAGCCCTCAGAATTCACTGAGCTGAACAAACCACGTGACTTCAGCAGCTCTTTATAAATCTTGACCTCGAGACCTTTAATCATCTTTGCTGCCCTTCTTCAGGGGCATTAAATTGGTTTTGATACTGTAGCGCTCACAACTGCACAAAGTACTTGAGGTGAGTTCAGACCAGTGCAGAAAGAGAGTGGAGCAATTACTTCCCTCATCTGGCAAGTGATACTGTGCTTAATGAACCCCAGGAAATACAGTTTGCCTTTTTGGCTTCCAGGACACACTGCTGACTCACTTTGATTTGGCGGCCAGAACACTCAGATACCCTTTCTTGGGAATGCTTTCCAGAGTTGCTTCATCTCAGGTGCACAACCCAGCACTGCTGTTCTTAAACTTTTTCTGGCTGATGTTTGCTGAAACCTATAGTTTGTCAAAAATTTTCTGTAATATGTCTCTGATCTGGAAGGAGTAAATAGCTTCTCCTAGATTAGTATTGCCTGCAAAACTACTTAGTAATCAAGTATTTTATAAAAACAAATATTTATAAAAACATTTAAATTAATTGATTCTAAAGTGAAGCCCTGTGGAACTCCACTCAAATCTCATTGTAAAAGAACTAGAGATTTGTATGCCATTGCAGGGCTGTGATCTTGCTGTAATCATAGACATACGGAGACATAGTAAGAGAGCTTGCATGACCAGAGTACTGTTACGGATACTTATGCCCTTTTCAGGAAAGGTAGGCCAGTAAGGCAACACAGTGGTTTTGCTTTTATGTGAGAAAACCACTGGAATGTATTGAGCTTCACCTAGGGATAAATGATGATAGTGGAGAGCATGTGTGTGACAATTAAAGAACAGACAAATGAGGGTGACATTGTGGGTGTTTATTGTAGGTCACCTTATTAGCACTGCTATTTATGGTGGACTTCGATCACCACAGTATGTGCTGGATAAACAATGCCGCTAAGGAACATTCAGCCAAGGAAGTTCTTGCAATGTTTTGAAAATAACTTTCTGATGCAGGGAATGGAGGAGCTGACAAGAAGAAGTGTGCTTCTGGGTCATCTTTCTACTAACAAAGAATGTCTGGTTAGGAATGTGAAGGCTGGGGACAGTCTAGGATGCAGGGATCACAAGTTAGTAGAGTTCAGAATCTTGTGTGAAAGAAGCAAAGCAAGAAGTAGAATTCCTGCCCTGTTCTTCAGGATAGCCAATTTTGTCCTTTACAAGAACCTACCTGTATATAACTCATAGCTTAGAATTCTGGAATCTAAGGGGGCTTAAGAGAGTTGGTCAACACTTAAGCACCATAACTGCAAGTGCACACTCAGTCTGAAAGGTCCTTATAATATGTTGAAGATAACTTTCTGATGCAGGCAGTGGTGGAACCAAAAAGAAGAGGTGTGTTGCGGGACCTTGTTCTCATTATACAAAGAATGACTGGCTGGGGGTGCGAAGGTTGAGGGCAGTCTGGGATGTAGTGGACACAAGTCAGCAGAGTTCAGGATCTTGTGCAGAAAAAGCAAGGCAGTAATTAGGACTGCAGCCCTGTTTTTCAGGAGAGCTAACTTTGTCCTCTTCAGGAAACTATTTGCAGCTATCCCATGGGCTAGAGCATTGGAAAGAAAAAGGTCAATTTAGAGATGGCTGGTTTTTAAACATCACTGCTTCTATACTCAGGATAAGTGCACTTCTAAGAGTAAGAAATTGAGCAATAGGGATAGAATTCTCTGATGATGCAAAGTTGGGAGGAGTGGCTGACACACGAGAAGGCTGTGTTGCCATTCAGTGAGACCTAGATAGGCTGAAGAATTGGGCAGAGAGGAACTTAATGAGGTTTAGCAAGAGAAATTGTGGGGTCTTGTATCTGAGGAATAATTATATGCATCAGTACAACCTAGAGGATGACCTGCTGGAGATGAGCTCTGAGGAGGAGTACTTGGGGGCTCTGGTGGATAACAGGTTGGCCATGAGCCAACAGTGTGACCTTGTGGCTAAGGCCAATGGTATTCTGGGATACATCAAGAAGAATGTGGCCAGCAGGTAGAGGGAAGTGATCCTTCCTCTCAACTGCCGTAGGGAGGCATCATCTGGAATACTGTGTCCAGTACGAGGCTACTCAGCTCAAAAAAGGCAAGCAATAATGAGAGCAAATTAATTTTAAAATATTCTGCAAAAGAATTATACAGTTTTAAATAATAGGGGAAAAAAAAAAAAAAGCAACAGCAGAATATGTTTATTTTCATCTGTTGTTTCTGCAAATAAACAAGTTTTTTGTTAAGTTGAGCCTAACTGTTACAGTTAAAAGTGAAAATACTGGAACAGCATAACCCAAATTTTAGCCTTTGGTCTCAAAATATGTAAATGGTCTCCTATAGCTGCTTAATTACTTCAAATAGTCAACTGCTTTCATCTTACTGTCTCACATGATGGCATGATCCCAAATGGACTTTCCCAGTTAGAAGTGATAGCTATATCCTGGGGTGTATTTATTCTTTTAATACTTTATTTTACCCTTAATTTGCAATAACCCAGATCTGTTTACTTTCAGGGCATGATGCAAGTATGCTGATGAAGGCTTCTAAGAAAATAGATAATGCCTAAGGGGTGGGACTTTGTGGGAACTTATTTTTGTTGTCACTGCTGCATTTTTCCTATTTTTTTTTTTTCCCCCATTGGGGTTGATAAAGTCTGTTTTTGTTTTTGTTTTTGTTTTTTGAAGATTTTTAAGCATGGGTGAAAAAAAGCTAAGAAAAATGTGTGATGCAATTATATTTTTTGTTATCATAATAAATATTCTGTTAATTTCATGATTCTTCTAATCGTTGGGAAATATACAATAAAAGCCAGTGATGTGGGAGTTATTAACTTGTGTAAACTTTAAAAAAGACTAAAAGTATTTCAACTGTGTTTTAGACAGTAATCATAATTTTAGCATAAAATAAGTATCATTCAAAAACTCCACATTTAGAAAGAGATATTGGTCCAAAACTAATTGCATTTTACATAAACAAAAAAATAAACAAACCTTTTGCAGTTCAAGAAGAGTATGTACAAAGTCCTGCATCTGTGGAAGAACAACTGCATGCACCAATATATGCTGAAAGACATTCAGCTGAAAAACAATCTGTCAGAAAAGGCTTTGGGGATCCTGCTGAACACTAATTCAGCCATAAGAAAGCAAAGTGCTCTTGTCCCAAACAAGGCTGTTCTGTATTAAGCATAGAGTTGCCAGTACAGAACTATAGAATCATAGAATCCTTAGAGTTGGACGGGACATCTGAAAGCCATCTAGTCCAACTCCCTTGCAATAAATAGGGACCCACCAGTTAGATCAGGTTGCCCAAGCCTTATCCAGCCTCACTTTGAAAGTCTCCAGGGCCAGGGCATCAACCATGTCACTGGGCAACCTGTTACAGTGCCACACCACTCCCACTGAAAAAGATTTATTCCTTATACCTAACGTAAGTCTACCCTCTTTGAGCTTGAAACCATTTTCCCTCATTCTATCACCACAGACCCTGATAGTCTGTCTCCTTCTTTCCTGTAGCTCACCTTTAGATACTGAAAGGCTGCTATCAGGTAACCTTGTAGCCTTCTCCAGGCAGAAGAGCCTCAACTTGCTCAGCCTGTCCTGATAGGAGAAGTGTTCCATACCATGAATTATTTTTGTGGCCCTTCTCTGGATGTGCTCAACAGGTCTACATCTGTCCCATTCTGAGGACTCCACATCTGAATGTAATACTCTGGGTGAGGCCACATAAGCACAGAGTAGAGGGGCAGAATCACCTCCCTCAACCTTCTGAACTTGCTTCTTTAGATACAGCCCAGGATACAGCTGGCTTTCTGGGCTACAAGGGCATGTTTCAACCCATCCCCACCATTAGTCCATTAATATTCCTTTAATATCACCACTACCCATCAATATTCCTTTGGATCATACCAGTCATTTCTTTCACCTTATTTTTTATATGTGACACATTTGTAGGCTCCATCACATAAGTTTACAGGTCATTTTCATAAAGAACTTCATGAAACTCATGAGGCCTACCTGGGCACACTGCTGAATAGCTGGAAGTTAGCTTTCCTAAAGTTTAGCTTCCTAATTTTACTCTTTGCCTGTCTCATATCCCTCTGGAGTGTGAGCTCAGCCATAACATGGTCACTATTGCCCAGGCAGCTTCTAATCCTGATGTTGCCAGTCAGTTCATTTACATTGGTGAGCAACAGCTCCAGTATTGCATCCCCCATGGTGGGGCTGTCTATTACCTGACCTAGGAAGCTTTTATCCTAAGTGCATTCCAGGAGTCTCCTCAATTGCCTACAATTTTCTGAACTACTCTTCAAACAGATGTCTGGATGGTTGAAGTCCCTCAGCTGGACTAGTGCTTGTGATCGTGACGCTGCCTGTAGCTGGAGGTAGAAGCCCTTATCAACAGGATCTGCTTGATCTGGTCGCCTGTAGTCGATGCCAATCACAAGGCTTCCCTTGCTGCCTCAGTTTCTAATTGTCATCCATAGACTTCTGACTTGATCATGACTGTTCTTTAGGGACAGCCCTTCACATTCTATTCCTTTTCTGATGTAGATAGCAACACTTCCTCCCCTCCTTCCTCACCTGTCCTTTCTGAACTTGTAGCCATCGATAGCCACACTCCAATTGTGGTAATCATTCCACCAGATTTCAGTGATGACAATTATATCATGGTTTTCTAGTAGCACAGTAGTTTCCAGCTCCTCCTGCTTGTTTTCCAAGCTGCATGCATTGGTGTAGAGGCACTTCAGCTGGGCAGCTGGTCTTATCACTTCCTTAAAGGATAACTCCTTAATTCCTTTTAGGTATTTCCCTTAGTTTTCCCCATTGCCTTCTCCTGTTGCCCCAGTAGTCATTGCTTCATCATCATAGAGTTTTGTATATGCTGCAGTGCTGCCAGGAAATCTCAAGGCAGCAAGTCACTCAAGGCTCCTATCAGCATTCTGTCCCTCCAGTATATTTATGCCTTCCCACACCTTATCGTGGAAAGGCTCGCTATCCCTCCCATCTCCCTTCACACCTAGTTTCAAGCCTTCCCCATGAGACCAATGATGCTTAAAGATGTGATCATTTTCCTCTTGTGAGGAGTAGTGAAGCCACAATTGAAGCACTGGGATGTGTGCTGTTCACCCCAGTACAAAGAGAGACAAAAAACTGCTAAACAAAAAACAATGAAGGATCACGAAGACATTGAAGTCATTGAAGCATCTCTACTGCGTGAAAAGGCTGAGAGAGCTGGGTCTCTTCAGCCTGGAGATACGAAGGCTCGGTGGAATATATATATATATATATCTGATGGGAATTGCAAAAGAAACAGTCATGATCTTCTCATTGGTACCCAGAGTCATTACAGGAGGTCATGGCCATTAACTAGAACAAGTAAGGCTCCTTTTGGAAAGTATTTTTAATTATGAGGGTGAACAAACACTGGTACAAGTTGCCCTGAGAGGTTATGGAGAAGCTGTGGAGTCTCCCTCTCTCAGATGGAGATATGTTTCTGCTCAACCTGCTCCAGGTAGCCTCGCAAGAGCAAGGAATTTGGATAAGATGACCCTCCGAAGTTCCTTCTAACTTCAGACATTTAGTGATTCTCTGATTGCATGAAGGAGAAAATTAAAAAAAAAAAAAAAATCAGTCAGTTTTCTATGGTCTCAATCACATGGATTTTTACATACTCTGGACAGAGATTTTAAGATGTCAATAATAAAGATTCATTCCATTTTTTATAAATTCTAGTCCTGCTATGCAGTACATTTTAATGTAAATCACTAGAATATTGAAGTGATAGTACACTTTCAAACACCTTAGTGTTGCTATATAAGAAAGAAAAACATATTAATCTGATAATGCAAAGGTTTCTGGAGCCTGGTGCTAACAGTATAGTATGGACAAACCCTCCACACTTGAACTATAGGCAGGTTTCTTGCCAAAAGAAATTCTCAAATTCATAGAGGATCACAGAGGATGTGGAAGACGAGACAAAGAGGGAATCAGAGGGAGAGAGACAGATGCAGAAACAGACATATACAGACACAGACACAGAGAGACACAGACAAAGAGATAGAGAGAGATGGAAAAAGAACACAGACAGAGATAAAAGAGTTAGATGCCAATACTAACACATATCAGTTAATAGAACATAAAGAAAAACATCCGGACTACTTCTTGAATATGGCAGGGGTATGATAACTTAAGAGAATGCTAGAGGATGTCTGAATGATAATGAATTTGCCAGAAATAATGTTTTTATATTTTTATCTTCTGCATCAATTAATAAGATTTAACAGTTATTATTTCAATATACTTTTCTTAGAAATTAGAACCATATTTGATAAAAATAAACTAATTATTTAGAAGACCTAAATTAATTCAACTTTGATAAATTTAAACATTTCCCCAATTTTTCATTATTAAAAAAAAGAAAAAGAAAAAAAAAAAAAAAGACAATAAGGATAAAAGGATAAAAGATCAATTACTGCTTGAAGTAGAGATCTGAATATGTAGAAATTTTCCGAAAATCATTATATAAGGAATTGTCTCAAATAATCAACTCCATTTAGAAAAAATGTTATGAATTAAACACTGAAAGCTTCAAGTACACACAATGCCTATCAGCATTACAGAAAGACAAAGACATTTCAATTTGTCCCATTCTGTACTGTAAAAAAGCTTTAAGAATATTAATCTGATTTGAAAATTATGACTGTTTCAGGATGTACAGTAGATATATCATTATTTTATTTTCAGAAATAGCAGGCAGACAAAAATATTAACAAATGCCCCTTTCAGTAATACTCACTACTGAAATACTCATCACTGAAATGAGGAAAAAATAAATTCTATTAGCACTTCATTTGCAATATTAATCTTGACTGCTATTTTTATAATCATCTTAAATGGGAATTCTGGCCATTCAAAGATGTACTCTTACTTTGGATTATTAAAAATCATGTGAATGCTTTAATGTCCTAGCTAAACATAATCTCTGCAATTTTAATAACTAATTTTATAATGTTGACAAAGTACAATTTTCTGTGTACGTCTAATGCATCTGAGATAATATATTGTTTTAAAAAACCTATCCTATTAGTTCATATGACTACAAATTCTTCTATGCTCAGCCTCACGACGTAAGTGGAAGCTCAGAAAGGAAAAAGGAAAAAACAAACAAAAACACATGCAAAAACAATCAAACAACAACAACAACAACAACAACAAAACAGAAACATAAGATAGAAAATATGTAATTTTAACAAGATTTTAAGGGCATTATTTTTCTGTAGATGTTGTCCACTGTAAGGTAATAGTATATTGAATTACCAGATACATCATCTTCACTCATTAAAAAAAATAAAAACACAGCATTACATTCTTAAAAGAAATATTAAAAAAGGATAAAAGTGATAGCTATAAATGCAGCTTATGTTAATTTATTCCTAATTATAACAGCACTTTCCACTCTTTGCTATTTAAATAGCTAGAGCTACTATTAATTTGCCAGGAGCAGCTTTCATTTCCCATATATCTTCAAGACTTGATTAGATACAATTTTTTAGAGTAGTTTTAAAACATTTACACTTTGAATATATAAATTTACTTATTTAGTTTAGACATTAATTAGTGGCATGACTAGAGGACAATAGGAGATATGATTAAATAATAGATTTGCTTTCCATTTAGATTTTGATGCAAAGTTGAATACAGTGCATTATCCATTTTCCACAGCTTTTATTATATAATGTGTGAAAAGAGCATAATAATGTTATGCTTGTAGGCTTTCAAATCTTTAACCTGATGAAACACTGTAACAAGTAATACAAACACTCTTTCAGAAATTGGTAATATATAATTAGCACTTTTATTTTCAGAACCTGGATAAATAATGGATACCTATAACAAATGCCAGTAAATCTCTGCCCTACTGTGAGCTCAATGTATATCACTAAACAGTAAGCCACTTCTATAAGATTTGGGAATGTATAAAATGTCTCCTGTTTGCCTCCACACCAATGGGCATTTCCTCTTTCATGAATGAGAAAAATGACCCAATCACAGCTTGTCCAAGGCTGGCCCACATTGTGGATATCACACAGTTGTTTCTGAATGCAGAGCAGGGCTAGCTATAAGTTGACCAAGCAGGTCTGAATAACTCCAATGATGGACACTTCTCAACCTCTTGAGAAGCTGTTCCAGTCTTTGACCATCCTTACTATAAAGTTTTGTTTATTTTTGTTTGTTTGTTTTTTAATATTTAAATAGAATTTAGTCTCTTTTATTTTGTCTCCCTGTCTTGTTACTGTGCACCACCAGAAGTGTCTGGTTACATCTTTTTTAACTGTACCCTAACAGGCATCCATACACTCTCAGCTCTCTCATCTTCATACAATTTCATTGATCTTCCAGAATCTCAATCATCTTTGTGGCTCTCAGCTAGATTCACTCCAAGATGTAAATGTCTCCTGTCTACTGGAGAGCCCAGCACTAAACCAAGCATTTGAGTGAGCCTCATACCAGTAATGAGAAGAGGGGAAAGATCACCTAGCAATCTGTGAGTGATACTCCACTTAATGTAGGTCTGCAGGTTGTTGTCTTGTTTTGCTGCAAGGCATACTGTTGGCTCATGGCTAACTCAATGCCTACGAGGGCCCATTGGGTCTTTTCTGTAAAGCTACTTGCTAGCCCATTGACCTCTGATTTGTCATGGAGTTACTCACCCCTAAACGAAGGATAAGGTACTTCCTGCTCCTGCATATTATCAAGTTACTGTCAGTATTTTTTTCTTGCTCATTGGGGTCACCTGATTATGTCCATTGGGTATTTTTAACTTCTTCCCTCGGGTATGTATGTTCTGCAAAACTTGCTGAGTGTATATTCTATTTTATTGTCCTTGTTAGTAATGAAGATACTAGATAGTATTGGACCTGCTACTGTCTGCTGGGGTATACAAGCAGGGACTGTTCTTGAGATGGATTGCAGCACTCTGGACATGGTCATTCAGTTAGTTCACGCTCCAAGTTATTGTCCTCTTGTCAAGAGCACACTTTATCCTACTGTCTACAAGAATGCTATGAGATGCTTCAACAGGGCTTACTAAAATCATACATTCACTGTTCTCCCTTCACTCATCCTATCATCTCATTGTAGAAGGCTATTAGGCTACTAGATAAGGCAGATGTGCTCTTTGTAGACCATTGTAGATCAGACTGTATATCAGACTACTCCTGATCACTTTTTTGTCCTCATTATGTTGAAAAATGCTTTACAGGAGGACTTGATCCTCAGACTTCTGAGGGTTTGAGGTTAGGCTTACTGGTTTGTAGTTCTCCAGACCTTCATTTTCTTCCTTCGTGAAAATAGTAGTGACGTTTCAATCTTCAGGAACATCATGGCCTTTGAAAGATAACAGACAGGTTTTGCAATTATGTCACCCAGCTATCTCAGCTCTCAGGGGTGCATCCTGTTAGATCTCAGTGACTTGTGTATGTTCACTTTATACAAATGTTCCCTAACCAGATTCTCTTCCATTAAATGTATGTCTTTCTTGTTGCACATTTTCTCTCTGGTCTCATGGATCTGGAAGAACTAAAAAACCAGAGTAGACAGAGGTGAAGAAGGCATTCACTACCTCATTTCTTCCATGACCTTTGCTTCCAGGTCTCTTCCTCTATTCTTTCTCATCTTTCTAATTAAAATGTAGATGAATCAATATCTATAAATACGTATATATAAAACTGAATATATATATATATATAACTGATAGGAAATTGAAGACCAAATAAGAGACATACTCAAGGTGAGAGAAAAAAAATACACAAATTGTGAGCATATGCAACTCTAAAAGCTTTGTTTTAAGATTGTTATTGAACACTTTCTCCAAATAAAATGTTAATTTAATGTGTATAGATAATGTAAAATATATATATTATAAACAAATAAGTGATTTTTGAGTTCTTAATAACAAAAAGAAAACCTTAAAAAAAAAAACAGTTTTTTTTTTCTACACCTCAAATAATACTTTTTTTGCCAGTTTTTCAATTTTTAGGCAGAGTTAACCAGATTCAGACAGTGAAAAGAAATTATTAAAAGTAATTTGCTTTCCTTCTGTTCTTTTGTCCTTTTAGTTTTAGGCTAGAAGTCAAAACGTTGAACATTTTTAGAAAGATTCTTACTAAGTACATTTTACATGCTACATCTATCTGCCAAAATAGAAACACGCTGCAGTTGGTGGTGATCTTTTAAAATAGAAAGAGAAAAGGTCATTTAAGGCTTTATTCTCTAAGGTGTTATGTGGCTAAGAATATGCTTTAAGACTTCATTGTGTGACATATATTCTACTCAAGATCTTGCACAGTCAGTCCTTAGCAAGGCAATATTGATAACTAACTGATGCTGCCATTTGGAATTATCAAGTACAATACTGTATTTCTGAACATTAAAATTCTTTGTAGCTGGGATGCATGAAGTGAGGAATTAATTGCAGAGTCCTTTGAGCACTTATCTTCCATTTTCAGAATAAACTTGAGAATCCTAGCAGTTTGCTGTCTGCAGAACAGCTTTCAGAAGTCCTCACTGTGACTATAAAATCTATATTTCTCCACTTACTCATACATATGACTGCAAGGGCAAGTTGTGCTGAAAAGATCTACAGTAGATCTGTTACTTACTGTAGATCTGAATTTTGCTTTCTTCAAAACATAATGTGTTGACCACTTCAAGCCTAGGTGATAATATCAATTTTAAAAGTTTTCTCTGCATTTTTGTTTCTGTAATGTTTATTTGCTGCTTGCTTGAATAGATCAATAGTATTTCTGGCCAAGGAAATTATTATATTACAGACTTAAACAAAATTTAATAGCATCATGTTCACAGCTAAATATAGCCAGTTAGATTTTAGATATGCTGCAAAATACATAGCATGCAAAAATATTTTGTAATTTCCCATTTGTATCTGTTTTATTAATAGAAAATACAAAATAGTTCTAATTAAGCATCACAATAGTTATCTCTAATAATAATAATTAGATTATTAATAATTACACAGAATGAATGTTATCTATAGAGCCTTTGTATGATTGCTACAATTGATCTTTAATTATTCTATCTAAAAAAGCAACCATTTTGACTCGTCTTCCTAAAGATGGTTTAAATCTTTCATATTATTACAGTTGTCCTTGAAAATATTTCCTTATTTTGTAACCAAAAAAAAAAAAAAGAAAAAAAAAGAAAAAATCAGTCCTATACCTACTTCTTTGTAGGTTTCATATTTGTTTATTTTGTTTTTAAGCACTGAAGAAAGTATATGTTTCCTCTAATCTGTGATGAAACTTAGTAGGCTACAAAATCTGTTAATGCACTTTTACAAAATGACTCTTTGCAACAGCCACATTCTTTAAAAGAGGGCTGAACAGGATGCAGCCAGCCCAGTTATCGTGAGGCTGTCTGAGCCACATTGCATCAGTTTGAAAGATGTTCTAATTTACATCAACTGGTTTAGCTTCTGAGTGGTCACATGCTTTCCGCAATACAAATGCTTACCACTTTTTATTACCATTTGATTCAGCATCTTGCTTCACTAGTCTTCTGAGGAAGGAAATAAAGGGGATGATTCTTTCCACTTTCTGTTGCCTGTTCTTATCTTTAATAGCCACTCATCCCTAGGTTTCATACTTCAGAATAAAAGTAGTCAGAGAAAGCTGCTATTTGTGTAGAGGTAGTACACTGCAGAGGTAAAGCTGGGGACCAAAGATCCTCTTATTCTGTTTGCAGAAAGGGAAAGGGAGAGGGAAGAGGAGAGGGGGAAGGAGAGAGAAAGGGAAAGATAAAGGGAGAGGGAGAGGGAAAGGGAGAGGGAAAAGGAAAGGGAAAAAGGGAAAAGGGAAGGCGAAAAGTGAAAGAGGGAAAATGAAGGGGAAGGGGAAAGGGAAAGGAGCAAGGAGAAAGTATGGAAGTAGGAAAACCTTTCTATTTATACTTTTAAATCAAGTGTTACCTGCGGTCCCTTAAAAAAAAAAAAAAAAAAAAAAAAAAAAAAAAACTATGTCATTTTTATAAGATTTCTGTCAATAAATCAGCATGCCTATCTTATACATAAATAAGGCATTTGAGGCATATTCTGATCTAATACAAGTGAAATATGTTTTCTCGATATTGATAGACATCTTCTCTTTGCTTTGGCATCTTTCTCCACCTGCCTGCAAAGTGACCGAAGAAGAAAATTTCTCTTACAAACTGATAATACCAGAATTTGGATAGATTTACTCACATTCCAGAGATGTTAAATGCCACTTCATTAATTTGTTTTCATATCTGTAACTTATGACTTATAACTTAACATTTTCCTTAAAAAAAAAAAAAAAAAAAAAAATTACAATTTGAAATAAGTATATATTAAAATCTTTAAAACATTTATCAATGATATTCAATAACACTTAATGTAAGTGTATTTGAATAAATAAAGTCTGTTAAACCAGCTTTGGAGATTCTTCTCCAATCCTATTTCCATAGGAAGTCTGTAATAATTAGTGTGAGATGGAAACAGGTGTTTGGCTTTTGTTGTTGCTGTTGTAAATCAACAAAAAACACTTTATCATGGTATGCCCGGAACACTCTCTCTAACATTTGCAAGATATTGATTGCCATGCCAACAACCTAAAGGCTGAAGATTTGGCTCAGAAGAGGGAGTGCAGCATAGACAGGACATCTTTGCTCTGTCCAAAACTCTTGTGTTTTGTTGCAGAAGCTTTGTCCACAAATTTGTTTATGGCAAACTTGATTATTGCCAATTTGTTTGCTGTGAACTAATTAATGAACTTGTGATAGCAAACCCTGTAAATCTATCAGGCATAAAAGGATGCTTGAGAGAAGGTCTGGTGAGCTTTGAGATTTCTATATTTAGAAACTTCTGGATCAGCACACTCACAGATCAAGGGCACTCCTCTCCATTCACAGTTGGCTAAATCAACACTAGAACCCAGAACTGTGATCTCTTTGTCCTCTCATTTCTCTCTCCCTCTCTTCTCTACCCTTCCCTCCCCCAACAACTCCTCATCCCATTTCTCTCTTTTCTTTTTCTCTCATGAAGTTTTTAACTTCACAAAATCACAGAATCACAGAATTGCCAGGGTTGGAAGGGATCATGAATCTCCAACCTCCCTGCCACATGCAGGGCCACCAATCATCCCACCTAATGCTAGACCAGGCTGCCCAGGGCCCCATCCAATCTGGCCTTGAACACCTCCAGGAACGGGGCATCCACAACCTCTCTGAGCAGCCTGTTCCA
>QGNR01000076.1:3874830-3898809 GCA_003435085.1 Syrmaticus mikado | reverse complement strand
TCACTCCATCATAAAAGGCCACCAGATTGGTCAAGCATGACCTTCCTCTGGTGAAGCCGTGCTGGCTGTCACGGATCACACGCCCTTTCCTCATGTGATCAAGCATGTCATCCAGGATGATTTGTTCCATGATCTTCCCAGGCACAGAGGTTAGACTCACCGGCCTGTAGTTCCCGGGGTCCTCCTTGCTCCCTTTCTTGTAAATGGGAGTGACGTGACCCTTCCTCCAGTCATCCGGGACCACACCTGACAGCCACGACTTCTCAAATATGATGGACAGCGGCTCGGCAACCACCTCAGCCAGCTCCTTCAGAACCCTGGGATGCACGCCATCCGGTCCCATAGACTTGTACACATTCAGTTTCATGAGGCGGTCTCGGACCTGCTCTGTCCTCACAGCAAGAGGGGATTTACCATCCCAGTTCCCACCCAGAGGTGTAGGGATGCAGGGCTCAGGGACGGGAGAAGTACTGGAGTCCTGGCCACCAGTGAAGACCGAGGCAAAGAACTCATTCAGTACCTCAGCCTTCTCTCCATCCGTTGAAGCCAGTTCTCCTTTTACATTTACCGAAGGAGGTACACTCGCTTTGGCCTGTCTCTTCTGGCCAATGTACCTATAGAAAGTCTTCCTGTTGTTTTTCACGTCTCTCGCCAAGTTCAGTTCCACCTGCGCCTTGGCTTTCCTGATCCCACATCTGCAAGTCCGGACGACATCCCCGTATTCTTCCCTTGTTTATCTATAAAGTCACATAGCTTAGCCGCACAGCTTAGACAGATATAATTGTGCGTCAGTACTTGTAAGATAATTTTAGTAGAGAGATTATCATTAAAATTGATAATTGTTACTAATCTAACTGAATCTGAGCTGAACGTGATAGTTGTTTTTCCAAATTAACTGAAGCATTTCTGAACCATTTCAGAAACTGTGTATTATAAAGCATAAGAAATTGTTTATATTCAGATACTTGTTTAACATTTTAAGAAGAAAAAAACCCACAAAAACAAAAGCACTTTTATTATAGTGCCTCAGATTTTAAAGGTATAGCTATCAGAATCAGAATGCTGTACAATTAATAGTATATAGGGACTATTAAAGACCATTCTAATATTTTATTTACATATGAATTTTTCTGTTTTTGTTTTTGTTGTTGTTGTTGTTGTTGTTTTCTTTTGTTTTTTATTTATTATTATTATTCCAATATATTGCACATATAGATGTATAAAATATTCTGGTTCCAGAACTATAATAGATTATAAAGACATAAATAAGAAAACTAGTAGTGTCTCTAAACTCTGGCTAAAATAGTGTCCCAGCTTCAAGAGTGGTATCATACCTTGTGGAAATTTTCCCATCTACTGCAAAAGCAAGAGATATACTATTTTATCTGAAAAGAGGGGACTAGAAATAGAACATTAGACTTGTATACATATAGTAATTGAGAAAAGGCAACACAAAAATATTCTAAATTTTTTATTTAATTTTAAAAATGAACCACTTTGAGCACTTTTCTCTATCATTATTTTAGATTTCAGTAAGGAAAGGAAAACAGTAATTACTAGTAGGGATCTGATACTGAGTTTCAAACTTCGAAAATTTAAACATAGTTTGATGTACAATGATACTTCATTTTTACACAAATCTAAGGAAAACTGCAAATATAGTGTATTTTCCCTTACTATAAAGAAAAAACAAAAACAAAAAACAACAACAAAAAAACCCCACCACCAACAACAGAAAACTCTCATGAGTTTCGCTATATGAATGAAAATTAAGATTGTGGAAATATGTATAATGAGTACCTCGGTGTCTTTTTTCACTCAAAACCAGACATGTTAGTGACAACTGTTACAAAAGGGACATAAATTGCATATAAAGTCTTTTGGCTAAAACAGCATCTTCAAGTATAGTAGTATTAATTCTATAAAATACTGGATTTTTTGCTACAACTCATGTAGACACAGCCTTTTTTCAGATATACAAAGACTTATTCTACTTGATTACAGAGATTACAATAGAAGTTATATCTTAACTAGAAGTACTGTGATTATAGAATCATAGAATCACAAGGTTGGAAAGGACCTGCAAGATCATCTAGTCCAATCATCCTTTCATTACCATTGCTACCACAAGCTACTAAACCATATCTCGTAGTTCCTCATCCAGATGCCACTTGAATGCTGCCAGGGATGTCAACTCCACCAACTCCCTGGGCAGGCCATTCCAGTGTCTAACCACCCTCTGAGAGAAAAAGTTTCTCCTTATGTCTAATCTAAACCTCCTCTGGTACAACTTGTGTCCATTTCCTCGGGTCCTGTTTGTGTTTGGGAGAAGAGGCCAAACCTCTCCTCATCACAGCTTCCCTCCAGGAAGTTGTAGAGTGCAATAAGGTCTCCTCTGAGCCTCCTCTTCTCCAGACTAAACAATCCCAGCTCCCTCAGCCACTCCTCATACGACTTGTGCTCCAGACCCCTCACCAGTTTCGTTGTCCTTCTCTGGACATGTTCCAGGGCCTCAATGTCTTTCTTGAAATGAGGGGCCCAAAAAAGAACACAGTACTCGAGGTGCGGCCTCACCAGTGCTGAGTACAGGGAGATGATTACATCCCTGCTCCTGCTGGCCACACTATTTCTAATGCAGGCCAGGATGCCGTTGGCCCTCTTGGCCACCTGGGCACAGCGTCAGCTCATGTTCAGCCAAGCATCAACCAACACCCCTGGTTCCCCTTCCTCTTCACAGTAATCCCCACGCCTGTAGCACTGATGTAGGTCATGAGTAAAGATGTTAAACAAGATGGGCCCCCAGACACCTGGGGGACACCACTTGTAACGAGTCACCAGCTGGATTTAATTCCATTAACCACCACCTACTGGACAGGGCTCTCTAGCCAGTTCCTAACCCAAAGAAAGGTATACCTCTCCAAGCCATGTGCAGACAGTTTCCCCAGAAGAAAGATTGTGTCAGAAGCTTTGCTGAAGTCTAGGTGGACTACATCAATAATCTTTCCCTTGTCTACCAGGCTGGTCACACAGTCATATAAGGAGATGAGGTTGGCCAAACACAACCTGCCTTTCATGAACCCATGCTGGCTGGGCCTGATCCCCTGGATGCCACACACACTTTGTGTGATCTCACCCAAAATGATTTGCTCCGCAACTTCCCCTGGTACTGAGGTTAGGTTGACAGGCCTGTAGTTCCCTGGATCCTCCTTATGGCCCTTCTTGTAGTCAATCCTCTGGGACCTCTCCAGATAATCAGGGGTGCTGGTAGATGGTGGAGAGTGGCTCTGCAATCACCCCAGCCAACTCCCTCAGCACCCTAGAGTGGAGACCCATCCAGTCCCATGGACTTGTGACAGTCCAGACGGAGGAGGAGCTCTCTAACTATTCCACCTGAATCACTGGGGGTGTACTCTGCATAGCATCCTAGACTTCCTGATCAGGGTGTAAAGTGCCCTGAAAGTGCCTATTAAAGGCAGATATAAAGAAGGCATTGAGGACATCAGCCTTCTTCTTATCCTCGGTGGTCACATTCCCTGCTGCATCAAGTAAAGGATGGAAATTCTCCCTGGTTCTTCTCTTACTGTAGATATATTTATAAAAGGATTTCTTATTCTTTTTTGTTGCAGTGGCCAATCTGATTTCAAGTTTGGCTTTTGCCCTCCTAACTTCCTCCCTGCATACCTTAGCAACTTCCTTGTAATCTCCCCAAGTAGCCCATCCCTTCTTCCAGAGGACACAGACTCTCTTTTTCTTCTGAAGTTTCAACAATAGTTCTCGGCTCATCCACACCAGTCTTCTTCCCCTATGGCTTGCCTTATGGCATTCAGGGACAGCCTGTTCTTGCGCCTTTAAGATTTCTATCTTGAGGAGGGTCCAGGCTTCCTGAACTCCTTTCCCTTTAAGGAGCGACTCACAAGGGACACATGTTAGATGCATCCTGAACAGGTCAAAGTCCACCCTCTTGAAATTCAAGATATTATTATGTGCAGACTAACGTATCTTGCTGTAAGCTATATTAGGGCTTATTAACTCAAGGAAGCAGGACATGATGTTCACCAAGTATAAAATTAAATAAATAAGTAAATAAAAAAATGACTATATAATTTTCAGACTAGAGATAATTTCTTTGTCTGATAGGGAGAATCAATTCAATACTGAATTTTATGCTTTCACTGTCATGTCAGGTATTTCATAATGCACTCTAAAAAAAATTTCTTCCTTACACTCCCACTACAATCTTCAGGAAACTAAAATTGTAAGAAAACTATAACATCTTCAGACTGCAAGAAATATTGCAAGAATCTTTATAATTATATCCAACAAACTTTCCCTCGTATACTATTCTTTTTTATATTCATATTTATTTATTTCACACTTTCGAAATGCAAGTCAGAGAGTGCTTCTCAATTTTCTAATTATATAAAATTAATTTTTAATTAAAAATGTTACAGATCATTTATTTATTCGTTTGTCTATTAAGGACATACTACTTCACTACTACTACTATTGCATTCTTTAGTATGTGTCTCTATCAAAATATGAACAGCATTATTATAGGTAAAATATACCTGGTTGTACAATGCATGTAACTTGATATTTTAAAACAAAAATTAAATAAAACATTAACTACAATAAGAAATCTGAATAATCAGCTGGAAAAAAGAAAAAAAAAATGCTGTGTTTCAGTTTCTTAGCATTAAAAAAAATAGATGTTTATAACAATCATCCAATCTATGTCATTGCATAAACCAAAGGAACTTCTCTTATAGGAATTTACACAACTAAAACCATTTAAAGAGGGTTGGCATGCACATGATCATTCTTACAGAAAATACTGAAACAATATAGAAGATTTTAAAGGGAAAGCACACCTAAATCTATAGACTGCATGACATTTCAGCTTCTACAGTAGTCTAGTAAAATCCCACAGAAATTAAAGCCTAATTTGACATCAGAATCAAATAAATTTACTACTTCAGCAGCAATATTATTGGGATTTTAATTAACTATAATAGATCTTACAACTATGACAAAAAGAAAGAGTACCAGAAGTTAAACATATGTGCTGCACGCTTATTGGAGTGCATTTTAATTATTGAAAAACACACTGAATAGAAATGTATACCTTTTCAGAAATGATTCATAAAAGATTATTCCACCAACCTTCAATTAATGTAACATATATTATATTGCCCTAACTAATAATAAAACTGAGAGTCAAATCTCGATGATGGGTTAACCATTTCTCTTTGAAATGACTTTTATACACAAAAGTGTTTTTAAAAGTTTCATGATATTTTGAAGATACCTAAAATAGGTGCAATAGCTAAACTGTGTATTACTGTAACTTATTTTGCAAGATTACTGTTTATGAATGAGATCACTACCTAACTCATAAAAAATTAGTGCTAGTTCTGAATATAATATGGATTATGCTGATGTATTGTATAAAAATAGCCATTTAATATAGTTGAATCTAATCATTAATAAAGTGATAAATAGAGCTTGAGACATTTTATAACTGGAACATTCTGCTAACGTAATCTCACTCTCACTCAAATATATCTAAAAAGTTATTATCTGATTATGTAAATCTGATGTTGATTATCATAGCATCTTTTTGAAATTAATTCCTATCAAATGAAGTGGTTCCATGTCTACAAATCTGTACAACTCATAATTTCATTTGTCATATTTTCCTTAGCGCCACATTCCTGAGTTTAAAAAAACCCTATTTCTGCTTGTTTCCTGTGTAGCAATTACCATTTCTCTAAATCAAACACTGAAAAAGTAAGATTTGAAGTAACTTCAATTATTTGCATTTTTATTTATTTTTTTTTTCAAATGGTTGTTTGTCACTGGCATGGAATTAATTACAACTAATTTAAATCTTCTATTTTCTGCATATGCAACAGGAAGTACATTTTTCTTCTTCTGAATGATCATGCCATACAGTTTTCCACATGTTTATATGTATGTTTAATACCTTTCCTTGTAAGCCCTATGTTTCTCTCTTGAAAAAGTAAAAACTAAAATCTAAATGTATCTTTTCTTTCAATAATTCATATTGGATATTAATGAATCACTGAATTTAGTATTTTATTTTTTTCTTTTTCTGTCAATATTATTTTGACATTTTCCATATTGTACATACAAACAGCCTCTCTTTTGTTATTTAATCATCACTGACAGCAAAATATAGCCACCATTGAGTGATAATTTGCAGCTTGTGCGCTTCTTTGTAAGAAAACAGGAATAACGCTGTTCAGAACAATGTGATTTTCAAGAGGTCTAACGCATTAAGTTATTTATTAGTTTTGAAGGGCTTAGTAATTTTTGCAAGCAAAACTCCCAAGAGCAACTTTTTTGTTTCTATATTTGAAGGGTTTTTTCAGCCTTCTCTGTGATACTGTATGAAATTGAATAAATATAGACCAGTAAAAACTGTACATACATTCAATAATGCTGTATTTCTGGGATATTTATTTGTGATAAACACAATTAGAAACATTTCTCTTATTTTTGTATTAACAAAATTTCAAAACTGAAAGCAACGGAAGACAGAACAAGAGCATAAAGTACTCAGCATTTTCTAGGCTTTCATTTTTAGTGTAGCCACTGCTTATTACAGTATATAAAAACAAAACTGCTCCTGGCTTTCCCATAACAATTTGTTACAATCAGCATTCTCAATAAATTGCTCTCAGTAACACTAGTGAAAAAAAACACAGTGCCAAATGAGACAAAGAACTCACTTCAGAAAATTCCCTTTCATAAGTAAATTAAATTAACCATGTGGAAATCACTGTTTAATTTCTTGCATAAATTTAAGGTTTTATGGTTCTTCTGTGAGGCCCAGAGAGGCTCCTCCAACCAAGTTCACATCTCTGCCCTCCTCTCTTGGATTTTCTGTTCATCTATCCCACTACATCTTCCTTGTTTAATTTAATAACAATGAAGGTTCACACTGATATTATTAAAACTAACTCAGTGTGTTTGTTTGTTTTTTATTAAGGTTCATCACCAGATCTTCTGCACTATTGGTCATAAATAATAAATTGAGTTCACTGTTGTGCTTTTGATACTGTTCAGGAAGAAAGACTTTTGGAAAAAATGAATAGAAGAGTTTACAAGGATAGATGCTAGCGGTTACCCCATGTCTTAAAGCTTCAGACTACTTTTTACATATTTCCCACAAAACAAACAAAGAAACAAACAAAAACACGCACACACACAATACTCTCAGCAATTTAAAGCATTACAACACTGTTACAGTCAAAACAAACACTGGACACTGATCTGTCTCTGGTAACTTGATAATCTTTCATCAGTTCTGTGGATTAATTACATTTTATTTTAAAAACATAAAAAAATAATAATAATAACCAAAACAAAAGCAAAAAAAAAAAAAAAAAAAAAAAAAAAAAAAAAANACCAAAAAAAAAAAAAAAAAAAAAAAAAAAAAAAAAGAAAAAGGAAAAGCCCTGAACATAAAGTTCCAAATTACCTTCTACTATTTAATGACTTTTATACTTACATCTATTATTTCCCCCTGAGACAGATTATTCTTTTACATATCTTCATATTTTTGTTGATTTCTTGTTAAGTTGAATGCATCCTTACCACTGGTTTTGATCTGTGATTATCAGGAAAGAAGACAACTATTCAAGTCTATTCAACAAGGAGTAGCTCAAGAGGAAAAGTAACTGATTCTGATTTTTGTTTTCTACCTTTTCTCTGTAGCAAGATTCTTAAGATTCTTTACTAAAGAACTAAAATTTGAGTTATAATATAAAGGTTATCCTTTGGAAATCTATTATTAAGCTTAGTTCTACTAATTACATTTGCATATTCTGCTGCTTTAATCATAGAATCATGGAAGGACTTAGGTTGGAGGGGACCTTAAAGATTATCTGGTTCCAATCCCCAGCCATTGCAAGGCTGCCATCCACTAGATCAGGATGCTCAGGATCCCATCCAATCTGGCATTGAACATCTCCAGAGATGGGACATTCATATTTTCTTTGAGAAACCAGTTCCAGCATCTCACCACCCTGTGAGTAAAGAATTCTTCCTAACATCTAACTTAAATGTCTGTTTTTATCCAAATTCACAATAAATATACAATTAGAAAATAAATGTCATGCTTCATCAAAAAGACGTCCCAGTCACATACTAGTCACAATTTATAAAATCTCTTTTGAAGGATCAATTTATTCCTATATGCTTTCCTATTTGATTAACTGAAATAAGTTTTAAAAAATAAAATAAATAAAATTTTAAAAAAAAGCACTTGTAAGACAAAAGTTACTCAATTTCCTGTGGTTTCATACTTATGGACAACTAAACTCCATCACACTGAGTATCTCAGTTTTCCCTTACTCAAAGGAAGAGGAAAAACATAATGGAAAAGGGCTCAAAGGTTAATGTAAATAGTACAGGAGAACTGCTCATTAATAATCATCACAGTTAAAACACTCACGATAGGAAGATTAATAAAATTTACTGCCTATCACTAACAGAGTACTAGTACAGTGAGAAACTAGAAGGAATCTAAAAACACCATGCTTCTACATTCTACTTTCTCCTGATTCCTCCCTTCAAGTAGCACAGGGGAACAGGGAATGGAGGTTGCAATCAGTTCATATCTGCCTCTTCTCCACCTGCCCTTGACCAAGGTGGTGTTCCTCCCACAGGATGCCATCCTTCCCAAACTGATTCTGAGTGTGCTTCCCACGGGCTGCAGCTTTTCCAGCACTGCTTCAACATGATTCTGTACCACAGGGCTCACCCTTCAGGCACTGCCCCACACAGGTCCCCCATGGGCAGCAGCTCCCCTAGCCTTCCTGCCCCATCCTCCCCCCCACTGGGACTGCACCCCACAGGCTGAAGCTCTGGCTGGGTGCCCTTGTGGGAATTATCTCTGAGCTGTGCCTCCTTCAGGCCTCATTAACTCTGCCCCATGGGCTCTTCCTTGGCTGCATGTGCAGATCTGCTCCACGTAGTGTCCATGGGCAGTAGAGGGACAGCCTGCCCCACCATGGGCCCCTCCATGACTTGCAGTGAGCTTCTGCTCAGAGCCTGGAACATCATTTTCTGCGCTAACCTTGGTGTCTGGAGGGCTGTTTCTCTCAGTTTCTTGTTCTGCCCTCCCAGCTGGTATTGCAAGCAGTTTCTTGTTCTGCCCTCCCAGCTGGTATTGCAAGCATTTTCTTTTTTTTTTTTCCTTTCTTAAATATGCTAAGAGGCATGTCCCTCATGGGCTCATTTCTGGCTTACAGCAGGTCCCCTTTTGAATCAACTGGAATAATCACTGATTTACTGTGGGCTATGCTAACAAGAGGCCACATCTTCAGCCCCGCAGAACCTAAATCTTGATGTGTAAATCCAATACATCTCCATACAAGCAAAATTATTGCAACAACTTTACTCATCCCTAAATATATCTAAATTCTGAAGTTTTCCTTTCTTTGTTAGGAATCTTTCCTATTGATTCAGCAGATTTCAGTCAGGAACAACGTATAGTACTCAATCCCTGAATCAGAATTTGAATGGAACAAGGATATGAAAAGTAAATTTGACAGATACCTACTTCACAAATCCTACATTACAATATACAAGAATCTTTGTAGTAAGAGCTTAAGTCCATAATTGTTAAACAGATATCAACTGTTATTTTTATTTGATATCCTTATGAAACACTCATGAAACTGCAGAAGAGGTTAACCACTCAAGACTAACAACAGTACAAAGAGTTCTCTGAGGAGGCTAAATTTCTTCTCCAGAAAACCAGTTAACATTTTACTTAATTTTGTAATATTAAACTATAGATAAATTCACACAAGAGAAAATTTGGAAACTTTTAAGAAGAACATGTTTTTTGGTTTTTTTGTTTGTTTGTTTGTTTGTTTTTTACATACAATTTGAGAGAAAAATCATTTTATTGTAGAGACGTTTTGGTGGTTTTGTTTTTTTGTGTATGGGAACTGCTGAGTCATGGCCTGAACCTCTGATTGATCACCTGAGGTGAGCAATGAATCAGCCCTGGGATCACAGGTGAAGGCAATTCACCTGTGCTGCTGGAAGGGGTGGAGCTTGGTTCCACCCCTCCTAAATCCCATTTAAGATCTGACTACTAGTGGGGAAGGCTCTCTTTCTGGAGGTTCCTCCTTTTGGAGTTTTCCAGCAAGCCCAGGACAAGAAGCTCAGGGCAAGGATAAGCCCTCTATCTATTCTTTTTTGGTGTAATAACCTGCTTAGCCAAACTCTCTTGTATATATCTTAATTATAACACCTGTGTATTCATTGATTATGCTGTTTGTTTTTTGTTTTTTTTTTCCATTTGGCTCTTTTATTATGAACTATTTGTGACCCCACTTAAGGAGGATTTCACATGAGATGCTATCCTTCTCAGAATGAATTTGATTCAAGTGACAGTTTCTGTACACTGTAGTGACTTTAGCTTCTCTGTCAAATGAAGCTAGCTTTGGAGATTTACAGCCAAAGATTGAATCTAGCAGTTCACCATAAACTCAATTTATCATCAGATATTACCTTATCAGATAGTTCCACACTGTGGAAAAAGTAAGTAGAAGGTTTCATTAATTCCTTGGTCTATGTGGCTCAATTCTAATGATATATCACCTCAACATGAACATTTCACTGTGGACTGACTTTATTACCTGCAGTTCATATGAACATATGCCTATAACTCAAAATTCAAGACAAAAAACAGCATTGTAAAGCAGTTTTACCTGGCAAATTTCTTGCCTAAAATAGCAACTTTCTCAATCCTATTAATTTAAAGACAAGTTTGCATTATAATAAATAAATAAAAGTATTATATCTAAACCTACAAGTAAATCTATAGAATGGTTGAATTTGGAAGAGGGTCCTCTAGAGGTCATGTCTTTCAACCCGTCTGGTCAAATGTTGAAATCTAGAGCAAGATGAACAGGACTATATCCAAACGATTTTTGATGATCTCCAAGAACAGGCAATTATTTTGGGCAACCTGTGCTGGTGCTCCACTATCTACACATTAAAGTGTATCCTGATGTTCAGAGGGAACTTCCTGCACTTCATTTTGTGCCCACTGCCATTGGCAGTAAGCACTTCAGAAGAGACCCTGTCTCTGTCGTCTTTGCATTCTCCCTTCAAGTATTTATACACACTGATGTGATTCTACTGAACCTCATCTTACTCAAGCTGGCCAGCTCTCTCAGCCTTTACTCATAGCAGAGCTGCTCCAGTTATTCTGTCTCTTTGTGGATCTACATTGAATCCAAACCGGCTTTGAAGTTCTGTTTGTAATTTGTTTCAATCTCACATAATGCTCCTAACAAATTATCTGTTTCCCTTCATTTTAACAGCAAACAAAGGATTTTCAGAAACGATCCATGAATCTAGGAACCAATCATACAGTACTGTAAGACAATTTCACCTGCCAAGTCCACACTCAGATTTCAGAACATACAAGTCCTGAAATACAACTCACTTAGACGATTATTAATTCTTTGAAAAAAGTGAATAATGTTTTTTCCTAGAATATTTGCAATCTTTTGTTAAAATAAATATAAATTCTGTGGGTTTTTGTTTGTTTTTGTTGTTGTTGTTTGTTTGTTTGTTTTGTAATGTCATAAATTAACCTGTTAAACACAGAGGTTGTTTTGTGCATCCACAGCTAGTAAATGTTGGATATTTTTGGGAGACTGCTGTGCTACTATGTGTACCTAGTTCCTTGCTGTTTCCAACACACAATGGAAAAGTGGTAGCAGGAATTAATATTCAATAATTTTTCATGAACACCAGCAACAGTTCATGAGTGTTCCAAAGCAAGAATTCATCCAAGTGTTTTGTTTGCTCATCTGGTTTTGTTTTTGACTCTCTGTAATCTTCTCTATAAGAGTTTTAGAGATGTAAGGCAGAAGCAGGAAGTGTCCCCAAAATGTTAGTTTATGTCTATTCATAGATTAAATAAAAGGCACATCCACAAACTTGTCAGCTTGTATCATAAACATTTGACACAACTAAAATAAACATTCAATAAAAATAATGTTTTTTTAATGACCGATAAATACAAAGAAATTACTTTTCATTTTGATTTCAATATCTTAAACTGAGTTTTCAAACTTGAGTACTTAACTAATAAAATCAAAATTCATGCATTCTCATTTTATTTAAACAACTTCAAACATCAAAAAAGTGCCACAGAAGTGCATCACAATCTGCTGCAGTAATTTTCCTAATTAGTATCTGTGCAAAAAAATAGGATTTATCTGAAAAATTTGGATCAATGTTATATATTTAAATCAGGTACGAGTAGGATACATGAGATTGTATTTCAGAAATGGTACAAAACACAGGAATGATGTTAAGATGTTTTCAGCTAAAAAAAAGTACTACTATAAAACCAGAAGGATGTTTGATGTATAAAACATTAAAGAAGTCTCAGGAAAGTGGGCATTAAAACATTACTGATTTTCCATGGAATTTGAATGCTACTGCAAAAATCCTACTCCAGACTATGCAGCTATTAAGCTACCACTTCAATTCATGTTTCCCAATATAAAATATGTTTGATTACTCTGGTATTTTCTTCAAATCTATTCTGTTTAAGTGTTCAAAGACATTGTAAATTAAATCTGTTTTTCTGCTATAAAAGAGTACAACTAAAAAACATTGCTCTTGTTATAAAGTTTTGCCCAACAAGGTGATAGCAATACACAATACCAGGCCTGCTTGCACCTGATGGGATGCGCCTTTCTCAGAGAATTTTATGCAGGAGTTAGTAGAGAGAGATTTTTAAACTAAATTCAAAGAGGAAAAAGGTAAAGCCAGGCTTGCCAGTGATAAACTGTCACTCCAAAACTTGATGAACTGCATGCCAGTGAGTCTTCAGTATGCTCCACATGGTACTGGGTAGACTGATGAACATTTGAAATATTGTAGGAATTTACTATAGACCATCCAGCTCAGATGACAATATCAATGAATCAATCATTCTTTAAGGAACAATCTTCATCGGCCTCTCCTCTCTTTATGGAAGACTTCAACTTGCCAGATATTAACTGAGTACCACAGAGTAGATAAAAGGAGATCCAGGAGATTACTAAAACACTGTAATGGGAACTTCTTTACACAGGTACTAAAGGAGCTGACTAGGAAAGCTGGCCTCCTAGGTCTGTTGCTTATAAATAGAGAGGCTCTCATAGGTAAAGTAGTGATTGTTGTCCATCTTGGCCAGTGTAATTTTGAAGTAGTCAAGTTTTAAATCTTTGGTAACAGGAACAAAAGTGCCACCAAAACCTCAACGCTGAACACGGGGACAGCAGACTTCTTCAGGCTGCTCAGAGAACTGGTTAGCAATATCCCCTGTGAGACTGCTTTGGACAGTATTTGAGTATATCAGTACTGGTTATTTTTTAAGTATCACCTTTAAAGAGTACAGGAGCATGCAATTCCAAAATGTTGAAAATCGTGAATGTACAGCAGAAGGATAGCTTGGCTGAGTAGGGATCTTATTATAGAACTTAAGCAGAAAAAGAAAGTTTTTGGCCACTGGAAGAAAGGTCAGGCAGCACAAGAGGACTGTAGAAATGGTTATCCCTGCATGGAAAAAGAATCATGTGGACACAGCCTGTGATACTGGACAGTACTGTGGGTGACAACCAACAGGGCTTTTTAAAATATATCTAAAAGAAAAAGGAGCACAAAGGAGGACAACATTGTCCCATTACTTGATGATCACCTCCCAAGTAGGGATGCAGACAAAATAGAGGCATTTAATGCTTTTATCTTCAACACTGATTATCATCTCTGGAGCTCCTAGAGTCCTGAGTTGGAGGACTGTGACTGTAGTAACAGTAAAGTCCTAACCATCCTTGGACTTTTGTGAGATTTGCTGCTCCAGCTGAATGCATAAAAGTCTGTTAGAATTCATCTCAGGGTACTTAAAGAACTGGCTAATGCCACTGCAAAACTTAGTTCATTTGTTAGGGTTTTTTTTGTTTGTTTGTTTTTCATTGGTTTGGGGAATTTGGAGAGGTCCTCATTGACTAGATGCTGCCAAATGCTGCCCCATTTGCAGATCAATGCAGGTCAATAAAGAAGACCCCTGTAATTACAGGCCTCCCAGTCTCACTTCTGGGCGTTGAAAAAATTATGAAGAATACTCCAGCAGTTATCAAAGCTCTTGAAAGACAATGCAATCCTTACTCAAAACAACAGAAATTCCTAAAGAGAAAGTTCCACTTAATGAACTTACTTCCATTTTATGACAAGGTTGTTCACCTGATTGATCATGGGAGCCCAACTGGTGTAATTTCTTTAAAAATTTCAGCAAAGTTTCTTTTTTTTTCTCACTGTATCCTACTGGATGATATGTTCAATATATGACTGTGATGAAAATATGATGAAATAAGTGAATAATTGGCTGATGAGTGAGGATAAAAGGATTAGAGTAAATGGGGCTACACCAGACTCACAGTCTGGTGGTTATAAACTATTAGTGGGGCTCACAGAACTCCATTTTAGGAACAGTTCTCTGTAACATTTTTCATAAATGACTTGGATACAAAACTTGAGGGCACAGTGCATAAGTTTGCAGATTACATTGAACTGGGAGAAGCTGGTGACTTCCTTGCTAGCAGAGAGTACTACAGAGATCTTGACAGACTAGAGGGCTGGACAGTCACCAACCACAATGAAGTTAAAAAAGAGCAATGGCTGGATTCTGAATGTGGCTTGGGGCGACCATGAATGTGTGTACAGACTGGGGTATGGTAGGCTGCTGAGCAGCCCCACAGAAAGAAATCTGGAAGTTGAGCATGCACCAATAATGTGCCCTGTCTGTCAGAAGAGCTAATCATACCCTGGGGTGCATCAGGCACATTTCTAAGCAAGTAAAGGATGAGATTGCCCTGCTCTTTTCTGTGCTGGTGTGGTCTCACCTTGAGCACAGTGTGTGGTTTTGGGCACCACAGCATAAGGATACAAAACAATTAGCACACAAACAAGGATGGTGAAGATGGTGAGAGGTCTACAGGTAGGAGGATCATCCAAAGTTGTTTGGTTTATCCAGCTTTGAGGGGACTGAGGTAATAGCTGATGGCAGCCTACAGCTTCCTCACAAGTGTAATAGAGGGGCAGGTGCTAATCTCTCTGGGCACCAGCATTAGGAGCCAAGGGAATGGCACAGAGATGCACCAGGGAAGGGTCAGTTTGGGTGTTTGGAAAAGTTTCTTCAGCTGGAGGGTAGTAAGGCACTGGAGCAGTCTCCACAAAGAAGTGGTCATGCCAAGCCTGCCAGAGTTCAAGGAGGATTTGAACAACACATTCGGCCATAAAGTCTGAGATTTGAGTAGTCCTGCACAGATCCAGAAGTTGGATTTCATTGATTATATTTATTGATTATATTTATTTGTCCCTTCTAATTCAGGATATTCTTTAATTCCATGATCCTTTTACTCTGTAGTAAAAATATTTTTGACATATACAGTTTTGAAATTACATATGTCATTATCTATGTTTTAGTACACTGAAAACCAGTCTTGTTATCATATAGAGCATTCAACAAAACAGATAAACAAGGAGCCTACCTTGAAGGATTTTTAAGAGCAAACTAAACACAGAATTAATTAAAAAGAAAAAAAAAAAAAAAAAAAAAAAAAAAAAAAAAAAGCTGTCATTTCTTAGTAAATATGTTGAGCAAACTATGATGTGTCTGAACCACTCTGGAGATGGTTAGCAATTTTCTCCTAGGAATAAAAGCACAAAAATGGGAGGTAATTTTTCAGAAGATTTCAATCTTAAGCAACATTTCAACTTCCATCATTTTTTACAGTCCCTCATGCCTGCATGCATCTTACCAGCAGAAAACAATTGTCCACTACTGCACTGTTTATTTACTGTTCAGATAAGTACAGTACACAAAACTCTTCTATGTATACTATAACATTATCACATGAAAACATGCTGTGTCAGTTGCTAAAGCACTGATCCCTATAGAAGTCTATTATTTTCGTGTAAGACCAATATGTTAAAAGCAGAAGCACAGCTTCTGTTAAGAATGAAAACTGGATTTATGTATCTATAAATTATTTGCTATCTTATCTCCATATATATAGTTTCCCTAAACAATAACACTTCCTCAATCCTTCATATAATTTTCCTGCTGCAGAGCTACTCATGCATGTATAATTACACAGCATTGAAACTGTAATACTTCTCTTAATTTTATAAGATACTGAAAAGATAAGATACTGAAAACACAATATAGAAACTCCCCATTTCATGTCCTTTAGGTTGCTTTGAGAATACAAGTCACAGTAAAGCAGGGCCAACATTAGTTCTCCTGAACTGGAAATTAGATTACATTGATGGATGTTCTTGTACCCAAAAAGGGCACAATTAGGATGCATGGATCAGGAGCTCAATTCCTCTTTATATCAGCTTTTACCTTGATAGGAAAATTAGACCTACCTGTAAATAAATTCTGCCTGTAGATGCTAATGCTTTGTCTAGCTGGAATATTTAGGTTGTTATTTGTTTGGGTACTGACAGCTACTGAATTGGATCTCCACATCTTTCTTCCATCATAAAATAATAACAAAGTAATTTTTTTTTGTAGTTTTTGTAGACTCGTAAACTAAAAATAAGAATGGCTGATTAAAACATTCTAATGCTTACTAGTACTTTTCTAACATACTGAAGTTTACACTGATCAGAATAGCTATATTAAAACTACAATTTAAAAATAAATATTAAAAATAATGAAAATCTAAACATATACAAAAACACAACTCCACTAAATATCACCCTGACATTAAAAAATAAATTGAACATTCTCAGAGTCCTTATTTATGGGTTATAAAAAAAATTACAGGAACATTCCTCCCACTCCTTCCCCCCCATTATGGAAAGGAAATACTAATCAGTCATGCTTGCAATGTTTACAGCAGTTTATTGTTCAGAATAGGCTTAGGCTTTTTGTGCAACATACTTCTGTTAGCTCCATGAACCCCCAATGCTCCATTTACTGCTATCTTGAGAGAAAATTGCAAGACTTCAGGATCTTCCCTTCTTACATGAATGAGCACCACGTGAATTTTTTGCTTTTGGACCTCTCTAGGCTACAAACTGTTTATTTCTGGATTACTTTCAAATCCTTCCATCATCAAATGAAAAAGAGAAAAGTGGTTTGATTTTATTTTTTTTTTTTTTTCACATGCCTCATCTTCTAAGGGAAGAAAAAGATATATCACAGTCTCTTCCTTACCTTCTCCTTTACAGGAGCGAGAGAAAATAGTGGCAAAGTTACAATTCAATCAGATTTAAAAAAAAGAAACAGTGAGGGACCCTAGAAAAGGAAAACAGCGTATCTGTGTCTTATTCTCGTGGAGTATTAAAAGAGAATAATCCTCATTTTGCTCTTAGAAATGAGGTAAAGTGAAAAGGATTTCTCAGGTTTCTTCTCACCTTTTGGTTTGTGGATGGAAAAAAAAGGGTAAGTAGGTCTCTCTAGTTACGAATGACTACCACGATTTATAAAGCGCAATAATATAAGAACAGTCAATTACACTTTGCTCATGTATGACCTAATGGTTCTTCTGGGGTCTCATTTGGTTTTGTGGTCCCTAAGTTTAACCTATTTTTGACTTGGAGACATATTACAAGCTTTACTTAATCTAAATCTCACAAAATTTTAACATCATGTCAGTGATGTACAGTACTACAACACAGCAGTTCTTTCAGATTTCAGAATCTAGTTAATCCACCTGTAGTGTCACTTTTCCTGGTGGAACATTATATTTTTTATGAAAAAATCATCTGTTTAAAATCATATCATCAATGTATACGTGTTCCCAGTAAAATTTGATCAGTTTAGTAGGATTTATTCACAGTGGAGGAAGACAACTTTTCAAGAAACAAAGGCTTGCATAGATCATTGATGATGCTAGAGGGCAAGCATACAGAGATGCCATCAGTGACAGAGGAAACATTTTTCTTAGACAAATATAACTAATTTCAAGCAATCACAAGGCTACTTTCTTCACAAGTCAGATGAGCACATAAGAAGTAAAGGGCAGAATTCATGTAAACCTGTAATACTATTTCTCTAAGGTCTGCTCTGCAGCTACTATATTTTTCTTTCACAAGCCTATAAATTTTCAAAGCTGTCTACAATAATAGCTGTCTGATACTTTAAAGATGCAGTGGATGTCTCAAACTTGGATGACAGACCATTTACAAAAATTGCTTTTAGTAATATTCTACAACTACCCTAGAAACTTAGAGATGCTTTTTCTGGAAAAGCGCATTTATTTCTGATTATTTTTGACACTTTAATATGTACAAGTTTAAAAAAAAAAAAAAAAAAAAAAAAAAAAAAAAAAAAAAAACGTTTTTTTTTTTTTTTTAATACACTTCTACTTCATCATCCAATGCCTTTTAAGAACCTTAAGTTTCTCACTAAGAAACTAATACAGAAATACCTTGACTTCTGAAAAGAACAAGAAAAAAACATGAATTCATGTTATCTCTTGAAACAAAATATGTACATCAAAGTAATCCTAGAAACTTTTCCAGTTCTCTGGCAACATACTGACAACATGATAATTCAGCCACTTTTGTAATCACAATGTCACTACAGTAAATATATATGATATCTATAATAATTTATGTCCCATCATATATAGTATATGTAAGACCTATATAGTGTGTGTATTCTCAAGACAAAATTGAGAAAGACTCTTGATTTAGCTTCAAGAGATCCTTACCTTCTTTATGTTTTTTTGAAGAAACAGACTGTTGCCAAGATAATATGGGGAGCTTCTTTTATATTTTGAGAAAAACAAACAAACAAAAAGAACAAAAAACACTCCTTGTATGTTCTATATTTAAAAAGTGAAGTAAGTGGGAGTTGACAGATGAAGACCAAAATTGATCATGTCATATGGATGTTCAAAAGAATAGAAATTTTGGCAAATTATTGTGTGACATTTAATACTAATTTACTTCTTAAGTATTAAAACTAAATTCATCTCCGACATAGCCTATTAACAGGAATGAGCTGCTTCTATGACTAAAAAAGTTCACATGAAATATTTTCAATTTAATGGCTGCTTAAAATAATTTTCAGTAAGACTGTAGCCAAAACCTACACTGAACGTTTAATTAACTACAGAAGCAGTCAATTAGAAGTATGAAATTAAAGAAATAGTTATTCTCTCCCATAATTGCGATCTTGTTTTTATAAAATACATGATGTAGTTAATGATTTTAATCTCTTCTTGCTCTAGCCATGATACTTATAACGTATATTTGAGATTACATGCAAAGCATATTAATAAATACTATTTATGGTTATTGTTAGATATCTCAGTTATTCAATGCAATTTGAATGTACAGCTTTTGTAGTGGTGTGGACTTATGTTCATGCTTTATCAATTACTGTATGGAAACAAGTTTTGATTAAGAAAAACATTATTTGGAGACAGGTTTTAATTAACAGCAGCATACCTTATTTACAATATATGTACTTTATTGCCTGATCTCTTTTAAAAGGAAGCTGTTTACAAAATAAACATACACCCCCTAAAGATCAACAGCAACACCAGCAACAAAATTGTTTGTTTGTTTGTTTGTTTGTTTTGCCAGGAGAGTCAGTTATTACAATAACAAACAAAACTAAACTAAACAAAGAAAAACATTTCTGAAAATTTCTAAAAAGTGTTTCTGTTCAAAAAAGTAAACTTTGGAAGAAAAAATAATAAAGCATGGCTCTGTCTTTTAATGAGCAGTCAAAGAAAGAAAAAAATATTTAGTTATTATAATCAGTTATTATAGTTAATAGTTATTATTTTTCAGATAAAATGAAAGTGAAATACTATAGAAAAACTGAGTACTTTTTAAATTGAATCACGGCATTGGAACAGTATTTCTAATTTAAATTTGTGACGGTGAATGTTTGGAGTCTTGTTTTTGTGAATATGCAGGGAAATAGTATGTCGGTTGCTCCAAAGGCAATGCCTCTTGTTTATTTCCATGATAACACTATGTAATAGAACACATTCTCAGCTACAAAATACTTTTACAAAATATTTTCCAGCACAGCACCATTTCAACAATAGTGCCCTATATTGCTATATGCTATATGCTTTCATGTCTCATTTGTAAAAAATTACGCTAGTGGAGAAGACCCACTGTGGCTGATGCCACTGCTGAAATGCATCACTCATTGTGCTCACATGCACTGTTTAGTCTCCATAAACATTCAGCATGCATCAATGAATGTCAAGGGGAACAATTTTTTTCCTCATTTACACATTCCCTTCATACACATTTACATGTGAGACAGCATTTTGTCAGACTGCCTCTCTGCTGCCATCTGTTGCACAGCAACAAAATTTATCGGCACATCTGTGGAAAAGTTAAATATCTACTGCCATACCACCAACATCCCCTTCTAATTTTGTGGGCCAACATAATAAAGTGGGAGGCATTCATTTCCGAGTAGCCCCCGTACATTATTTTTTTTCATTACTATTAATCTTTGAGGGTAAAGCACTACTATTGATCTTTATTTCAGTAATCATTAATGGACTATCCCTGTTATGACTCCCAGATTGTTTATCTCATATGCTCAATTTCAAATTCCACTAAGGGTGGAAAAATCATAGGATCCAAATTATACTAGACAGGAGTTCTTAAAAAGGCAATTTTATAATAGTATAGAGACAAAGCAGGTCACTTTAGCACCCCATAAAGCATAACTAAGGACTATTCCATAAAAGAAAATTATATTAATGAGGATTCCACCATGCTTTCCTGCAAGTCAATTTGCTGATCTTTTTATTTATTTATTTATTTTTAATGCAAATTCATCTCTTCAGATTGCAGGCAGAGGTGAGAGACAGTATAACAAATGTAAACAATGTAAATATGAAGATCTTAGCCGATGGACCTTGGTAAAAAATGCAAAAAGAAAAATCACAGTGGTATTTGCAGTAGAAAATTCTCAATTATGATTCATTAATGCTGTTCATCTGCAGTTTCATGAAGTTCAGAATAGGATAAAATCTGTTCTCTTTGCTATTTCATTTTCAAAGAGAACAACAGTAATTACATCCAAGCATATTATTTTTAATACAAAACTTCTAAATAATTTACACAAGTTATATCTTGCTGATGAAGAGTTCAACAGAGTGGTGGAGTGGTACAATGTTAAGCCAAAAAAAGAGCTATTCTGAATTTAAAATGGATTTGGTTTTCCCATCAGTGAACAAACATTGCTGTATCTCATTATGAGGTACCTGTATTATACTGTTTTACTTTGAGAAGCTTAAAAAGTTTTAGCAGGAGACATAGAAGCTCCTCACCTAATGTTAGGAAAATTACAGTTACCCCCATTGTAATATTAGTATATATTTTATGTAGCTGCAGCTTCCATGTGAATATTCTATGTGTGACTTATAACAACACCTAGTGTAGCTGTTATTTCTATGAGCATTTTCTTGTATTTGTGAGTCAAATAACATAAAGGAGTGTAAAATATTGTATATTGAATAATAGATAGTAAGTACTTGTAATAGTTGTGCTTTAATGTAATTTTGAATAATTATCCAGTCTTCCATTACTTTAATTACTTTTTTTTTACACCTTTCTGATTAGACAGCTTGTTTGATGACTTATTCCACACTTGAGCTGTGAAGTGTGTTGATAATAAGACTGTAATGAGAAATAGAATGTAAAACTGAAGAGTGACTCTCATGCAGAATTAAGGAAGAGACTCCAGATTCAAGTTGACCAAAATAAATAAATTATTTTTAAATAAAATAAAGTAATAAAATATAAACAACTGTAGCTTTACATAAATCATATCTGACATTAGTTTAAAGTTATCATTACCATATTGTGAAAGCCTGCAATGAAATAAATAAATAAATAAATAAATAAATAAATAAAAAATCACTCTACAAGCATAATCATGTTCAAAATGACAAATGAAGTATGTTCTCTCCTATGTACAGGTTAATACTACAGATTTTGTAGACTGATGCTGCACATGTAAGTGATTTCCCAGTGAGTGTAAAGACGATTAATTTTTAATTGTTATCAGGAATCTTATTTATCTTTGATCATAAAATAAACTCACTTGGAAAGCTGTTACTATAATGAAATAATATTCCAGATATTCCTCCAGAAAACTATGCTTCAATGACATAAATGACAGCTACAAATATATTGTCAACAGTCAGAAAACAAAAAAGATAAAGAAAATAAGGCTAGTTTTACTGAAACTGTCAGTTTCAAACACTCACTTGAAGTTGTAGATGATAAAATGAGGAAGAAACCAGGTAGCTTTTGTAAAGGAAATAGATGTGTCATAAATTTAACAGACTGCTCTTAAAGAGTCCATAAACTTACAGGCAAGAGATACACCTTGACAGTATAACATATTGGGGCTTCTGAGAGTTATTCAAAGAGGTCTGTACCTAGGATGCCTTGAAGGAAGTGAAATGTCCCAGAACAAGGTTGAAGACTCTTATATAAATAACCAGCCCATTAAGGAACAGAAGACATAATACAGGAATAAACTTTGACCATTGTCACTGATGCTGATTTTGTTGGTATTTTTTCTGTTTAATATTCTCAGAAATTATTCACAAAAAGAGAGTGGATTGTTCAGTGAAGAAGTGATAGATGTATTCAAGTATATAGAGCACTGAAGATAAGATAGGGCTTGCAGAAGAAACTCAAATTACTGGATGATAAAATCCAAGACACTAGATTGAACATACATAAATATAAAATAACACATGGATATTTGCACAAACAATGAAATACCTGCTATCGCATACTCTGAGGTATTGTTATAGTTCTGTAACTGCTCAGCTCACTGCTCAGAGGTGATCAAGAACATAAATCAAATGGTGAGAATTGTCAGGAAAGGAATATTTATGAACAAAATGTGCAATGTTTGTAGTTGTGATGTAGACACATTCAATTTCCATCATATCTTTCTCAAAGGCAGTACAGTTAACCTCAAAAAGGTATAGAGAATTCCAAAACAAACTTCTACAGTGAAGTGAAATAGCTTCTGTTCAGGTAACAAATAAGTAGGCCAAAATTTAGAAACTAAGACCAACTAGGAGGGAACAGAATGCAAAGTGAAAATAATGCAGGATAAATTTAAAAAAAAAAAAAAAAATCTAGGAATTTCTAAAAATAAATAAATACATAAGAATAAAAAATAAAATAGTGGGGGGACAAAATGTAAGAGAGTGAAGAAAAAGACTGCAACTTCAAGAGTTTTATTTGGTTGACTGGATGTGGAATATGAATGCTGCCCTTTTCCTACATATTTTAATTCAGAGAACACAATGACAAGCTTAAAACAGCAACCACTATATATATATATATATATTTATGTATAATATATATATATTATAATATATATATATTTATGTAAAATATGTAATTTATTTAATGTCTTATAAATATTAAATATAATTATGTATATATGTAGTGTAAAGAAATATATAGTGTATAAATTGTGTGTATAAATCATATAATAATTTATATTTTATGAATATATGAATCAAAGTAAGTCTAATATGTCGAGTTAATTTTAATTTATTAAATATTATTTTATTATTTTTATTACAATTACAATGATTTATATAATACAATATTATACATTTATGAATATACAATTTATATTTTTAAAATATGTAATCACCTATTTTAGGATTTGTTAGTGAAGTTAGAAAAATATTAGCAGCAGTCTTCAGGTCATCTCAAATGTGCAGAATTTTAATTCATGTATGACTCATGCATTTGTTATAGCTGAGAGGCAAATGGCAACTGCAGGGAAAGAATCACAGAATCACAGAATCGTAGGGGTTGGAAGGGACCTCCAGAGATCATCGTGTCCAACCCCCCCACCAAAGCAGGTTCCCTACACCAGGTCACACA
>QGNR01000076.1:3842786-3864058 GCA_003435085.1 Syrmaticus mikado | reverse complement strand
AAAAAAAAAAAAAAAAAAAAAAAAAAAAAGCCATACAGAAAAACCTCAAAACAAAGATAAAGTTTTCTTAATATTATGGGTACATTTGAATGTACCCATAATATGAATGTAAATAAAAATGAATAACAAAACATTGCACAGACTTGTGCAGGTAATGCAATTGCCTTGAATATTACAAGATACTACTGAACCCTCAGTAAGTTTACAGATGACAACAAGCAGAGAAGAAGTGTTGATCTGCCTGGAGGTAGGAAGGCCTGTCAGAGAGATCTAGACAGTCTGGATCCTTGAGCTAAGGCCAAGGGTCAGGTCCTGCACTTTGACCACAGCAATCCCAGGCAATGCTACAGGACTGGGGCAGATAGGCTGGAAGACTGGACTGGGGATGCTGGTAGACGCTGAAGTAATCATGAGCCAGCAGTGACCAGGTAGATAAGAAGGCCAATGGCATCCTGGCTTGCACCAGAAACAGTGTTGCTAGAAGAAGAAAGGAAGTGTTAGTCCTTCTGTACTCAGCTATATTGAGGCCACATGTCAAGTAGTGTGTTCAGTTTTTGGCCCTTCACTACCAGGGAGCTGGAGCTGGCCCAGAGATGAGCAATGAAGCTGCTGAGGTGTCTGGAGCACAATTCTTAAGAGGAGTGGCTGAAGGAACTGGAGTTGTTAAGCCTGAAGAAAGCTCAAAGCTCAGGGAAGATCTTATTGCTCTTTACAATTACCTGAAAGAAGGTTGTGTCAAGGTGGTGATAAGCATCTTCTCCTGAACCATCCCTGGAAGTGTTCAAGATCTTGTATGAAGGGACGTGGTTGTATCAGGAAATACTGGTCATATGTGGATAGTTACTTCTACAGAATTTCTCCAACCTTGGTGATTCTATGATTCTAAGATAGTAAATAGTTCAGAGTCCTACCTATGAAAACTGTGCACAAACCAAGACTAGGAAGAAACAAGGACTCAAGTAAAGAGAAATCAGTGTTGCTTATTCAAAGGTCTGCTGAGCTATTAAGATTGGCTGACATTACACTGTCCAGGTACTCAGTCTTCACTTAAATATTATTTATTTGTATTTTACCTATTATTATTCTGCAGAATGCTCACCATGTACTTAGTACTTATTTCTTTCATTTCAGTTTTATGGGATTAAAGAGCATGTAGTAAAAAGCCTCTTGAAAGCCCAGCTCAGTTACAGAGTGATCTAGTTCTGATTTTAAAAGTTCTAAATGTGCCTGGGGAAGCATCATTATAGATATGTTTCAAAGATGTTTCCCACTTTCAGATGTTGTCAGTTTCCTTATTTGTCTGCCTGCAAACTTTGAAAATCCTCACATGCTGTAATCCATGACTGTTGAGATAAGCTACAGATATAGAATTTTTGCCTAGCTCTGTTTTCCAGAAACTTGTGTTACTCTGAGGTCACTGGAAATCATTAATGATTACAGCATGGCTTGCTGCTACAACTGCCAATATAGAGTATACTTCAGATTATTAATCTTCAACTTAAAGTATGGAATTGTTTGAACAGTTGAGTTTGCTTTGGACAAAGTGCAGTTACAGGATTGGTGAAGGAAGAAGGCATACTGTTTTTTCATGGGAGGATATTTCAATAGCCCTCACCAAAACTTTCAATTCTTACCTTAAATACATGAGAGCTGAGTAAATAATGGCATTGAATTACTCTTAAACTACAAGAAAAAAGACCATTCCAAAATAAAGCTTGACAGAACAGAAGAAAATGCCTTGCCTGATTTGATACAAAGTCACTGTAAGGGCTTAGAAAGGGCTATACAAATAACATTAACTCCTATCTGATTTTAATTGGCCACTAAGAATAATTTTATATCTTTATTTGATTTTTTTGGTGAGTATACAAAGAAAAAAACATTCCATTAACTATGAGTTTACACATGTGTAGCTGTAGAATATTTAGACTTACAAAAAATTGTTTTGAATTTTTGTAGGTTTTTAAGACTGATATTTAAGCACACATGCAGTTTACACAATATTCCATGCAGTCTATATAATGTATATATATATTTTTAGACAATGCTAAGTGCACTAGGATTCAAACTGATGCATGCAGTAGTGTGTGCTTCAATCTTCAGTAGTGTCAATCTTCATAGAATTTACTATGGAAGCAACTACCAGAGATAAAGTTATTTTACTCTGTAAAAATAAGTGTTCACATAGACATTTCTTGGGAAATATATGGAAACAAAGTAGCTGATAATTATCTAAGTCAGCATGGTATTATTGACATTCTGTCAGTTGAGATACGTACATTCTATTGGACTGCTCAGTTCCTGTAGTAATATAACCATTTCAACTGACAAAATTTAATAGCTAACTAAAGAATATGTTTTACATACAGTTGTGATCACATCTGCAAGTTTTCAGCAGGGAATGAAATGAGTGAAATGTAATGATTACATTTGAAACAATTATTTAAAGAAGGAAGAAATTAACCACTAGTACATATCTGTTTCTACTTCAAAGTTCTCTGAAGACGCAAGGTCAATAGCCCAGCAATCATGTGTCACATGACAAAACTGACTTGAATTACCACTTCCTTATATTTTCCTCTGATCTGTGACCGTGAATAGCAGGAAATCAAGATGCCACTAGGAAACCAGTGTGACAACCAATGTGTTGTTCTGTTAACTGGTTGTGAATGAGCACGTGTGTTATTAAACCACACAAAATTAGCACAGATCTTTTTCTCTTACAGATAAAGTAGAATGCTTTCCTATAATTAAGTCATTTTCCTACTGTCAGTTGACTGAAGTCAACTAATCATTTCTAACAAGAATGCCTGACAAGAGTTTATGCAGGTCCATAAGCCATGCCTATTTTTTTCACCCCCACAAAGTGTTTAAGACTTCCATGTTTGAAATGTTGAATGTTGATCAAATACATTTGGAATTCCATGTAACTGCTTATCAATGGTTCTGGGCAAGTTCAGCCTGGTTCAGTGGCAGGGGAAATCATGGAACCATGCCTCTGGAGACTGGGAAGGGAGAAGAAGGTAGGGATATGGACCTAAGAACAAATTGACAGTAATGAGCTAAGAGAGAAAACTAATATACAAAATATGATAGCAGAATCTGAGATAATATAATAAAATATAATTGGAATTGAAGGTAGTAAATTAAATAAATGAGTATTCAAAATTGATGGCCTTGCTTTAATGCTGAAGGTGAGACTGCTAGAGAGCAAATATTGCAGTGACAAGCAGTAAAAGGGACAGACTCATGACTCACAAGCAGTTTTATCCTTCCCTCTGAACGTTAAATGGAAATAGAAACAGTGAAGTTTTCTGGGAAATGTAGTTCTTCTCTTATATGAAAAGTACCCTGGAATTACTGACAATCCCTGGAGCATTAACTCTTTAACTCCCAGTATACTGATAACAAAAGTCATAAATCATGACACTGCCTAGAATAAAAAAACAAAAAACAAAAACAAAAACAAAAACAAAAACAGCACCTGCAGTCATGTGATACTTCTTTAATTAGTTTTTTTGTTTGTTTGTTTTTTTAATCTAACTGAAATATGCTGCAGATTATAAAAACTATACCAATAGGGGATGTTTTCCTTCTGGCTTTTGGACTACTTATTGGAGAGTAAAGATGTAGCCTTTTTCCTTGTCTGTTTGTTTATGCAATTAGTTCATATGAAATTTCAAATTATAACTTACTTCTGAATTGTCTGTGCTATATCTGTTCCTTTCGCTATGAAAGTGTTGATGTCAATATTTCATATGTATTCTAAAATATACTCCTTATTAGTTCAACCATCAATGTGTTGACAAATTCTGTTGATAACCTATACAGACTTGGAGAGTGTTTGTTTTATCTTCAATTTTCATAGAAGTGAAGTGTGAAGAACCCAAATAATTAAATAAAAAAATTGAATTTCCTTGGACTCCAGCAAAACCTTTTGCTCAAATAATTCCATACTACATTTTTTTTTTCTTGTTTTTGTTTTTTGTCTGACTTTTGTGTTTTGGCTTTGAAAAGATCAAGAATACAGTGTAAAGACTCAGGCAGCAGTACAGACTTCACTGTGACTGATTTGGAACAGCTCTGTAGAAAATAGACCCCAGACACAGCAGCAGTGCCTCCAAAAAGAAAAGAAGAACATGACGTATCTTGGTCTACATGAGAAAATGTACAGCCCCAACTCATGGTAAAGGACCTACGAGATGTACCTGAATATCATGCTCAGTCTAAGGTTTGCCTTGAATGGATCTGACATACTGGTGTGAATCCCATGGAGGCCATTAAGGTGACTGGGAGCTTAAGTCCGGGATGCCCCAGGACAGGCTGCAGGAGCTGGTTATGTTCAACATGGGAAAGGATGGCTTTCAGACACCTCAATGGTATGTAGAGATATATGACAGAAATGAAAATATCTCTTTCAAAATGCTCACAGTAACAAGATAACAGGAAAGAGCAACTAAACAAATGAGTGATGTTTTTTTGTGTGTTTGTTTGTTTGTTTTGTTTTGTTTTTAACTTTGGAAGTAGTAAAGTGCTGGGACAGGTTGCTGAATGATGTTTTGAGGTTCTAATAACTGAAGATACTTCAACAGTTAATTAGACAAGACAATGAGCAACCCACCCTAACTTGTAGGATCTGCTTCAGGCTAAATATTTTTCAGACGTCCTTTCCAGACTAAATTGTTGTATGATTTTGTTCTACATACTATCTATCTATACACAGAATGTTTATTTACTGCATAAAGTATGACAAGAAATATATTGCAAGTTGAGAAATGAAAAACCAGGTGAACTCTGGTCCCAAATATTCCATCTCATAGACCTTTGGAACCACCTCAGTATTAGTGAAACATCCTGTGGCCATCTTTCCTACCTGCTGAGAAATGTGAGTTAATTATGCCACATACTTAAACACAGAAATGCTAGAATTATTATTATTTCTTTTTTAATTGTGAAAATAATCAAGCTTTCAAAACTACTTCTTATAACATTAAAAAAAAAAATACAGCATTATAAGAAATAATACTTCTCGAGTCAAAGAGTATAATAGTAGAAAGAGAGGTTTACTCTTCAATCAGTTTAAAAACAGTTACTATGGCAGATATGCTAACCTGGTCTCTAAATCTTCTGTTGTTATCTAATATTTCTGCTATATAACATGAAGAGCATAGTCAACCAAAAAATACAGGCTAAAACACTGTCTATCATATCTACAATTTTTTATTATAGATCACAAACAAGTATATGTGCTATTTCTCTGTATATTAATTCTACTAAATTTTAAGAACTTGTGTATTTATTGATAAATAGAAATAAAATCATTTGCACATAGATATAATGCAGAATGTATACTACACTGAAGCTAATTAAGTCATTCAGTGTCAGTCCTGATTATGCATGAATTAATGAAATAATCTAATTAAATTATTTATTATCAAGTATCTGCAAAATAAATGATTTAATTTGGCTACAGGAACCAACATTTTTGCATTTTTAACAAGAATAATGGAAATACAGGAAATTTTTAGTGTAACTGATATAGAATTTTTCCACTTTTTGGCCTGGTATTAATGCTCTTCATTGTATTTAAAGAGGTTACAAGCTACAGAAGAGAAGCTCGCAGTTCTGTTGGTATTCAGAAGAAACATGCAGTAACATCATTTGAGTTCAAGTTAAAGAGGATCACAAGTGATAAAATGATCTGATCTTCCATTGTACTGTGGACTTTTACACCTGCTGAGCAGACTAATTCCCTGCCAAATCAGAATGGTAGTGTTTTATACCTTTTTTGCATGAGGATGGAAAGATTGCAGATAATAGAAGAGATATAGAAAAGGCTTTGGGGACAATTTAAAAGCAAGCCAAGGCAGATAAGTTCAATGAAATGTGTTATTGTTCATGTTAAAAAAAAAAAAAAAAAAAAAAAAAAAAAAAAANTTAAAAAAAAAAAAAAAAAAAAAAGTAATAAAAAATTACTCAAAAGCCATACATCTACAGGGCAACACTTTCTGCAGGCAAAAACTGCTTTGAAATATTTTTGATGCAATAACTCCATAAATTACATAAGATAATGAATAACAAGAATAGTACTCTCTTGTTTTGTAAATACTCCCTCCTAGTGATAAACACCTGCTTTATGTATCATGAATAACTAATGAAATCTAATGAAGACAGTTTGTCAAGATCTTGCTGTAAGGTAAAGATAAAAAAAAAAAAAAATGGTGATACTGAATACAGATAGAGTTTGTATTGCTTTTATTACACACAACATACATAGTCATAGTTCCCCTTGAATGAGGCATTGTAACCAAACATAAAACCAATTACACAGTTTCTCAGGGAGCATGCTATGATTGTCATAATTTATCACTGCACACTGGCAACTGAACTTACTTCATTACACCTGCCTCTTCTGCCTGAATTCTCCAGAAAGTGTGCATAATTCCTCTTGATATACTAGTTATCAATTACAAATTATCTGTTCCAAGCAGCACTTAGCCTCCTAGGTCAGCAACTCTGTGACTGTTCCCACTCCAACCCTTCTTTTTCTCAGTCATGCACTGCAGTCATAATGAAGTCATCCATCCTCCTGACAACAATGATCTTAACCCTTTGATGCAAGAGTCAACTACAGAATCTTTAAATCAAGAAAGGGAGAATTACAAAAATATATATATATATACATTAATGTTACAAAAGCTGTTATTTTTCTTCTCTCAGGTAAGCAAATTTTCATTCATGCGCACATACCCAGACATCCACTTGTACGTCTACTATAATCTGTACATAGAAAGTATTGGATGACAGTATGTAATAGAGATATTTTTTTCAACATTAAGTCAGGGATGGCTGCACTGTTCAAAAGAGGTAAAGCTTTGACTTCTGAAGGTCAACATAAAAGGGCTCCTGTAAGACCTTTCTGTCATGCTTCTAAATACTTACTATGTGCTGACAAGAAAATAGGATGGCAAAATGATAGAATTTAAAATAGACAAAAAAAAAAAAAAACCTCTCTCTTTTCTCCACCCTCAATCACAGATGCCTCTTACTTGATTCAGTACAGTAATTCAGGGCTCACACGATTGATTTATATATAAATACAAATATACACTTTTTTTTTTTTTTTTTTTTCTTTCCCCCATTGCATTCTATGAAAAGACAGCTGAGACAACACAAATTCAGAATTCATTTTCCCTTTAGTGCTATTTATGACAGCTTTTTCTGGGGAAGAGTTTCTATATGTGCAAGGATGTAGCTAAAATATATATCATAAATTCAGATCATTTGGGAAGGATTAGATTAAAGAGCAGTTGCAAAATGTGCTAATGTGAGAAAGTGACAGAGGTAGACAACTGAAAAAAATTCCACTTTATTTTTTAATCAGAAGCAAAAATAAATTTGAAGGTAGATTTGTATTACACAGGCAATAGGAACATTGTCTCGTGCTGGATGCAATACATGTATGTCTTGTTAGATTTTGTGGATGGTGGATAATGAATTTCTACCCACCATCTACAAAATCTAACAATACTAACAAACAATCTAACACTACAGGTTCAAGTGGTGTTTAATTTTCATGGGAGATAATTGCATCTCTGATCTTGAATAATCTGAATCTCATTTTAAGGAAATTCTTGACTGAAGCATAGTCTCCAGATTTCCTATCCAAGGCCTCCCATGTCCACTGTTTTTCTTGTCTAGTTAACAGACAATATATGCTTAAACTCACTGAAAACAATCAAACAAACAAACAAACAAAATGCTGCTTAGGATAACAACTATACCACTCCTGTTTAATCTAAATAATCAGCATCAAATGTGAGTGTCCTGCCCACCTCCACTCACCTCTTTTTTTTTTATGTGTACTAGAATGTGTACTAGAATGTTCTAAAAGGATTTTATAACAGCACTGTATTTCATTTCATTTTACTTCAGGCTCCCTAGGATTAGAAAGATAGTACTGTTCATCTAAATCTATTGAAGCTAAATAATCCCTAATCCCTACAATTTTACATGTGGGAAGAGAAAAATCTTTTTTTTTTTAATTTATGTAAAGGTGAAAATAATTAACTAACATTTATTTGTAGTAGTTTTCAACTACTGTTACACGCAAATGTTTATCACCTTTTTTGTATCTCCTTGAATTTCATTAAGCAAAAAGGATAAAAAAAATAAATAAAATAAAATAATTAAAAAAAAAAAGCCTACTACTGCAAAATAAAAGGGAAAAAAAAAAAAAAAAAAAAAAAATATAAAACTTTTNGAAAAAAAAAAAAAAAAAAATAAAATAATTAAAAAAAAAAAGCCTACTACTGCAAAAAAAAAGGGAAAAAAAAAAAAAAAAAAAGAATATATCAAACTTCTCCACTTAGAAAAGAGAAACACATAGTCTGCACTATTTTCATGGCAGATTAAAACTCTACTGTATGCTCCCTAAAGATTTTTATTAAGCAAGAGCTTTCACATACTTCACAAAATTCAGATTTTGTAATAGCTCTTCATTAAGGCTGAATTCAAAGCAACCTGCCTTTTGCCTTTTTAGCAGAAAATGCTTATAAGGGAGCTCTGAGTTTAACACAGTGTTATAGAAAACAACTAGGATTAAGCCATGGGATATCCCCATAATTACTTTACCTACAATAAGCCTAGGTTTATTTGAGAAATGGCCTGCCTGTGGCCTTAAATTTTTAAAATGTAGGTGTTAAAGTAACAATCTAATTTCTCTTTTTCTCCCCATTTCCCTTTAATGGTGATATTAGCTTGTAGCTTCACAATTTGTACTGAAGTTAAATAAAGGTTCTGAATCGATCAATAAAAAAATGTATATTTTCAGGTGCCCATTACATTCCCATGTGATTCACAGTTTCTTTAGTGATGTGAAATCTTGGCATTATTTAAATTAAATTATGCACAGGATTTTTTAAGTGATCAGTGCTAAGTGACTTGAAACATCATCTGCAAAATAAGAAATATTCACTTGGGAAAACTCATTCAAGATTTTGACATAGTAAGGCAGGCACATAACACAAACCTCAGAATTTATGTATTTGAAATCACAACACATTTTTAGATTTGGGGTACATTTTATCACTTCCTGCTTGTTTTAAATTTTACAAGCATGCCTCAATTATTTGATTTTAACTTCATTAAAAATGAGTTTTCAAAGGTCAACATCAAGGAAAAGGGAAAAAAGGACAGTATTTGTTAAATAATCTAAAAGCATATGAAGAGAGGAGAAAACACCGAAACTGTTATTCTGAGACCTGTAAGAATTAATTCAAAATTGTAGAGTTCTGTTTTAAACTGACATTTCTTAATGTTATGTAGAAAAATCAAAAATCTCACATTCCTCTTAAATAACAAACCTTTTTTTGCCTGTAATCAAATAATGTGAAAAATAAAGCCTGGATTAAAGGAATGAAAAATCATTCATATAATCAAAATCTCTCCTGAGACTACTGTCATTACCCATTAAAAGACAACTGACAAGTTCTTCTTAATTTTCTATTAATCTTCCACTTTTCCTCCACAATTTAATACAGCAACATTTTATTTAATTAGTATGCTCATTATAAAAATTTGTCATGGTTGTTTAGTTGACACAAGTTGTCTAACACTGACTGTACAGATGGCAGAGTACCAGTGTCTTGTCTCAGAGGGACTATTTGACCAATGCTGTAAAAGAGCAATAAACAAAATAACAACATTGCAACCCACTCCAGTTTATGTAGGCAGTCAGCTTTTTATTGCTGTAAAACCTTGAAATGGATGTATGAGTGCTGCTGCTATAAACAAAGCATTGTTTACAGCTTTAGGATGGCAGATACGAGTACTGGCCTAGAAGCTTCAGCAGCCTGAATGTCAGAAACTGACTAATGTGGAGAAACATACTGTGGCTGGTTTTATGGAGAATATGTTTTATAAACCCCCAGGGGCAATTTATCACAAATTCATCCACTCTGCTGCACATTGCTGCTCTAATGTTGAATACAGGATTTCAGTCCCCGCATCAGCTTCAGCAAAGAATGGTAGGGAATCAAAGGGTATACTAGTTTCTCTTTGCTTCATCATGAGAATTCTTGAATTTCTTCATAGAAATTCCATTTAAATGTCAATTTTCCCATTTTTACAAAGAAATATTCTGTGATATATAGCTAATTTATTAGAAAAAAAATCAAATTTAGCTACCATTTCATGATATTCCATTTCCTTGCTTCCCATTTATTTGTATCTTGTTATTCAAATTGTGTGCATTCTATTTAATGATTTAAAAAAAGAGCACCCACGTTTCATACACTATAGGCATTATATAGTCGTACAAATAGGCAAGCCAAAAATGTATCAGCACTATCATATTGGAAAATATATATATATATATATATTTCAAAGTCTGATAAAGAGAGCAGATAGAATTTAAATTAGCTTGTTATATAAAGTATTGGCAACCAATAAATAGTCACCAATTCCTTCCATCCCTTGGCAATGAGACAGGTGGTAACTACTATATTTGTCATTATATTTCCTCATTGCATGGTATGTAACACCCAATCCAGACTGAAAATGTAAAATCAGATTCTGAGCACTGCATGGAAAATCTTAACCTTAAATCTGAGACTAAGAGCTTCTTTCTTTTCACTAATAGTTATTTTGTACTAATGTAGCTTGATAGAATTACAGAAATAATTATGTGGATAGAAAATATGAGATGGGAACAGTAAGGAGAGAAGTCTGGCTTCCAAAGTAGTATATTCAGAGGAATTTGAGGCAAGATCCAAATCTGCATAGGATTCCTTTCATGACTATTTTGATACTCTAAGCCTTGACTGTTAAAGCACTTTACACTATTTACACAGTTTACATAGCATAATTTACTCCACATTACAAGTTGCATAGCTGTTTGCATCCCTTCAGATTTGAAGCTTAGGGATTATTTGAGCATTGCTTCCAAGGCAATCTAAATTTTTGGTATGGGTTTGGGCTGAAAAAAAACATATGTAGACTCAATGTTTCTACATACTTGCTCAACAAAACTTCTCAGGCTTCTTCTGTATATGAATCTTTGCCTTTCTGAATCTGAAACTTGGGCTTTTCTGAATATGGGCTATTTAGAACATTTTTAGAACATTTTAGAAATGATTCTAAACAAAATTGAATTGGCTGAATCATTTATGAGTATTTTCTTTTTCTTTTTCTTTTTTTCTTTTCTTTTTTTTTTTTTTTTTTTTAAGAGAACATAAGATTAACTTCTACAAGATAATCATATGGGCTTTCTTCAACATACAAAGCATAAAAAGCAATCCATGAAAAGATACATTTGTAGATAAGCTTTGATACATTATTATTATTTTTTCTAAAGTATAACTTAGTATCTTCCAGACCCTTTTTGGGGGCTTTTGAGACTGAGTAACACCAGGAAGAAAATTTCAGTGAGATACAATCTATCTCATAGAATAACTATCTCATGCTGATTGCCCAGGAAGAATAGAAAACAGAGAGAATAGTCTTTCTTCCTAAACGTAATGCTGAAATTATAAATGATGAGATTTGATTTAGTACAACATACATCACAGTGTATGAATATCAAAACAATTAAAAGCTAGGAAAAATTAATCAATCCATCCTTTTTCCAGGAGTGGATAACACATACCAAAATTAATATATAAACTGTGTGAGATAGTTGGAAAGATGTTTAATACATATTTCATGACCTAAGAGAAAATGAGTTCCAAAATGAGTACTGTAAGAAATAAAAGTCACAAATAAAGAAGATTTTCATTCAAAATATCAGCTAAGCTTGTAGCTGAAATGAAATATATTTATTTAATCAGATCATATCACTTGTATTGATATTAATACTAGACTTTTTTTTTTTTTTTTTTTTAATTAATNAATTTTTTTTTTTTTTTTTTTTTAATTAATTATTACATAGTAGCATAGCCAGATTGTAGTGCTGGTTTTTTGGTTTTTTGTTTTGTTTTGTTTTGTTTTGTTTTGTTTTTTCATCATGGTAAATTTAACACCAATGACAAAGTGCAACAATATCCTAAAAAAAGTTATTCCTAGTAATAGTAGGCTATTCAACAATAGTTTCAGTTCTTTCATTTTCTGCTTGGACAGTGTTGACCTCAGCACTGATAAACAATATCCAATGTTGCCCAGAAGTGCTCAAAGATCTGTCTGGAACTTTTCAGCTGAAGACTAAAATAAGAACAAGAATCGGATCAAATGGCAAAATGAACACAAGGAACACAGATGGACTTGTACAAATTACTGCTAACAAAATAGCACTTTGATTTTATGCCAAGTAATGCATCTGTATGAGACAGTGCCTGTAGCAACGTACCCTCCATGTATAGTAGAATAAAGGTATTTATACGTTCTTTAAAGCCATCTTAATTTTATTTTCTAAATCTATCACTATTCTCTAAGCCATGGGTGTTCAATGTTTTGACTACCCTGGCCCCAGTGAGTGAAGGGAATTAATTGTCTTGGATCACATATGTGTAGGTTGCTCCAAAACTAATGCTTTCTATTTATTTCCATGGAAACTACAGCAGATGCAATGAGTGACAGAGCAACAGATGACACTGTATGATAGAGCAAATTCTCAGCTACAAAATGCTATTTTTCAACATAGTCACTACCATTAGCTATGCATTTATTTATTTATTTATTTATTTGGTCAGCAATGAACAGGAGCCTGCAAGCCACGCTCATAAAGGCTTGCACCAGTCCACCAGGTGACCTAGTGTTGCTTTCATAACTGCTGAAATGCACCCACTGTGCTCAAATCCACTGTTTGATCTCCACAAATGAAAGTCAATGGATGCAATTTTTTTCCACATGGAGGAATTCAACACTTTCGTATCAGACACCATTTTGACAGAAAGCCCTACTGTTGATATCTGCTGCACAGCAACAAAATATAATGGAATATTGGCAGAAGTTTCAGCCTCTACTTCCATACCACCAACATCTGCCTGTGAGACTGTGGGCTAACATAATAAAATAGGAGGCACTATCTTTGGAGCTACCCTCATATAATATATAATATAGTATATAGTATATAGTATTATATATTATATCATATTATATATATATATATATATATATATATATATATTATATTATATATTATAGCTAAGAAGTAAAACATTTTTGTATTTGTTACGTTTTAATATTTTTTGTTATTGATATTCCACGTCATAACATCATGTACTGCACTGATAGTTAATTAGTTAATGCTCCAGTTCCATGGATTGCCATTAGTTCTGGGTACCTGTTTCTCAGAAGAGAAAGAAAGAACTACTTCAGAAGACTTCATTGTTTCTCTTTCCATTTTCCATTCAGAGGGAAAAATAAAACTGGGAGCCACGAGACTGCCCTTTCTTTTTTTCTGTTCATCTCTGTAGTGTGTGCCATCTCACCTTCAGCATTACAGTGAGGTCATCTTTATTTTTGGAAGTCTCTCTCTCGCATTTATTTGATTTATTAGTTTCAACTCCAATTATACTGTATTATATTGTGCTATCTTGCAGTCCACTATCATGGTTACTAAATTACTAAGTTAATCCATAGTCATGGAACTGGGCTGAACTGGGCCAGAACCATGACAATTTTTAATATTAAATATTAGAACACAAAAAAGAATCCCAACAAAACCACAAAAGTAGTGGTATATTTAACCTTGTTTTTATGAAATTACTAGATTGATCTGGTTTGATGACAGTGGTTTCAATTCTTCATGAGGTTTCAATGTGTTTGTCAGCAACTTTTGATGAAATTTCATTTTACTGTGCTGCAAGTGTGAAAACAATTGTTCACAAAAATACATACTGCCAGAAAGTGACAATGTAAAGGTGTGACTGTGAAGCAAGGGATACTTCTCTCTGTGAAAATAGGGTATATGAAAGTCTAGTAAAAAACACAATCAGATGTGTGAGTCAATTGTCTGATTATAACTATGTACATTCCATTTGAAATTTTGCAGGTTTTTTATTTATGCTGACTGAAAATAGTCATAAATATACCAAAATAAATAAATAAATAAATAAATAAATTAGTAATATTCTTGCTGTCTTTAAACCTGTTCTCAAATTCCATTATCACAATGGAAAGTGCAGCTGCAATTTTTTTTTTTTTTTTTTTTCTTTTTGCTGTTCACAGGACTGTATTTAGTCAATATATCAAAATATGTAAAATTACATGCCATAACTTGATTTAGCACTGCACTTTTCCCTCTCCTCGTCCTTGTTTCAGTTCAGATAGGGTTAATTGTGTACCAATGTTTGGTTGTTGCTGAGCAGTGAGTGTGCACAGGCTACCACCATGATGGCATGGTGCAGGGAGGCCACACTGAAAGCCGTGCTGGGCTGCATGCAATCCATGAGCTGTGGGTTTGACATGTCTGCTCTGAGCCTTTTCTGCAAGGAAATCTGTTCTGAACTCATCTGTTTCAACTTCTATTGTTCAGCCTCAATAACATAACTTACAAAGAAAGAAACCTGGTAATATTTCACCTTCAAGACCAAATACCACCTGAAAGCTGTTTCTAACCTTAACAAATACATGGGTCATGTACAGAAGTGATAGGTTCTACCAGATGCTGTTTTTGTTTGTTTGTTTGATTGAGTGAGCGAGTGAGTGAGTGTCTTACATTGTGCATCTTCTCACTGTTAAAGCAAAATTGTCTGCAAAAATTAGAAGCTGTGAAAAGTGACGCAACCTGGCCAGATGTATTTCTGCTGTCCAGGCACCTTACACAACCAAGAGTGACTCACAAGGCATATTTTGATCACTGTTTACATTGAGGATTGCAATGTTTGAAGATGAGGATAACATCGCTATGACTGAAGATAGTTTGATCTTGCACCAGCTGCAGATCTCATGAGCATATAGGAGGTGAAGGATGGTGGGGATTAAAAAAAAATGAATAATTTCCAAGGTTTTCTTGCAAGCATGTTCTTATAAATGTAGTATGGTGCTACATGTTAGGGAAATATCTTTCCTTGGAATCACTATGAGTGTAGTCACTGAGAGGCAAAAGTAGACGTGAAACTCTCCATCAATAACACAGTAATAAAAAATGAAAATGACTGCTGTTCCAGTGCACTACTCTGATAACAGATACAAGTACTGTCCTGTCTTTCGCAAATGATATACATGTAACTATAAGGCATGGATCAGGACACTGATGAGGGACATGTCCCTCATACATGTCCCTCAGAACATGTAAAAATTTGATGTTATCTAGGATATCAACAGAAAATGCTGCATACCCAAAACAGTCACTTTCATCTTCAACCCAACAAGCATTACGTATAGTTGTTATTGTAGTTCACTGTGAAAATTCACATAGGCAGTATAATATGTAAAGAAATATTACAAAAAAAAAATAATAATAAATAAAAAAAAAATTATGCAGCTCATGTTTTGTTTTCCAAAAAAAAAGGAATACTGGGAAAGTAACATAAGAGTTTTCACTCCTGTGAAACCTCATTCTCCCACTTTCCACTGACACTACAATGTATGAAAACATGCACCTTGAACTTGACAATGAGATATTTTTCACCAGCAGAGCAACTGGAGAGCAATGACTGAACAATTTGACAGGAAACCGAAAGCCAAGTTTAAAAAAAATGTGGCTTGGAAAAATTGAAGTCTGGATGCATGTTACCCTATTTAAGTTGGAATAAAAATCATGTCCAACTATGGCTTTGAAGTCAGAGACAAGAGATTCATCTCATCATATTTAGCTAGTGGAGTTAGAATACATTCACCTAATCTTCATTAACATGTCCATTATGATGAGGTGAACAAGATCTTTTCTTCTGAGTTAAAAAGCAAGAAACTCAAATTTCAGCATTTTCAAAATAGACTGCCTTTGAGACAAGACTTTAAGATGCTTTAGTCTTACAGTACTTTTGCAGGGGAAAAAATCATATTTAACACATTTTGATGCACACTTATGCTTGTCATTATGGAAAATTCATCTCAAGAAGTGGAAGCAATAGACCATCTATGCTATTCCTCCCTCTTTTTTTTTCTCCACTTTCAATTTTATAATTGAAACAGTTTTCATGAGAAACAGAAAAAAACTTTTTTTTTAATTTTTTTTTTTAAATTATTTTTCCATCATTAGTTTGCTATTTGTTCTAAGGAAATCAGCTAGCATTTCTTTTATCTCAGCTAATCATTTCTTTTCCATTGTCAGCTCCAAATATGAAAGCTGCAAATCTCATGATTCCTTCCAAGTCTCTCGTTTTCCCCCTTTACTTCCATTCTCAGATCTTTTAATTTCTCCAAAATTCTCCTTTTTTTTTTTTTTTTTTTTTTTTTTTTTTTTTTTTTTTTTNTTTTTTTTTTTTCCCTCCCCTGAGTCTACCTGTCAGGACTTTCCCACTTAAAGATTTAAAGTGGTTGAAAAATAAACAAAACAAAAATAAACAAAAAATACATAAGCAAAATATGTCTAAATTAGACACTTGAAAACCTAGATTTATGGTTAATGACTTCATTTACTTTGTTTGTAATTGGAATAAAATCATGCATTCAGTTGGGTAATCAGTACTGTAATTTAAGAGGTCCTTTTTAATATCACGTAGCATTGCACAATTTGGCACTGCTTTGAATTATTAGCAGATTATACTGAAGAGAGGCCACGGAAGGAATGAAATGCAACAAAATAAATGCCAAAGGTTTTGCACACTAGTATTTTGGCAGAACTATATGGAAAACCTTGTCTGTGGAAGTACTGTAAGTTGCATATATCCATGAAAAATGAAGTGCATCCAAATCTAGAAAACTAATTAAAAAAAAAATAATAATAAATGTAACAATATACTTCTTGACCAAAGCTGATGGGAGAAAAAAAGTGTTCTTATTCTGTTAGGAGACTACCATGGCTCAGCAAGGACCTGCTGGGCACACTGAGGGCAAAGAAAGGTGCATACAGGCTCTGGAAACAAGAGTGTATCACTTGGGAAGAATACAGGGATGTCGTCCAGACTTGCAGATGTGGGATCAGGAAAGCCAAGGCAAAGGCAGAACTGTACTTGGCAAGAGATGTGAAAAACAATAGGAAGACATTCTATAGGTACATTGGCCAGAACAGATAGGCCAAAGCAAGTGTACCTCCTTTGGTAAAATGTCAAAGGAGAACTGGCTTCAGTGGACAAAAAGAAGGCTGGGGTACTGAATGAGTTCTTTGCCTTGGTCTTCACTGGTGGCCAGGATTTAGAATTCTCATGTCCCTGAGCCCTGCATCCCTAAACCTCTAGGTGGGGACCAGGGCGGTAAATCCCCCCACACTGTAAGGGCAGAGCAAATCCGAGACTGCCTCATGAGACTGAATGTGTACAAGTCTATGGGGCCGGATGGCGTGTGCCTGGAGCCTCCAGTACAACAAAGACAGAGAGCTGTTGGAGAGGGTCCAGAGGAAAGCCATAAAGAAGATCAAGGTACTAGAGCACCTCCCCTGCGAAGACAGGCTGAGGGAGCTGGGCTTGTTCAGCATGGCGAAAAGAAGGCCGTGGAGTGACCTCTTTCCAGACTTTCAGTGCCTAAAAGGAGCCTACAAACAGGAGGGGAATCAACTATTTGAAAGGATAGATAACTGCAGGACAAGGGAAAATGGTTTTAACTTGAGGGAGGGAAGATTTAGTTGGATGACAGGGGGAAGTTCTTTACAGAGAGAGTGGTGAGGTGCTGGAACAGGCTGCCCAGAAATGTCGTGGATGCCCCATCCCTAGAGGTGTTCAAAGTCAGATTGGATGGGGTCCTGAGTAACCTGGTCTAGTATTAAACGGGGAGGTTGGTGGCCCTGCCTGTGGCAGGGGAGATGGAGATTCATGATCCTTGAGGTCCTTTTCAACCCGGACCATTCTGTGATTCTGCTATCTGTGATTTTGTGATTCTAATCCCTTTTCTTCCTCCAGAATTACTACCAGCTTTTGAAAGCTTCATTATGGGCAAAATATTTCCACTGCTGAAATGATAATGTGATGACTGAATAATTTCCTAATCTGTTTATCATGAAATAATACAATAATGCATAACAGAGCAATGAATTAGTGGGCATGTAAGGAGAGCCTCAGACCTAGTAGTTGTATTACACCACTACTTTATAAACGAGTGTGGAGATGCATTAATCATAAAATGCTAAATTCCAAAACCAATCCAATTATCCAATTAGTGATATGGATAAAGAAAAAACAGTGATGAGAACAATTAATAGCTTGTAAAATCAATATATATGTGGAAATTTAGAGAATCAGTGGTATCTTCATTCTATTTGTCTGAGGCTGACCTACAATTATAGGATGACAACCAACACGTTTGTTTTTATTATCTGCGTATCTATAATATTTCTGTCTATATATAGAAATTAGAACTATGACAATAATGTGAATGCTGAATAAGAATATCCACCTTTTTTTTTTTTTTTTTTTTTTTTTTTTTTTTAATANTTTTTTTTTTTTTTTTTTTTTTTTTTTTTTTTTTTTTTTAATAGTCAGTAACATGGATATAGATTACATGATGCGTTTATCTTTGGTTTGTGCCTTCATCAGGTATGTGTACCCATATAGTCCAGCAATTATTCTATTGACATTTTTGCCATGAGAAATACATAGGCTTTATATTAATTACAAAATACAAGCCTCAGGATTTCTAAGGGTATGACTGAACTTGATTTTGGATTGTTGTGATCTCTCTTTTCACTTTTTTAATGATAAAAGCAGTTGTCTAGTGACCAGGTGACTTAAATAATTTGCCTTAGATTTTGCTTAGCTTTGTATAGCTGGGCTGCATAACTCACAGCTACTTTTATGTCCTGAAGTAATAAACAATTTTAACAAGCAGCATTATGAGCTGGATGAACTATGAATTATCTTGAAATAAAAATGCAGCATAGGAGAGTGCAGGCATGAATTGATAACAAAGGCTTTGAAAATATAGATACATGGTGATATTGGAGGACCCTAGCTAAAAGCAACTCAGACTGAAGATGTCATTTAGTAGATGTTAAATGAATGCTGGCTTGGCAGCTGAATAAAAAGTTTTGCAGATAACAAAGAGTACAAAAGAAAAAATCCAACTTAAAAAACAAAAAAACATCATTCATACTTTGCAAATCCAAGATACAATACAGAGTTGCAAACCAGTGAAGAAAGGGGAAGTTAGTGGACTGCACAACCAACCAAACAAAGATGATCCCAAGTGGACTCAGGAGGACAAAGAAGTAATCTCAATATTTGCATCACACTTCTTCCAATCAGACACATTATATTGCTAGCTCAGTGTGTTCTCTGAGCCCCAAAACTGAAATCACTGACCTTTACATGTACGAGCAATGAAGAAATGCCTGTGATGCCCAGACATAAGAAGATACTACAAAATTATTTTTTACTATTTGCAATTAATGTAAATGAGTAGTAATTGAATAATCTGAAGTGAATACATCAATGTGTGCCTAGATTAGCAACTGATTTTTCGTTAGACTCTTAAATTTAATAGTAAATACTTGGCTTTCCTTTGCTCACATACATTACACAAGTCCGTTAGGTGGTGAAAAATGCAGACATCTTATCCAACAATTTGTATGCAGCTGGTGAGTTGTTTGTAGCAGACTGAAACACTTCAATTTGCAGTAACCGACACAAAATTTTAGGGTGAAAAACAGTAAAAAAAACAAACCCTTAAACACTACGAGTATTGTTTCTAATTAATCCAGCTAACATTATATTTACAACTTGCTAAACCTATTTGAAATATAAGCAGAAGATAAAAATAGATAAATGAATAAAAGAAAGTTATGCAGAAATGCAAGACAGTGGTTAGTTCCAGGATAAATATATATATATATATATATATATATATATATTATATGAAAGGTGGAATAGCATCCATCAAAGAAAAAGAAAAAAAAAATAAAAAATCAATCATTAAAAAAAGTAAGATTTAAAAATATTTTTGAAGCCATTGTCAGTTTTCTGTGCTATAGAGATCTGAAATACTATTAATTTTCATGAAGTGGATAGTTGTATCTTTTTCTAGAATATTCTAGTTCAATTTTCAAAAGCAGTTATTAATTTCTTAATGATCACATCTTGATATCAGATTAAAACTCAAGTCTGTTGTAATGCTTTTTAATTTTGAATGACTAGCATGTAATACTTCTGATTTACATAAACTAGTGCATAATATACTTGCTGATATAATGACAAAATTTGCTTTATAATCACAGGTGCTCTGTACTAAGAATAACATCTTACTTCCAGTCCCTTGCAACCTCACATCAGCTTATACTGTGTTATAAATGGCATACATATTTTATTAGTTCACTGAAAAGATACTTTTCTCAATTTTCTACTTACTCTCGAGTAATCGCTTTTGTTCAATTGGTATGTAATGATTGAATGAAAAGCAAACCACATAAAGCTAAGGCTTGGGGTTTTTTTTTGTCTGTTTGTTTGCTTGTTTTTTCAGTTGTTTTGCTGTTGTTGTTTTTTTTTTAAGTTGGAGGAAGTTTGTTACATAATAAAATGCTCGTTGCTGGACAGTGACTCTCTTTAGAAAAGCATTCACTTTCCAAAGGGTAAAATTTCTGACCATGAGCACAGTGAAGTAGATGCAAGCTGCCCAAGTAACTGCAGTCAGAGCAGTTCTGCTCCTTTTAACAATCTACAGTGGAACCTAATTAAAAAAAAAATAAAAAAAAAATAAAAAAAAGTGACATTTATAAAAGCATTCCAATTTTTTGTAAGCCTCATAGTAAACAAAGAAACAAAGAAACAAGCAAACAAACAAAACAAAACAAAAAGAAACAAAACACCACAATCAATTACATATTTTTTCTGTAGAAAGAATGGTAAAGAAATCAGAAAGGGACATGAGTTTCTAACGATTTACAATAGCGCGCAAGAATTTATTCCACACTGTCCGTACTGTCTATCTGTCTACCATATGGTTCCTATGCTATTTAGCAATCTCAAACATGGTCTGAAAATGTAAGGTCTGCAAAATAAACTGTACTTCTGTATTTTGCCATACGTTTCAAACAGCATGATAAAAACAAAAATAAAGGGAAAAGAAGAAAAAAAAACAAGGCAAGTTACTACATCATTTCTGATACTGGTATGATCAAGAAAAGAAAAAAGAGATATTTGCTTTCCAAAAGTGAAGCAGAAAAATACCTAGTTGCCACTAGACATGTCATAAATTTTCCACTTGTAATGCAAAATCCTTTTTTTTTTTTTTTTTTTTTTTTTTTT